>QODF01000092.1:2140717-2150933 GCA_024372805.1 Oostethus manadensis | reverse complement strand
TAAAATTGAGGAGCCGAAACTGCGTGACACCATGGGCAGAACCACTCCGCCGGCTGAGCACGGCTAAGTAGCTCTGCCCACCCTGTGACACAAGTCCCGCCACCCCAAAAATGAAGATGAGGTGTCTGTGAGTCTATGTATAGTGAATAAGTGTAATTAAAACTGGGGAGTTTGCAGCCCTCAGGGCATGACAGAAGGAGGTCATGTTTGTGACCCCCCCCGCCACACCCCCATGGAGCACGCGCACTCCCCAAGATCCTATGTGCTTATTTGCAGGGAGTGAGGCGGCGAGGGCGCGAGGGATTGTAAGACTAGGAGGGAAATTATATAGTTGTTTCCCTCTCAGAGGACGAGCCATTGGGCAGTAAGCACCCCTGTTTCCCGGGACCCACCGCGGGGCAGGGGCCGGAACGAGGCGAGGCGAGGCCCGGATGCCCAGCGACCGTAGTCCGGGAGAAGCCTCACCCAGATGTCACACACTAGCCACCATGCGCGCCACTGTGGGAGATTCCGGCGGCCCACACCCCCAAACACCACCACCGCCATCCCCACCCCGTATCAGAGAGGAACCCGGGCGACACACCCCACCACTCGAAGAGGCAGCAACCATCCAGGCACAATCACACACCTCTTCCCCCACCACTGCCCCCTGTGCCCACACCCCTGTTGAATCCCCTGCACCCAACATACGACATACAACATACACACAAACACACACCTGCACTCGCGCACACAAACCCACACCCGCCCAACTCCCTGCACACTCCCCCAACCCCAGTCCTCCCAGGCACCAATCCGGCACCGGGACGCGCACCCATCCACCCCCGCAGCAGCAAGTCCGGGGCAACCCAGATGCCCCCAAATATGTTGAATATTTCTAAAAGATAAGCAGAATGATACTTGCAGGGGTATCTATATCTACATATATTAGTCCCATCCATCCATTTTCAATACTGCTTATCCTCATTGGGGTCGCGGGTATGCTGGAGCCTATCCCAGCTGACTTCGGGCGGGAGGCGGGGTACACCTGGACTGGTCGCCAGGGCAGACAAACAACCACTCACATTCCCACTGTAATGGACATTTTAAAGTCGCCATAGTATGAGTGCTTTTGAGAGAGCTTTGCCTTCCGGCTCAGCTCTCTCTTTACCACGACGGTCCGGTACAGCGACCGCATTACTGCTGCACCGACCTCACGCTCCAACCGTACCTCACTCGTGAACAAGACCCCGAGATACTTAAACTCCTCCACCTGGGGCAAGACCTCACTCCCAACCCGGAGGGTACAATTCACCCGTTTCCGGTTGAGAACCATGGCCTTGGATGTGGAGGTGCTGATTCTCATCCGAGAAGCTTCCCACTCAGCTGAAAACTGCTCCAGTAAACGCTGAGGCTCACAGCCTGATCAGGCCATCTGGACCACATCGTCTGCAAATAGCAGAGACAAGATTGACTGGCAACCAGTCCAGGGTGTACCCCTCCTCCCGCCCAAAGTCCGCTGGGATAGGCTCCAGCACACCCGTGACTCTAAAGAGGATATAAAGCGGTATAGAAAATGGAAGGATGGATGGAGATCCTAAGATCACTAAGCTGGACTCCCTCAACGCCTTGACTGCGCCTAGAAATTCTGTCCATGAAGGTTATGAACCGAATCTTTTATTACAAATCTCCTGACTGTATGGTCAGCATGCTAACCACTCGACCACTGTGCGGCCATCCAACCAAACCAAAATGTTTCTTAATTTTATGACTTTATTCTCCTAATATTTTGTCTTTGTTCTCATAAAGTTGCTACTCTTTTTCTAGAGTGGATGAAAATACTCAGCAGTCTTCTTTCAACACGTGGCCAACAGTCAGGCGCAAGGAAATCGCTTGGCAACTGCAAGTCATTTTTCACATCATATCTACAGTATGTGTCGCTCGCTGCCATTGTGCTTATTAAGGCTGCTGATGAATGGCACCTTTAATGACTGTAGGTGGAATACAATCAACCACCCTTCATCACCCGCCCACTCTATTTAGCTATTTGCACTGCAGCTATGGTCTTCTATTTCAACCTGCAGCTTTTCCAATCACATTACCAATAGTGTGCCACCGCCGCCCCCGCCCTCCTCCCAACTTGCTTCAAACATCAGCAGAAAATGAAACATTTTTGCTGTTTTGTTTTTTTACATCACTCCAGCGGCAGGGCAAAGAGGTGTTTCTCCGCAATCAGACATTTATTGCAAAAGACATTAAAGGCTATAAAGCTCTAAACAATTCAACATACAGTAAATGGAGGGGGGGGGGGAAACAGTGGCCGGGTTTAAGATGGAAATACACAAGCTAAGTGTAGCAGAGTTGCTGTAGAAGGAGATAAAAAGTTGCCAGGTTATTGACACACACCCTCACACCATTCACTAATGCTTTGTGGCACTTTTAACTTATAGGTTGTCCTGCAAGTAGAAATAACTTCAATCATTTGCGCTGTATATTTAGTTTTATTTCTTTCTTTTTGAATTTCTTTTATTATTCTATTTTTACTTACATGCTGTGCTCCTCTTATTACATACAGCATTGCTGCTCCTGGAACCCTCCTTTCCCTGTGGGCACCCACCCAAGGAATCAATTAGGTTGTACCTACTCTGACTTTTAACACGCATACACTAATCCCTTGTTTGTCTCGGTTAATTGGTTCAAGGTTCCAAATGTGGGATTTCTTTTTTATAAATCAATTACTTAGAAAAACTGTTTTCAACCTTCTAAATACAGTTTTTAACATTATTAGAGCCCTTTAAACATGAAATAAATCCTCAACAGTCACATTTACGCTCATATTTCCTAATATAGAAGTATAAAAAGCCATTTATACTTTATACTTTTAAGGCATAAAAAATGTGTGCGTGTTGAAATAAATACGCTTCTGATGTGTGGAGAACAGAAAGTGGCATTAAGGGTTCAGAGTTGAGTTTTAGCGTGGCATGGGTTACGGCTGCAACAGTAGCCTGTATTGTGATTATTACGATTATTACGTAATTATTATCGTGTCTGTTGTGAGTGAGATAATTCAAACCTGCAATAAAAGCCTATTAGTTTGGCAATCAAGTCTGGCGCGTGTATGTTTCACTAAACATTAAAGTAACATTACTGACCTCTAGTGACCAGTGGAGGATACTATTCACAACTTAAATGTGTCTTCTTCAAAATATTTGTATTTTCATTCATTTAGCCCAGGGGTTGACCACCTTTACCTGCCTGGTGGTTTGGATATTTGCACTAAATGTCAGTTAATTGCAAATGCGGAGTTGACCTTAATGATTTGAGGTTTGTTCAACGAGAAAGTCGTTTTGCTGTTTGTTTGAGCGTCTGGCAGACACTCGTGTTTGGTCGACGCAACGCGTGTGTTAACGTTGAAGTGTGTTTTGACAGGAAAAGCGCAGCAAGCGTTCTTGCTTTGACAAGTGCTGGGAGTGCTAGGTACTCGGAGGTTAAAACCGTTGTTCTGAGCTTGTGAATTGGTTCCCCAGGCAAATAGACAGCAGTTTTTGGGCTGGAAACGTGGAGATAAGTCTCTCCTGGGGTTTATGCGTGATTTGGTTAAACATTTTGAGAGTTGGTGTTCTTCGGCTGGGGTTAAAACTTTGAGGACTTAAAGGAGCTTATTTTGTCAGAGAAATGTAAAAATTCAGTTTCAGAGTGCATCGCTGTGTTTATTGGAGAGCGTGAGGTTACGGTTACTGAAGCTGCTGCGCTCACAGATGATTTTTATTGAACCCGTTCTGTGAGTTAGGTTTCTGGTTTTGTGAAGATAACCCTGTTCTGAAAAGATCGTCGGAGAGTGAGGCTAAAGGTGGCCGGTTTTCCCGTGAGTCAGAGAAAATGTGTAATTACTGTCACAACCGTGGGCATTGGGAAAACGACTGTTCTGCGCTTGAATCTTGCACTACGCAGGCTTCTCCTGGTCGTCAACCTGCTATGTGTGCAACGGCTGTGGTTCCGACGGTGTCGCATGTGGTTTATGACATTAAATCAGAGTTGAAATGTTTGTTGTCATTCATTACTGAGGGTTTTGTTTGTCTCGTGGGTGGCACAGAGCAGTGCATGCGAAAATGTTGCATGACACTGGAGTAGTGGACTCATTTATTGTAGCCTCTGCGTTACCCTTTTCTGCTCAGACTTTTGTTGGCTTCTTTCAGGCTGAATTGTGCATAGGCGTGCGAGCAGCGTTACCCGTTAAGGGTGTGACGGTGATTTTGGGCTACGACATCGCAGGTAGCCGCGTCTTGGCGGATGTTCCTCCTCCAGTTCAGGTGGCAATGGATCCTGTTGTGTGTAGTGTGCCTGATGAGGTTTTTGGTGTTTGTGCAGTTACTAGGTCTAAGCGGCTGGAAGCAAAGACTGAGGAAGATGTTGGTGGTAACAGTGAATTTTCGGTCCCTGTTCCTCCCTGGTCCGTTTCTCACAGTGATCTGGAGCTTCTGCTCCTGTTCCAGATAGTTAATTGAAAGGACTGGTGAAAATGGTTTGTTCTCCTATGGAGGTTAGTTTTATTAGATTATTTTTAGCACAATGAAAGACAGTGGGGACCTCAGTTGGATAGTTTTGTTGGTTTACCAGGTGGTGGTGCCTGTGAAGTTCCGGGAAGTAGTGTTGTAGATTTCCCACGACCAGTGCGGACATCTCGATGTCAGGAAAACATAAGACAGGGTCAGGAGATATTTCTTTTGGCCTGGGTTGAATCTGCAAGTCCTGTCAGTTACCTAACCAAGTGCCACTTAGCCTCAGACTGGCTACTGGGCAACCATTCCAACATTTGATCATAGATTGTGTACTGCTGCTGTTACCACCAGCCAAGTCAGGCGCCTTGTATCTGCTGATGTGTCAGAGCACACGGTATCCAGCAGCGTATCCTTTCCAATATCACAGCAAAAAATGTTGTATGTTCTTTGACCCAGTTTATTTCTATTTTTGGAGTGCCACGTGTTATTCAAACAGATCAAGGTCCTAATTTTTGTTCCAAACTCTTCGCTCAAGTCTTGAAACAGCTAAAGATTAAACACAATGTTGCTTCTGCCTATCATGCACAACGTCAGGGTGCTCTGGAACCATTTCATCAAAGCCTTAAGTCTATGTTGCGTTCTTTCTGCTTTCAGATGCGAGGTGACTGGGACGAGGCATTACCGTGGATGCTCGAGAGGTGATCCAGGAGAGTACCGGGTTCAGTCCCAATAACCTGGTTTTCGGCCATAGAGTCTGCGCCTTTTAGCACTTCTGCAGGGCAGTTGGAAAGAGTCTGATCCACCCAGTAACTACCTTGACTTTGTAAATGGGTTCAGGTATAGATTATACAGTATATGGCTCAGCTCAGGAAGTAGCTAAGAAAAGGTTTGCTCGTGTGCAGGATAAAATGGAGAAGCGGTGGCCACTAGATCCTGATGAGGGGATTGTGAGTGGTCGTCTTTGGGAGAATTTAGAGAGCGGCACATTCGTGGTCGCACAACGTGGTCACTGATGCACTCTCCTGGGCACATCAGGCCGTATGGAAGTCGGTTGCTTCACTCCTCCATGCTATGCTATGTTGGGGCATCCCGGGGGGCCAACGGGGTCGTCCAAGTACCTCTGAGCCACATTTACATGTAAAGACAAAGGATTTAAATCATTGTCCTTTTCAGGCTCCCTTTCATTTTTGCTAAGGTAAGCTTTATTTTGTTTGTGTTAGGGCGGGGTTAGTGTCACGTTTTGCTCGTCGCGGCATGGTGAGGACGCAGAGAGCTGGACGTCAGGCAGGTAGGTATGAGGAATCTTTTAATAATAATGCTGTGAAGCAGCGGCAGGAACAAAACAACGATACGACAGGAGGGAAAAAGTAACAGGAGACAATAAGCCGACGCCCGACTAGCGCACGCACCTGAACATAAATAGCAGGGAAAACAGGTGCACGTCATTAACTGAATGAATAAACTAAGAAACAGCCCAGAAAACACATGAAAATAACAACACAGGAAAATCAACTAGAATGAAACCAAAACTGTCACGAAGACAAACATACAGATCGTGACAGTACCCCACCCTCAAGGACGGATCCCAGACGTCCAACCGTCACAAGAAGACGGGAAGGGTGGCGGGAGGTCAGGTGGTGGCCAGCAGAACCCCTCCGGGGATCGGCTGGGACGGAGACCCAAGTAAGGCCGGCGAGACCCCTCCGGGGGTTGGCCAGGGCGACGACGCAGGCGAGGCCGGCGAGACCCCTCTGGGGGTCGGCCGACCTAAGCAGGACTGGAACCTTGGGCGTTGCTGAAAGCACAGGAAGGCCCTGCGCCGTGGGGGGCGCGACAGGAAGGCCCTGCGCCGTGGGAGGCGCGACAGGAAGACCCTGCGCCGTGGGAGGCACGACAGGAAGGCCCTGCGCTGTGGGAGGCGCGACAGTAAGGCGCCACTGAAACGCCCTGCGCCGTGGGAGGCGCCACTGGGTTCGACGCCCTGGGAGACGCCACAGGAGGCGCGACTGGGACCGACGCCCTGGGAGACGCAACAGGAGGCGCGACTGGGACCGCCGGAGTCCTGCAGTGCGGCGCCGGTATCTGCAGCTGCTGGACTGCCGAAGCCGGCGGAAACTGCCGACGCCGTGGAGTGGGCGGGGTCCCGCAGCGAGGTGCGGCTATCGGCAGCTGCTGGGCTGCCAAAGCCGGCGAGAGCTGCCTCGGACGTGGAGTGGGCGGAGTCCTGCAGCAAGGTGCCGGTTTCGGCAGCGGCTGCACGTCCTCCACCGCTAGACAGGAAGTACTAGCCCCCCCTCCTGAAGGCGGATCCCAGACGCCGTCCTCGACCGCCTCAGGAACCAGGGAAGGGTGGAGGGAGGCTTGGAGGAGGGCATGGGACTCACCCCGTCGACGTCTCCGGTTCGGCACCGCCGGGTTTCTCTGTTGCCGGCGGGCCGGCGTGTGTGGCGGCTCCCAGCCACACCGACGCTATAGTGACCAGTGTGCCGTCTGGACCCCACATCAGGTACTCCCGCTCCTCCGGCGAGTACCTGGCCAACTCCTCCTCCATCTCCATGAGCGTCAATGGCGTCCGTGAGTTGCTCTCCGCAAGGTCGAATTCTGGTCGGCTCATTCTGTCACGTTTCGCTCGTCACGGCATGGTGTAAAGACCCCGAGGATGCAGAGAGCTGGACGTCAGGCAGGTAGGTACGAGGAATATTTTAATAATAATGCTGTGAAGCAGCGGCAGGAACAAAACAACGATACGACAGGAGGGAAAAAGTAACAGCCGACGCCCGACTGGCGCACAAATAGCAGGGAAAACAGGTGCGCGTAATTAACTGAGTGAATAAACTAAGAAACAGCCCAGAAAACACATGAAAATAACAACACAGGAAAAGCAACTACAATGAAACCAAAACTGTCACGAAGACAAACATACAGATCGTGACAGTTAGTACCTTTATTGTAGGGGCGGGGGTGTTATGGGTCTGCCCCTTGCAAGCTCTAGGGGAAGGTTTTGTAGTCCTCCTATTCCTGCCGCTGCCTCTCTTTCGTGCAGGTCTCGCACCTGCACCGCGGATGCCACGCCTGCTGCATCAATGCCCTTAAAAGGGGCTGTGTGTGCGCCCTGGCTCTCTCTCGGCGCTCCGGTCGGGCCTGCCGCCACTTGCCCTACCTCTCTGCTGCCGGGCTCACCATGCCTGCTTCGTCCTCGCGCAATTGAGTTTGTCTTTTGTTTTCTGCACCACACTGCCGTCGCACCACATCGCCTTTCACTCATCCATGCACGGCACCTCACTATTGACTAATACATATCCACAACCCCATGTGGTATTTTGTGTAAACTTGAATATTAGTTTTTTTTAGTTTTGTAAATAATTGATTTGTGCACTTTACCGCTGTCTCGTCTCCCCTCCTTTTTGTGCCTCTGAGCCGGGCATAACAATAGTAATATTTTGTAATGTTACCTTATAGAACCACAGAATTCAACAAACAAAAGTGCAGCTACACGTGTCGACCTGAGCTAATTTAAACACTGTACTCATTTGTGTAAATCAAAAAAAATAACCAACTTTAAGATTAAAAAAAAGCTAAAAAGAGTTCAGATACAGTATCTGCATATGAGTGGTTTTTGCTCAATACCGCACTGGATTGTCATCAATAAATATTCTACTGATGCTGTTCTTTTTTTTTCCTGGATAATTTCCTGTTTATTTTTTAATTAGGATAATAGATGCTCTGATATTTTTATGAATGCTTATTTCTTGTATTCTCTAACTGTGAATGGCTTCCCAACTCATGCACAGCCCAGTGTTGCCAACTTGGCGATTTTCTCGCTAAACTGGAGACTTTCCAAACCTTATTTTCTCAAAACAACTAGAGAAAGACGCAAGGACCTTTCCTGATGTCGTTGGGAATGAAAGATCTTTCTGGTACTTGCATTTTTCTTCACCAGAATAGTCATTTCCCCACCACCCTAATGAGGATAAGCGGCTGGAAAACATTAATTTATTGACGGGCCCTAGAACAACTGCCAGCGGTTAGAACGGCGAGCTCACAAAAAGGAGGCTGAAGTGCCGACCGCTGATTTACCCTTTTATACGCTTAATTAAGGCAAAAAAACCATTCGCTTAAACATGCATTTTCTTTACTAATAGGCTGTATTCAACCACGAAACGGCATGATTTATTAATGACTATAATTTTAATTAAGAGTGAACTTGAATGAAGCCGTGAAATTTAAACTGCAATGTGGCGAATGTACAGTACAGCTGCACAATTTGGGGGCAACAATCTCACACCACCACCAATGTGATGGAGACGCTCATAAAAATGTCTATTTGACACAAACCAACAGGAGGTTACCCAACCAGAGGTTACCCCCTCACTTACGGTGCAACCAAAAGTACCAACGGTAAAACACACAATGTATAAATGCTATAAATAAACAACACTGTTTTACACTAACAGGTTATCACCTGCGTGGTACAGTAACAAGAAAAGTGCTTCACTCTTGTGTTTTGTTTGGGTTTTGGACCCGTTTTCCCCAAACATTTTAGGTTCAACTTTGAGTTGTGTGGCTACTGAAGATCTGAGAGTTCGCTTTACAATGCAAAAGGATTTGTTGGAGGCCATAAACTTTGCTTTATCCCTTTAATGTTCTACAGCAGCCCGTTTAGCTGGCTCACTAAACAGGATGGATGCAAACGTCACGCGTCTTACCATGCAGGACGGACTGCTGCAGACTCCAGTAGATGCTCAGGCAGTTCTTCTCCTTCTTCATGCCTCGCTTGCACTGGCACCCATGCAGCGGGGTGGACAGCAGCGCCGTCATGGCGTTCTCGCACTGGTTCCGCGCTCCGGGCCCCAGCTTGACGCTGCCATCGCCCGCTACGCACTGCCTGAGGGTGCGCAGTCGCGGGCTGCAGGTGTCATCGCTGGAGCAGGCGTCGCCGGCGCGCAGACAGTCCCAGCTGTTGTCAGAGAGGGCCATGCGCGGAAGTCCTGGAAAGCAGACCACACAAAAAAGTTTGAGTAAAAGTAGTGATCGGCCATGCAGACATTTACATGGTGGAAAGGTCCATGACAGCCTTTTCCCGCTCCATTTCTATTTGTAAGTTGCTGGAGAAGTAAACTGAATGAGCAAATGTAGAGCTGAAAGAGAAGCTGATGCAACAAAATAGATTTCATTCATGACTTGGAGCTTTCCTCTTAAGATGAGGCTTTTAGGGAAGAAAGCTTCCTCGACTTGGGTTGTGGCGCTGATTTGGGTATCTCCAAGGTGATGTGGAGCAAATCAAGCTAATCTGCCGTCCTATGTTGTATTTACTGTAAAAATAATGAATTTCTAGTGTCTTGGGGTCATGAGCCCTTTAATATCTCAAAGAATATAGCGTGATATATATCGTTATTGCAAAAGGCTTCAATGTATACCGCAAGATATCCGCTGTGTGGAAATATTTTACACTTTGCTGTTAACGGGACTTGCTGTTTTTTTGCGTTTTGGCACATACACATGCACATATACATGCACATATACTGTACATGCACATATACATGCACATATACTGTACATGCACATATATTGTACATGCTCCTATACATGCACATATACATGCACATATACATGCACATATACTGTACATGCACATATACATGCACATATACTGTACATGCACATATACATGCACATATACTGTACATGCACATATATTGTACATGCTCATATACATGCACATATACATGCACATATAC
>QODF01000092.1:2077349-2135979 GCA_024372805.1 Oostethus manadensis | reverse complement strand
ATTATTTTTGCTACCTCCTGGTCCACAACAGTCACCTTTTCTACTCGTCGTTGTCTCTCATTTTCCTTATTCATCAACTCTTCAAAGTACTTTTTCCATCTTCTTTCCATACTACTGGCACCTGTCAATACCCTTCCCTAACCTGCTGCACGTCCTTCCCATCTCCGTCGCTCTGCCTTGCCAACCTGTATAGATCAGGTACAGATGTGACTTGACTTGACAGAACTTGATGAAACACTAAAAACCCAAAAATAATCAAACGTCCCCATGAAAGAGCTGGAAGAGTCCAGCGTTGTGTAGCCATTTGACAGGCAATGGAGTGGGCAGCTAATGCAACATTCCTGTCAATAAAACTTCAGACAGAAGTGCGGCTAGAAAGCTGTTGCTATGGTTTCGCAGTGTTGGCGGATGCATTTGCAAAAAGCGCCTGTCACTCAAGTGAAGAGTTTGTCGTCGCTGTTGTTGATGAGCTGAGAGGTCGTGTTTCCTCTGCCAAAACAATCCCTCCACAAGTCATTTACTGTGCTCCGAGCTGAAATCGGATGATTTCATGGGGCGCATATGCAAGGTGACACCATGTCACTCGCTCCTGATGCAGAAGTGCCTCGCTGGAGAAATTCCCGGAATGAAATGATGTGTCTTGCTCACCGTGCAAGCTGATTTACATTGGAAATGTGCGATGCCATCGAACCTCTTGGAGCTTTTTCTCCACATTTTTCCCCCTCACACGGCAAGGCAGGGGGCGCAGCGACGTGGGAGGTCCGTGTGGGCGTGAACGACGGAGGGAAGAGGATGTAAGAAAAATAAAGTTTCTCGGATGGAAGTACAAATCTTGTTAAATGGCGACTAATCCAACGTACATGATAATGTTGAAGCACGACTGATATCTAGCGATTAGCGCCTTTCCCCGAAAACTAACCTGAAGTTCAAAGAGACAGGGCGATTAAGAGAAATGAATTCAAATGAGTTCCCCTGTTTTGCCTGCCAATGAGGTAAATACATATTTTCTGCCCCAATTCCCACTTATTAAAATGAGAGATGGTCGATAAGAGGAGGAAGCGAGGGATGTTATGCATGCTGATAAGACCGCGTTTCAAAACACGGACAATATTCTAGCTCATAAAAACTCAATGTCGCTTAAACGCCGCAAAAAATACAAACTGGCGTGCCTACCAACAAGTCCCATCAGTGGGAGGCGTGCTTCGGAAATAACCCAGTTTTTAACCATCGACCTCACCACTAGGAAAGACACTACCAACATTCCCATGTAGTATTATCGCGTAGTAGATCTGCGTTACTCGCGGGAACAGCAAATACATGAGACATCCATCCAAAATGGCTGCTCTAATCAAGCCTGGATTATGCTGCTGTGTGGAGGCACCGTATGCTACGTCAGTTCCAGCACCCCCCCTTCCACACCTTCCTGCTATCATGTTGGTGAAATTCTCTCCTGATTTCAAATCAACATTTGCAATAAAAGTGACTGTTGTGATTATTAGATTAGATACCTGCTAAATGCACTCAAATAAGACAAAAAAAATACATGCATAGCATCTTAATCCAGGCACACACTTACTTATCTCATTTTCAACTAGAAAATGTAATAGTACTCATAACACGAATGGATGATAATGAAAGATGATCAATGGAGCAGATGGAATCGGATTCACGATGTAGCCTTTAGCCTGGTTGTCAGGTCAGGCTTCCGTCCGGTAGGGAGTACCGTCAGTGTTACTGCAGACTGCATTTATCGTAGCCAACGTGCACTTTGACGCTTCAATATGCTTGTGCACGCACTTCAAAGCTGGTTATGAAGGATTAGGGGGAACAAGAACACCGCCGTGCAGCCATGTCCGTGGGGTACCGTGGTGAAGTTTTTTGTCACACTGGACGCTGGCCCATGGCTACAGCGGTCGACTTTCCTTCCTGCGCCCGGACTCCTCTGTCATGGTGCCGGGAGCTCGCACAGGAGGTGCCGCTCTCACCGCTGATTGTCAAAATCACAGCACAAATTGATCTATAACCATGTCAAACAATTAGTCCTACCCTAAAAGTATAGTACGCACACGACCTTGTATTTAAAAAAAAAAGCATGGATTTATGCGTGACCGCATAAATGCATTGGTAACCACAGCCATAAGCATGCCCAACCTGTAGGTTACCCAAAATTCTATCCAATCAGATTCATGCTTTGTCATCCCGTCACTAGACTACAAAGTCAACAAGACACAAGAATTTGTCGACACTTGTGAGGGGCTCCATGTTGTTTTCACAGCATACTTTGTTGCAGGCGGTGACGTTTGGAAAAATCTGGCTACTTGCATTCATACCCAAATGTATAACCGGAGTTTTCTCTACACTTTGGCGGAGGGTTTTAGTGCCATATATCTGCGGGTTCGTGTGGACGACACGCCAAATCATGGAAAAACTTTCTGAGATACCCGCCTACGTGTGGACAGGGCATCAGTAATGCGTTGGTTGGATTATTTTATATGCTTTAAAAAGCTATTTAATAACCATATTCAATTCCACAAATTCATATAGGTAACTAGCGTTTATTATTAAAAACAAGGATCGGTATTGGATTGGATCGACAAGACTATTAAAAAATCGGATCGGATACCAAAAAATGTGGACATCCCTTAAGAGAATCAATAATACAAAACCATACCAATGTTGTCATACTCTTCTTACATTTTGTCTTTGCTTTTTCTATCTTGTCGATGCTTTTTCTGTATTGTCTTTGTCTTTTCCATTTGTTTGTCATTGCATTTACTGGATGTCTCCAGCTGGTGACGAAAGGCGAAAGCACGTATTCTGTCACACTGATTCTCTTTGTATTTCCTTTGAATTTTGGCACTCCTGTGATCCCACACAAATCAGCCCTGCCAGGAGCTCAAAAAAGGCGGTTTTTATTTCTAACCATCCAAATATGTTGGCAAGCGCACGGGACAGTCTCTCGCTTGTTGCGATGACTGCAGCCATTTGTATGTAAAGCGCCATGTAAAGTGCACTTGCCTTCCAAACATGCTAAATACAGTACAGACGCAGAAACACGGCATGCAAACAGGTTTCAGGTTTGACAAACTACATCGAGGGTGCAAAAAGATTACATTTTCATCTCCCAATACTTAGTGTGTTTTGATCATCTGAATATATTCAGCATATTGACGAAGGCAGACATGCAAAGTGGATTTCCTGTGCTATTTTGCGGATGTCACAGATGCAATCCTTGTTGCGCCCTGCTAGCAGATCAGCTTTGTGCGCTCTATGAGGTTTGCACGTCTTTCATACATGCAAACCTTTAGAAGATCAGGCCCACAGTTGCCGCCAAGTCAGTTGAAATGACTGAAAAGTGATGATAGAAGTCTCTTTGTTGCTATTTTTTCTGTATTGCCGTACCTGGCAGCAGCAGACAGCATCATCAACTGCAAAAATAAATGAGAGGCTCAGAGATTGTTGTGTAAATCTGACAGAGCCGCCACCAAAGGGACACTGCATTTAATGCTCTAAATTTAATTTCCTTATTAGAGCCTCTTCCCTGGACACTTTTTAAGTGAAACAACTCAGCGGCCCTGCTGGGAGTTCTGCTGCTCTGTTGCCTCCTGGTTTCCATGGGTACCAATGATGCCCTTTCTCCCGCCTCTGCACCGATGCACATTCTGGTGTAGTTGTTGTTGTTGCAGCAGGCAAGCACATGCGTACCGACGCAAACTAATGGAAAAACACTGTTGAGACCCCGAAGATGTCTTTGGACTGGAACCAAGACTGATTCCTCGATGGTTTCTTCCACGCCAAGCTGTTCTTTTTCAAACACACACTTTGGGCTTTTTTTCCTCTTTGCTTTTTAAGGCTTGGCAGGGGAAAATGAAGCCCGGCACAATTTTAGCTCAATAAGTTGATTTATTGGGTCAAGTCTCTTGTCAGCCCATGAGAGTAAATGATGAGATTATTGCGCCAAAGTTTGATATGTAGACGATAAAAGCAGCAAAAGATGGATGTTGCCAACTCCAACTAGCAGCTCTGAGTGCTTCAAAGTAAATTGCACCATAATGAAGATTTTTGTTTTTCAGTAAATCTAACCCAAGAGCAATGAAGAAGTGCATTTATTTTGGTGAAAAATGTATGCCCTGGGCCGCACGGTGGATGAGTGGTTAGCACATTGGCCACACAGTCAGGAGATCTGGAAGACCTGGGTTCAAATCTCTGTTGGGCATCTCTGTGTGGAGTTTGCATGTTCTCCCCGTGCGTGTGTGGGTTTTCTCCGGGTACTCCGGTTTCCTCCCACATTCCAAAAACATGCATGTTAGCTTCATTGGCGACTCTAAATTGTCCATCGGTATGAATGTGAGCGTGAATGGTTGTTTGTCTATATGTGCCCTGCGATTGACTGACGACCAGTCCAGGGTGTACCCCGCCTCTCACCCAAAGTCTGCTGGGATAGGCTCCAGCATCCCCGTGACCCTAATGAGGATAAGCGGTACAGAAAATGAATGAATGAATGAATGTATGCCCTGATTGCACTGGGGATTCATTCTATCAGCTGCAGAAACGCATTCACCTACCCTGTAATTAATTCATCTATATCACATCACATGACATACAATTAATACAATTTTGGAACACCACAGTTTTTGTAGAATACAGTTTTTGATAAACATTTTTGCCAAAATTGTGCACTGGTCCTCGTACAATATCATGGGTCACAAAGTTGCATTTTACACATTGGCAAGGATCTTGGAATATTAATAAACCTTGTATTTAATTTCTACTACGTTACACTCTTCTGCACTTTGTGTGTATGCTGGCAGCCCCGACTCCACCCACCAAAACAAAGAGACTGTTTGGCTGACAAAAGGACTTACTCCGTTCATGCCGTTGTTCTCTGGAACAAACACACCAAACCAATGCACAGAGTGAACTCTCTTTCAACCTGTTTAGAGGCAAGAAACAAGAAAAACAGACACTCATGCACATAGCAATGCATTTTTTACATTTTGTAAACATGTGAACAAGTTTATTAATATAGATCTTGAAACACACAGTCAACACCAAACCTCACGATACTTTGTTTACACAACACTACCTGTTAGGCACACACATTTGGGAAACTCCAATAAAGATGTTACACAAACAGCCTGCATGTCTGCGTATAATTCCACGACTCACGGAATCCCACGCATCTTGTGGGGAGTCCAGCTGTGTGAGGAAAGCGTCTTCATCCCAAAACATGCCTGTTCTCAAGCCGGAAAGTCACGTCCCCCACCTCGGTTACCCCCTCTATGATGTCATCAACGGTTGACTCTGTAGTTCCTTCCTTAACACAGTTAGGCCATAATTGCGGCAGGAAAATAACCCAGCATGGAGCCAAAAAAAGTTGCAAGCGCGAGCATTTTAATAAGGATGGTGAGAAACACTACTGAATTCAAGAAATACATCACAGCAGAGATGAAAGTGTCGTTCATGTGGCTCTCTGCTTCCCTCCCCCGTTGCCTCATCGCCATCTTTCTCAACAAGAGCCTTCAGTCAAGATAAAAGTGACGCTAAATGTTCTTTCATTTCCTTCATTTCTATACATTTAGGTTGTTTCTTCACGTATTGTTCTATATTAACAGTGTTATATTTTTAGTGTATGTAACGGATTAATGAGATGAGTTTCAGTTCCCGTATTTTAGATTTGGAATGAATTAATCACAAAAAAACAAAGTTTCACTGTAGATTCCAATGGTGCAGCATCATGTTAGAAGAAAAACAACACAGAAGTGTCATATGGGGGGTACTTTCATTCCACATGTGTTTAGATTAAAAGTAAAAACATAAATGTTTTTCGGCTAAAAATGACAAAAAAACAACAACAGTGTGAATTATGATTCGCTTTGTCTTGTCATCCTCTTGATGAGCAACTTGTATTAGCATTAAACTCCAAAGGAGTCAGAGCCTTACCAGCCATGAACGTACGTCACAGATTTTAAAAACTATATTATGAGGGTTTTTTTTTGCATGGTGAAAAATCAAACAGCCATTTTCCGTTCACAGGTCAGGGGATGAGCACCCTTGCTGCAGTACAAGGGCCGAGGTTAAGTAAAAACATACCTATCTAAAATGTGCCAAGTTGGGGCTGAACAGCTCTGGTGAGAGGAGAGCGAAGTGGAAAAAAAGCTTCTTTTTATTGTATTTATTTGCCAGCGTTTCCCAGCATGAATAACCCCTTTATTTCACCTCCCACGGAGAAAATCTGTGTGCATTTGGATGTGCAATTGTGTTTGCAGCCATTTGAATGGAGTTCTTTGAGTGTAAATGTGCTTTTTTTTCCAGCCCTCCCTCTCTCCTGTCAGCATCCCGGTGTCAGTGTCTATTTATGGCTCAGCAGTGAGCCCGGTCTGACAAACAAACATCGGGGAACTTTCTTTTTTTCCTGGAGGTGGAAATAATCGGATTGTTTGAGCTAATCTCAGGTGGGCAGAGCAACAAATACAAAGCGTTTTTGAAGACAGGCTAAGCTAAAGTATGAGCATGGGCAAACAGGGGAAATTCATCTTTTCACAGATTGATGCAAAATTCAATCATGTCGAGTCAAAATGCAAATTATGTGTGACAAACAGCTCAGCCTTTAATGAAAACTGAGCAGGTTACACCTTGAGAGTCATGGATAGCGCCTTCATGGATGCATGATGCTGTTGCTTAAAGCAGCTTGCAAGCATAACACCTTAACAGCATCGGAAATGTTCTTTTTATCAGTCAGACCAGGGACGTCTAAACTTATATGCTGAAAGCAATCCACTGTATATGCCAATATATCTGAACAAAACATCTACATCTTGTATATCAATAATAAATGTCATTTTTAACATATGCTGAGGGCCAATGCTGTAGTTGCAAGCCAAAACTAGCCCCCGCGCTGCATTTTGGACAGCCCTGAGCCAGATAATCTTACTTATTGCTAAAATCAAGATCATTCTTCTGTATGGATCTGTGTCAAAAGAACACCAGCGGTTTTCAGCAGTAACTCACTTAAGATGCTTCAAGCTGCTGAAGACCGGGCTCAAAATGTAATAAACTTCAACTTAATATTTCCATGACAAATATATATTTTGTTGCACACATAAAAGCGTAACGTCAATCTAACATTGCATAGAACTACTTGACATGAAACATGAACCCAAAACTTTAGTCTCAAAGTAAGATTCTTGCTATGATCTTTTGTAATCAGATGATATAATCCACACGGTACCATGGCCAGCATATCAGCCACTTAGTATTCAGGCAAGCATCTCTGCTGGTGGATGTTTTCAATGAGCAATCAAAAGGGGCTAAAAGTTTGAAGCCAACCTTGCCACGGCCTAAAAAGGTGGCAGCATTATTAACAAGTTATCGTTAAATCCACACTACTTTAATTACCCACCACGAGTACATGCTAATTAACGGCGGTGTTTCCGGAGGTAAAAATAGACGAGGGTTTTGATGTCGGCGGAACTCCGTGGGGGTTCACTGGGAGGCGACCCTCCATGACCCAAATTTATTACAACGTAGGTATCTGATTTTTAAGGTTTTATCTTTTTTTTTTTTAAAGTACTTAGGGTCAACAGTCCAGAGCAATGGAGAGTGTGTAAAAGAGGTGAAGAAGTGTGTGCAGGCAGGCTGGAATGGGTGGAGAAAAGTGTCGGGTGTGATAGAAGAGTTTCAGCTAAAATGAAGGAAAAATGTACAAAACTGTGGTGAGACCAGCGATGTTGTTTGGTTTAGAGACAGTGCCGCTGAGGACAAGACAGGAGGCAGAGCTGGAGGTAGCAGAGATGAAGATGCTGAGGTTCTCTTTGGGTGTGACCAGGATAGACAGGATCAGGAATGAGCACATCAGAGGGACAGCACATGTTAGAGGTTTTGGAGATAAAGTCAGAGAGGCCAGACTGAGATGGTTCGGACATGTCCAGAGAATAGATAGTGAATATATTGGTAGAAGGATGCTGAGTTTTGAATTGCCAGGCAGGGTGGCCTAGAGGAAGAGCAAAGAGGAGGTTTATGGATGTAGTGAAAGAAGACATGAAGGTAGTTGGCGGAGAGGATACAGAAGACAGAGTTGGATGGAGACAATTGATTCGCTGTGGCGACCCCTCAAGGGATAAGCCAGAAGGAAAAGAAGAAGATCTACGTGAGGCGAGGAAGAAATATGCTGCTGATGATACATATCTGTATGTATGTATGTATCATATGTAGATATGATACATCAGCCCACACAAAGTCATTTCATAAAAATATCATTCAACCCACCGCAGACCTCTTTCAAAGCCAAACAATCCAAAAAATGCAGTCTGACTCGTTTGGCTCAAAGCAATGAAGTTCCACCACAGTCCTGCAGGGGGCAGTCATGCTCACTGCAAAGTGGGGATTTCTACACCTCAAGCTTTAGTCACCGAAAAGGAGGGGGTGGGTCACTGCACTAC
Source organism: Oostethus manadensis (assembly GCA_024372805.1). Classification (NCBI taxonomy): domain Eukaryota; kingdom Metazoa; phylum Chordata; class Actinopteri; order Syngnathiformes; family Syngnathidae; genus Oostethus; species Oostethus manadensis. Next base: position 2,127,538 of record QODF01000092.1, on the reverse strand, counting down.
TTGGCCCCAATGCATGCGGACTGCAAAGGCAAACATGAATTATTCTGAACCACGTCTTTACAACATTAAATGCTTTCTATCTTCGTCTATCGCGTGCAGTCCAGTTCACCTAATATTCACATTCAAAACACAACCTCATGCCAAGAGCTTTTTGTGCATTCGTGGACGTAACAAAGGGGGACGCATACGTCAGGTGGACATACAGTCGTCCCTCGCTTTGTTGAGGTTCAAACATCGCTCCCTCACACTATCGCGCCTTAAAAAAATAAAATAAAATAATGAATGAATAAATGATTGCTGTTTTCTGTATACTATGGCTCATTATTAGTCAAAAATATTGAAAGACAAGTTATATGTAGTATTCTGGTCACTTGGTGATGTTACATTGAAGAGACAAGACATTAAATTAGATTTCATTCACACTGCATGTAGTCTGCCATGGCTTGTCCCGACATGACATAGTGAAAAAGTAGTTCTCCCATTCTGTGTGGAAGTGGTAAGTTCTTGGCTCCTTTTTTTGTCCTTCTCCCCCGCTCAATTTGAAACCCTTACTTAAGTTTAGAATTAGTAAAATGGAGAGGTATGAATGTGAGTGTGAAAGGTATAGGATTAGGCTCCAGCACACTCTGTGACCCTAGAGATTATAAGCGGCATAGCGGAAAATGGAGGGGCTGATTAGTAGCAAGTTAGCTCGGTATCTTGCTACGCTAGCAGCGGCTGTCTGTTATGTCCCTGAAGTGATCCCTTAGCCTGTGCAATGTTGTGTAAACAAAGAATAATAGGAGTGCATGCAAAGTTGACTATAGGGCTGTTATTTAATGTCTACAGGGCTCTAATAATATTAAAACATGTATTTAGAAAATCATAAATGGGTTTTCTATACTCTGTCTACAAGAATATTCAGTTTATTATGTTAAATCCTAATTAGCAGAAATTCACTTCTCGTGGTTGGGTCTGGAACCAATTAACCACAATAAATGAGTGACGACGTCTAAAAAATAGTACATTTAAATAAAAATGATGAAAATAACTATTAAAAAAAGGGGGATTATGGCAAGCACTGCCATGCAGAGGGGACTTTAAATTAGATTTGAAAACCTTTCCGCAGGTTTTTGCCATTGTTGGAGGTGTTTATGTCCAGGTTCTGCTGCCATAGTCCAGCGAGAGCAGGAGGATACCTTTTCACTCTCAGGTCCTGGCTTTCTAGCTCAAGGCGCCTTTTTAATGAACGACAAGGACATGGCGGCAGGGGCAAGCTGAGCCGACTCCAGCCCGGCACAAGCTTGAGGTGCCGACGAAACAACAAAAGTTAAACCGCACAGAGCGAAACCACAGCGGCCCCTGCAGAGACAACATCAAGTTTGACACAAATGACTGGTCCGGGCCTCTCGGTGTCTCAGGAGCTGTCTGAGGATTTCCAAGCTCGGAACACAAAGAGAAGCTTCATCCGTGTCCGTGCATGCTGAGCACCTGCGTCTGCAGGTTCAGCACCAATCATTTGAAAACAGAAAAACACTTCAGGTGGCATTTGGATCACGGAGCAGCCAAAACTTTGCTTATGTTAGCTCTTGCACAACCTTCAAAGATCCAATTCAGGAAAACATTCTCTAACAGAAATATTCTCCTGGTTCACTGGTGTGTAGAAGGCGGTCCTCAGGTGATGTACGAGTTCCATTCCTAGGCTGTGATGTAAGCTGATATCGCAATGATACCTAACTAACTCCTCAGTCAATTACACTGTAGACAAAACACACATACTAAGCACATACAATTCAGTAATAACACACTAAATACTTTACAAGAATTACATAAAATAGAAATTTAAAAAACTTTATCTCTGAGGTAGAGGATACAGGATCACTTCCTGGATCAGCATAAGGTTTGCTGGGACACAGTTTTGATTCTGGTCTTCCAGCCAGACCATAAGAAATTATTCCATCTCAATAAAACGACCACTACATGTCTTAGTTATCAGCATTCTTGGGAGTTGATACTTTTACATTGTCATTACAGCGGCCAGCGACAAATCTAGTGACTTTTCTGGTATTTGGGGATTTAAAAGTGAAAGTACAAATCTGCATGTTATGTCATCACTGAGAAGCACCGGGTGCTGCTAAAGAGGTTTGTCTCACCCCAAAGCAGTCACGAGTGGTCAATGCACAGTTAGCTCCCGCTGCACACTGAGAGCATAGTGGAGCTCTACACATCCATGAAACGCGCATGCGTGAGGCGCAATGCTCTTCAACGTAAATGTTTCTTAATCTTTAATTATGACTCATTACACTCAAGCCTCACTCGGACTTGGTTACTTACCTGTCAGTGTGTCAGACGTAGTCCAAACTGCAAGATAAAAGGTGGAGGCTGGAGGGAAGTCCGGATGTAATTATTATGCTGTCTAGGTTATGATCACGTTCGATGCCATCTGGCACTTTGTGGAGATGCCCCCCATGGACCACTCCTGGTTTTCACTGTACAAGGCGAATACTGTAGAAGACAGTGTGTATGGTGTCATATTGGCGAGTAGTTTGCTGATATCACCGTCATGGATTGAGTAGCCCATGGTGGTGGTGCGGTCATGGTATCGGCAGACGTATTAGTTATCAGCTTTCTTGGGAGCTGATCCTTTTACATGATCAAAACTTTTATCGTCATCGTTAGTGATACACAAACATTTAGAGTCCGGACCGGTGTGTGAAATCCACTGACTCTTACTTCCTTACAGCTATCCGGAGAGGAAATAACATTCAAACCGTCAACAAGGAGCGTCCCTTTTCGATAAAAGGCATGTTTGCAGCCAAAAACTCATTAATTCTATAATAATCTTTTTCTACGCAGTGTGGCGTTCCTAAACTATCTTTCTACATCAGGAAGCGAGTCGATACAAGTGTGTGGGCACCTGCAAGCAGCGTAAAAATCCCTCGAAATCGATTCTGAAGGAAACAGGCTAAAAGTTGTAGTGAAGTGCCGTTAATTAAATGCTAAAGACTCAAAAGTGCACTTTCCATTGAAATTGATTTTTTCCCCTTCTTCTCTTTCCTACTGCCACAGGAAATAATACTCTAAATAGATACACAATCACTTGCACAATCTAGTCACCTTCAATACAAAAATGATAAAGCTTACCTTTGACTGATATCACACTGGGCATTGTTTCTGATACTTTGACCGTTTTGCAGCACAATAACATTTCCAGAATATTAGAAACATGATGCAATACAAACTACAAAAACATAAACATATTATTATTATTATTAGCACTATTGTATTTGTACTAAAAAAATAACATTTACACATTTCATCTACAAGCCAATCGGTGCATAATTCAAATGTAATACACTGGAATGTTTTTACATATTTCTCCTTATTTTATGCATTTACTCCACCAGCACAATGATGCAAATATTTCTCCATAGTTTATGTATTTGTTCCGTCCATTCATCCATCCATCCATCCATTTTCTTCCGCGTATCCGAGGTCGGGTCGCGGGTGCAGCAACCTAAGCAGGGAAGCCCAGACGTCCCTCTCCTCGGCCACTTTGTCCAGCTCTTCCAGGCGGATGTCGATGCGTTCCCAGGCCAGCTGAAAGACATAGTCTCTCCAGCGTGTCCTGGGTCTTCCCCGAGGCCTCCTACCAGTTGGACGTGCCCTGAACCCCTCCCCAGGGAGGCGTCCGGGAGGCATCCTAACCAGATGCCCGAGCCACCTCATCTGGCTCCTCTCAATGTGGAGGAGCAGCGGTTCTAGTCCTAGTCTCTCCCAGATGACAGTGCTTCTCACCCTATCTCTAAGGGAGAGCCCAGCCACCAGACCACCACCCCGGTCTGCCAGTCCAGGGGCACCGACCCCGATGTCCACGCGATGCTGCAGAGTCGTGTCAACCAAGACACGCCCACAGCATCCAGGGCCTTAAGGAACTCTGGGCGGATCTCATCCACCCCCGGGGCCTTGCCACCAAGGAGCTTTTTGACCACCTCGGTAACCTCAGCCCCAGAGATAGGGAAACCCGCCTCAGAGTCCCCGGGCACTGCTTCCATGTTGGAAGACGTGTCCGTGGGATTGAGTAGGTCTTCAAAGTATCCCCTCCGCCGAGTCGAGGTCTTGAGTCGAGGTCAGCAGCGCACCGTACCCACCATACACGGTGTTGACTGTGCACTGCTTCCCCCTCCTGAGACGGCGGATGGTGGACCAGAATCTATTTGAAGCCATCCGGAAGTCGTTTTCCATGCCCTCTCCAAACTCCTCCCATGTCCGAGTTTTTGTCTCAGTGACTGCCAGAGCCGCAGACCGCTTGACCTGCTGGTACCTGTCAGCTGCCTCCAGAGTCCCATGGGCGAAAACGGCCTGATAGGACTCTTTCTTCAGCTTGACGGCATCCCTCACCACTGGTGTCCACCAACAGGTTCTGGGATTACCGTTACGACAGGCATCGACCACCTTACGGCCACAGCTCTGATCAGCCGCATCGACAATGGAGGTGCGGAACATTGCCCACTCGGACTCAATGTCCGCTGCCTCCTTCGGAACTTAGTCAAAGCTCTCCCGCAGGTGGGAGTTGAAACTCAGACTCTCACAATGCGTTTGGGTCTGCCAGTTTCGACCGGCATCCTCCCCCACCATCGGAACCAACTCACCACTAGGTGGTGATCGGTTGACAGCTACGCCCCTCTCTTCACCCGAGTGTCCAAAACATGTGGTCGCAAGTCCGACGACACAACCACAAAGGCAATCATCGAACTGCGGCCCAGCGTGTCCTGGTACCAAGTGCACATGTGGACACCCTTATGCTTGAACATGGTGTTCGTTATAGACAATCCGTGACAAGGCACATAAGTCCAATAACCAAACACCGCTCGGGTTAAGATCAGGGGGGCCGTTCCTCCCAATCACACCTCTCAGCTCTCATGAGCATTGAAGTCACCAAGTAGAACAAGGGAATCCCCCGAGGGAACACTCTCTAGTACTTCCTCTAAGGATTCCAAAAAGTGTTGGTATTCTGAACTGCTGTTTGGTGCATAAGCACAAACAACAGTCAGGCCCGGTCACCCCACCCAAAGGCGTAGGGAAATTACCTTCTCGCTTACCGGGTTAAACTCCAACGTGCGGGCTTGGAGCCGGGAGGCAACAAGTTTTGCCACCCCTGCCCGTCGCCTCTCTTTGCCGGCAACACCAGAGTGGAATGAATTCCAGCCCTCTCGAGAGGACTGGTTCCAGAGTCCTTGCTGTGCGTTGAGGTGAGTCTGACTATATCTAGCTGGAATTTCTCTACCTCACGCACCAGCTCAGGCTACTGCTCCGCCAGAGAGGTGACATTCCACGTATTGACAACTAGCTTCGGTAGCTGAGGATCGGACAGCCAAGGCCTCCGCCTATAGCCGCCACCCAGCTCACTTAGCACCCGACCCCGTCGGCCCCTCCTACGAGTGGTGAGCTCATGGGAGGGGGGACCCACGTTACCTTTTCGGGCTGTGCCCCATCGGGCCCCATGGGTGCAGGCCCGGGCACCAGACGCTCGCTATCGTGCCCCACCTCCAGGCCTGGCTCCGGAGGGGGACCCCGGTGACCCGCGTCCGGGCAATGGAAAACAAAGTCCAATGTTTTTAATCATCATCAGGGTCTTTTGAGCCACTCTCTGTCTGGTCCCTCCCCTAGGACCTGTTTGTCATGGGTGACTCTACCAGGGCCATGACAGCCCCCGACAACTTAGCTCCTAGGATCGTTGGGACACGCAAACTCCTCCACCACAATAAGGTGGTGACTCAGGGGAGGAGTATTTCTTCCATTAAAAAAAATCAGTACTTAATATATATTTTATGTATTTACTTACAATAGTACCTATTTGACTGATTTTACTAATTTAATCCACTGTCATATTGTGCAGATTTTTACATTCCATCAGCAAACCAATAAAAGCAAGACTTTTGATATTGCTCCCCTGTCATGAGCTGAACTCAAAGATGTTGACAAATGTCAAATATTTGTCAAATATGTTGACAAATCTCTCTAAATCCGTTTACTCACTGACTGCGGTCAGGGTCGGAAAGTGAGGCAGAGCCTCGCCACAGCCCCCTGGTGGTTTTTCCTTTCCACTGCATGTGAATACTGAATAAGAAATTACATAAAATTGTTCCATTTTAGTTCAATGGGTCAATTGATTTTCTTTTTCAATCCAATATTTTTGATGATTCAATCAGTAAAATAGCTGATTTTTTATATTTCCTGTTCAAATGCATAGCTACTGTATATCCATGCACAGCTACGAGAGTCACGTTGAGTCATCACTCTCATGGTGCTTTAAGCGACCACGCCCACATCCAGTCAGGCAGGCTGTGATTGGTCCGTGGCTTCACACAAGAGACATTGGTGTTTTCTCATTGCATCGCCAATATTATATCTTTTATCACACATGTACTGCACATACTGACCTTTAACAGACTGTCTAATAATATTTCATGAAAGTGTGTGACATTTAGTGTTTCTTATCGACCAGAAACGCCATTAAAAGTGCAAGTATGTACCGTGCCGCACCAGCATATGGAAGCGTTGAGTTGCAGGAGGCAGGAGCTCCTGCATAGTATTTCCTGCATAGTATTTCCATTTCATTCCCAACAAAATGGAATGTTAAACATACATACATGCTAAACAACATGTTAAAAATAAAGGACAGGTGCATGGACTTCATTTACAAGTAAAGTAAGACCAAATGCATATTATTTAAAAAAAAGAGATATCATTGAAAAAAAATATGAATTTGACTTTATAATAAATATTCTTTTGTTTTTCTTGCTATCAAATTGTTGAAGAGTGCAATTGATTGAAGCGTCTAAAAGATTTAAAAACACCTAATTGTTTCAATTATAGTCATAATTGAAGTGTAGGCTAATCTTCTATTTTGGGTCCATGTTTGTATGTCTGACTCCTTTTATAGTCAGAACCTCACCAATCATGAACCTCACTGCACCTCACTGGTTCTACTAAGCATGTCTTCACCAGGGGCTCTAATTTTGTGAGTGGCGCAGGAAAGCGCAGTGGTAATTTCGTCTGGCGTAACACAGTGCACAGCCAATTTGGTAATTTCGTCGACTGAGGCGCGCTGCGATAGGTGTGGCGGCCAACAGGGGGAGGTGCCGACTGATTCAGCCTGGCGTATTGACAATTTTGTGCTAAAAGGCTTCGCCGAAGGTGCACTGAGAGCTCGTCAGCTCCTTGGTCTACTCTCGAAGCAAAAAGCAAAGCACATCCATTCTAGTGGTAATTTGGCTGACTGGCTCACAGTCACTAAAACACCACAGGGCGGTTTACACAATGTCAGGCACATTTGAATGCATTTGATAATCACAACAACAAACCGGTAATTGTAAATAAACAGTTAATCAAAATTATTGACATCTTTGATTGTGTAACCGAGAATTGCAAAAATGATGGTAATGAATTGTGTAATAAAGTTCATCTCACATGCAAGCACAAGTGACAAAGGCCAGACCACCAGCTTGGCTATGCGTCTTTTATGCAGTTGCTTTGGGTTTCATCCCCAATATGCATAGTTTTTGTTTATTCATATTACACGGGGTTCAAATATACAGTAGGTTACCTAATACGAGTGTCTTTATTAGTGGGGAAAAACTGCTTACCATACTTGTAATACCAACCTCAACTCCACCAAAACCCTCAATACTGAAAGCTGAGAGGGTGGAGGATGCAATGGCCCCCCGCCAGTTCAGGGTCACACTGGTTGAGGGGCCGCCACCGGTGGCCACCGTGTGCCTCTGGTGCTCTGATAGTTTTTGTTTTGCCCTTCTTCTGACATCATTGAACCTTTCTTTACACTGGACAACGGTTCTCAGTACATCAGGGCAAACCTGATTTACAATACTTGTAATCTCCTCCCAGGCCACTTTTGCATCAGCAGCCCGTGGAGGTCTGCTCGCGTGACCATATATCCAACCACTGCGAGCTTGGACCACCTAGACCAAAACATCACTTTCCGTCTGGGAGAAGTTTGGCCGTCTTCTGCTGTCTTCATCCGTATTCATCAAAACTTGCAATGCGCTTCGCCAGCGGCACATTTAAAGGTGAGGAGATTATTTGATTGGTGAAAATTTGACCCGGCTGTGTTAAACCCAATCGCGCCTTCTCTCCTCCCTCTTGGCCACTTGCAGTGGTAGGTACGAAGGCATACTTATGCCACAGGTGCCGCAGCTGCGCCTCGACTGCACTCGGAATTAGAGCCCCAAGTCTCCACAGGTGTGGCATATCAAGATGATGATTTGGCAGCATGATTACTGACAGATGTCCCTTAGGTTGGCCACACTAAAAGGCCACTCCAAAATGTGCACTTTTATCACAGAAGCACAATGCCACAGATGTGACAAGTATTGATGCAGCCAGCAATAGGCATGCTGACAACAGGGATGTGCAGAAGAACTGTTGCTTGTGGATTGAAAATGTCTCTACCAAAAGCGTTACAAAGAATTTGGCAACACACTCATAATCAAAATGTTAAGATCAGTTGGAAAAACGTATTATTATCAACAGTTTAAGACCAAAAGCTAAAAAAAAAAACCATATTCCAAAAACATGACCTTAAAATCATCTTAAATTGGTTTGGGCCTGCTTGGCCAGTGTTTCCAGGAGGCAAGTGGGAATGTTGCTCCAGGTGGTGAAGATGGCTTCACGGAGGGCATCCAATGTCCACGACTGATGTCCATTTTTGTGAACTTCCCTTATCAACCGTCCCCATTATGACACTTCTCCACATAGCTCTTGCACAGCCAGAAGCTCCAGTGTTCCACTTGAAGTGTGCCATGTGGAAAACATCTCAGATGGGATCTCCTTGTCATGCCAATAATGTTGGAACCCATCAGGACTGTCAAAGTTACATTATTTTAATCAGAGAAAAAAACTTCCACCTTCAACCTTTACCACCTTTCATTGTCCTTTGTTTGGTGTTCTTGTGCAAATTCCAGTAAAACGCCTTCTCTCTCAGATGCCATCTGATGGCTATTGGACTGCACTCGGCACCAGTAACAACCTTCATTTAGGCCATTGTCTTTCCTACAAGTTTATGCTTTTTCTCCTACAGCATCAACTTTCTTACTGACATCTTGGCAACAGTGGTCTTGACTTGACTCTAGTTTGTAACCAGCTTGAGTGGGAAATGCAAGTGCCAAGTGCCAGATGCAAATGCTTGCAAATGATATCACCGTCATGGATCGAATAGCTCAGTGCTTCCCAAACTTTTTCTGCAGCGACCCACTTAACAGACATTAAATGATTTTCAGACCCCCCCGCCCCCGGTGCATCCCTGTCATAACGCCGGGACCCCCTTAGGTGGCGCTCCCCAGTTTGAAAACCTCTGGATTAGCTCATGATGGTGGTGTGATCTCGGTATCGGCAGATGTATCTTATGGGCAACAAACACAGCATTTGCATTTGCACTTGATTGCATTTGATTGATTGACTGAGATGCAGAGATACCATGAGAAGGTCCTGGAGCCCATTCGTCCACAACCATCACCTCATGTTTCAGCATAATAATGCATGGCCCCCTGTTGTTGGGATCTGTACACAATTCCCAATACTTGCATGACCAGTGGACATCTACCCATTAAGCGTGTTTAGGAAGCTTTAAATAATGCCAAGTTTATTGAGATGAGTTTTACCTTGGAGGGGATTACGGCCACAGTAGTTATTATGATTTCTCTTATAATGATTATGTATTATTATTATTGTGCCTGTTGTGAGATAATTTAACCCTGCAATAAAAGCCTGTTCATCAAGTATGATGCTTGTGAGCCTCACCAAACATTACATTAATATACGTGACACCTTCTGACCAGTGTTCCGAGTGCATAATATTTGTATTTTATATGCTTGAAAATGCTTACTTTAGGCAAAAAATATGTAAACCATGAAACAGCATGATTTATTTATTAAGATATTTTTAAAATGCCCAGTGAAGCAACAAAATTCAAACTGCAATGCGGACTGCAGTAGTAAGAAAGAAATACAAAACAAAAGTGTTGCACTCCTACTTTTGTTGACGACATACTTATTCCACCAGCATCCAGTGAATTTTTAACATACATTGCAACCTTGGTTAGCGTCATTAGTCCCTTCATTAAAAGGACCGACTGTAACTGAAATGGGCGTTAACAAATACATTTTTCCCACAAAACACAAAACTGATTTTTATAGTGTTTCCATAAATTTCACATGCAGAAAACAATTTGAAACGCATATTTAAATAGGCATAAATTATGAATGAAAGGGATAGATGGAACATTTAAGGTTGTTCTTACCTTCACTGAATACACTCCTACTTACTCACTCCTTTATTTACACCACATTGCTACGGCATCACTGCAGGAACGCAAGAGACAGCCACTGCTGTATAGCATGCATGTAGCCTGCAATTAATTTATTCTAAGCTTAAGAAACAGTTTTAAAGGAATGAGGCAGAAGGTTATAGTAAGAAGCCAAAAACTTACCACTTCCACACAAAATGAGAGGAGGACTTCTATGTCATGTCAAACATGCAATGTTAAGGTAATGTCTAATGTCATGTCTCGTCAGTGCAATGGTTCTCAGTTATTTTTCTGTCACGCCTCCCCCAGGGAACAGAAATTTTTTGGCCCCCCCATTTGGAATACTATTGACCACTGATGAGATTTATTTATTTACCTGAAACCAGGAAAAAGCAACAAAACGGAGAGCTGAGTATGATACATTTGGACATGTTGACAGGTTTACGCTCAAATTAAAAGTACTCGCTGCTTCTTAACCGCCGTTAAAGCGTTTGAAACCACGTTTACGTGATTCAGATTCAAACGTAACATCGATTCGTTGACACCAGTGATCGACACCCGGCCACACGATATGGGAAATATAACCATATGGGAAAGTGTGTATCGTTTGGCATAATAATGTATTTTCCAGTTCATACAGAGAGGAAAGGTGTTACTACAAGATGTGGTCTAAAAATACTATTTTGACTTCTGTTGTGAGAACACTTTAAGAAGGCAATGCAGCAAGTCCCCAGGGTTCTGGACAAATGGTGCTTTCAGGCGCACGGAAATTGTTCTTTTGCGTTTTCAGGGGTTGCAAATTCAACTTGAGCCAACTGATCAGAATGCAAGTCCTTCTATACTAAGGAAACGTTCACCTTGAGCACATATGCCGCACTTCGTTGGAGAGAAGCCAGTCCAATGTTACTGAAAAGGTCTGCCGAGGTGACAAATCTTTTCCATTTACTGTACTGCAAGAAATGGGCGAGAAGAGCACAGATGCTTCATCACAGTTTGTCTGCAATCCATAACAGCATAGAAAACAGGATGCCACCCAACTGCAAAAATATAACACAAAACTGTCTGGAGTGTACCTGTGAGAGTCATCAATCAGTGAACGACTCGATCCACTGACTCACGGGTGTTGAACGAGGGGTCAAGCTTTACTGACTCAGTGGTGCTGAACGGATGCTCAAGTGCCAATCCCTCACAAGCACATGCTAAATACTCGAGTTGTACTTACTCGCGGGTGCCGGACAAAGACTGCACTTTCGCTGGCTTATGAGTACATGACAGAGACTCGAGTTGACTTTCACTGACTCACAGGGAATGTTTGAGTTTTGATTCATGGGTGGTCAACAAAGACGTGAGCTTCATGGACTCATGGGTGCTTTCCGCTATCGATCTTGTTGTGCATGTGTGAGTTCTTACACACGCGGTCTGTGACGAGTGACTCCAGTAACTCAAGTGCCCGATTCACTTCAGTGAGTGACTCGTAAGAACCCGAGTCCATAAAAAGAATGTTTGGGGGCGTTTAGTTTGCTTGACTCGTACATAAGAACAAAATAATATGACAATGTCTGCAAAGGAGAACGTTTTTCTGCTTTGGGTTATTTAAATGAGTCCCGTAGGTGTGCCAGAAGACTGCAGTATTGAAGGTTCAGGTATGTGTAGCCTTGGAGCGAGTGTCCAAAGTAAAGAAGCTCCAGCTTGGCCAACTGTGGTGCTTTCATTTTGATGATGAGCGCTTGCGTTGTGCTGTTCTGTGGGGCTGCTGGGGCTAAATCTAAATCAGCTGCTGAAATATTGAGCAGGTCAGGGAATTTGTGTGTTTACACGTTCCTGCCAGCGAGCCGCCACGTGCTTGTGCTCGATATCGGCGGCCATGTGTACTTGTCGAGACTGTCTTTTTTTTTGGTGTTTGTTTTCAATACAAAACTGCCTGTGTAATTTGCAGAAGAGAGAGCAGTTTTCCAATGAAGCGCTGGTGCTTTTTATGCCAGCCAAAGTAGAACAGGATATTCTCGATGCAAGTTATCTTTCCCCCAATTATGCCGGAGACTTTCAAAACACCTCAAAGTGATGTCTGCAGGGAACACGAGCAGAGAAAAGGGCCAAAGAAGCTGCAAAGCCGTGTTTTATTGCCTCCTCCATGTTTGTTTGTCTGTCAACACGATATCTCCAAAATGTTCCAAGGGGATTTGGATGAAATGTTGTGCAGAGGTGGCTTTAAGGCCAAGAAAGAATTGTGAGAAGGATCAGGATGCAGGAATGTTTTGCACTTTCCTTCACACTGCCACGAAGGATGCTTTGGAAGGAAACGGCTGGGATATCAGAGCAATGTTAGAGCGAGCGTTTGGAGTCAAGTGCGTAGAACAAGAACATGAACAATAACTGGCCATCAATAACTGCAGCCATCCTGACGCTGAATTATTCAGCCACCATTACAGTACTTTTAGGGTGGGTTTAATCATTTGACAGGGTTAGAGAACCATTTCTGGTGGGATTTAGAACAACCAGCGGTCAGAGCGCCACTTCCCGTGTGAGCTCCCGGCACCATGACAGAGGATTCTGGGAACAGTGAGAGAAGACAACCGCTGTAGCAGCGAGCCAAATATCCAGCGTCCCAAGTGAAAGTACCTTAACCACAGTACCCCCATGGACATGTCTGGTAGGTGGCGGTGCGTTTTCCGCTCCCTCCGGCTGACGGGAGTCCAGTGGGAACCAGCTTTGAGGCACTTTTAATGCACCTACCGTGTTGGAGTGTGGTCCAGATTTACGGCAACCGGAACGGCCCGATCTCTTGCCGGAAGCCAATCTTTTCCGATCTTCAAAGTACAGCTGATCGGCAGCCGATACTGATCCCGAAGATCGGATCGGGACCTATTATGAAACATTTTCACAGCGATATGTAGACCGTGGTGGAGATCTAAGGGGGTCTCCCTTACGCTCATTAAGAAGACGCTTTTCCTCATTTCCTTCCGCATCAGACACGCTAGTTTCTTCGTGGTTCGAATAAATAAGGCTCAGGGCTAAGCTTTCTTCCTCCTTCAACACTACGGACAAATCGCTCAGATCTTCACTATTTTAACTGTAAACACCCTGTCTGTGTACCGCCATGTTTGATGACGTGTGAGGGCCGACGTCACATTTTTGCACATGAAATGTAATTTTTGCACATTTACTGTTCTGTTTAGTAAATCCACGGTAGGACATGATTGCAAAGAATACAGACAATATTTCAGTGACCCTTGAACATACTGTATTTATTTTACTAGAATATTAGTACACATTTAACAGATTTATTTGCCCATATTCAATATAGTCCACTATATTATTAGGGCATATTGTGTTTCTTTCTTAATTGCACAACCTGTCTACCTGCTCTTTTTTAAAGCAGCATCGATTATTTTGGGCTGTAAACCCGACACGGCAACCACGACGTGCTCTCTAGCGTGTCGACCACCTGATCTATAAACCCCCCCGTCGCTAACTTTTAGTATAGTCCGCAAAGCGAGCGGGCAGCAACGACTTCACCCCCAGGAAGACTGCCGAACAGAACGTTTCACAAGTAAGAGCAAGTCTTCTCAGAGCAAAAACCATGACTACAGGTGAGTCGCTTCACTGCAGAGGAAATATTGATTTGTTTGACTCTCAAGTCCCACATCAAAAAAAGCCAAATCAGCGGAATAAACAGAAGAGCTTTAAAGGACAATTCATATGTGTAGAAAACACAAACATGGCTGGTGTTGTTATTGTTATAAAACTACACAGACCTCTATAATATAGTATTATATTTATACAAAATATAATATTTGTTAGACTGCACGGTGGTTGAGTGGGTAGCACATTGGCCTCACAGTCAGGAGATCGGGGTTCGAATCTCCGTTGGGCATCTCTCTGTGGGGTTTGCATGTTCTCCCCGTGCGTGTGTGGGTTTACTCCGGTTTCCTCCCACGTTCCAAAAACATGCATGTCAGCTTAATTGGCGACTCTAAATTGTCCATTAGAGTGTGAATGTTTGTTTGTCTGCCCTGCGATTGGCTGGGGACCAGTTCAGGTTATACCCCGCCTCTCGCCCAAAGTCAGCTGGGATAGGCTCCAGCTTCCCCGCAACCCTAATGAGAATAAGCGGCATAGAAAATGGATGGACGGATAATATTTGTTATTGTTATAAAACTACACAAACAGACGCAGACCTCTGCCAAGGCCAAATAAGCAAACCAGATGGCTTTAGAATCCTCCCTCTAATGTTAACAATAAAGTTACATTATTCAAAGTTATCTAAGTCACAGTAAGTGGCCTGCAGTAATTTATCTGCAGGCCAGGACTCCCAATTTGCTATGTGATCGTTCACATCACCAAACAAATGCAACTTGCAACGTGCCTGGAAAGTGACGTGCATGCGACTTACTCGCATTTCTGTGTCTTTAAGTAAAGACTGCTGCAGCGTGCGCTCCAGCGATGTGCGATACCATAGACTTCATTTTTGGTTCGATACTGGGTAAAATTCAGGCTTGTATCGGCGACACCAATTCAATACTATGTGAAAATTCAGGATTTATGCGATGGGAGTGAATATTTTCTCAACCGAATGATGAAAAAGAAAGATGGCAAGAATTTTGGTTTGGAAGTTTGTAGACAAATTGTTGCCAGGCTTGTTCTAAGCTGCGTGTGGGTGCAGTGGCGAGACATTTCCCCACTTCACCAACTAAAAATCATTTTCGGATTTTTGCCTGCATCGGTGAGTACATTTATCCAAGTCTTGCCAGATAAACTACGTTTCTCCATGACTGCCTACCTTTAAAGTTCTGCTACGCGAGACAATACACGTGCCGCACATGTCGGATATGCAGCATGCCACACTGCAGTCGCATGGCATACATATCTCATTTATATCCATATACGAATGAGACCTCAGTTTCATTTGCGAAATCGGAATTGTGCTGTGCACGCTGACATGAAAATCCCGATACAGGTCGCATATGAGTAAAAAAAGTGTTCGGGCTATGCAGCTCAAGTCCGATGTTTTTGCTGGACTGATACTGAAATGTCAATCTCCGATACCAGCGCTTCATGAAAGTCGATTCTGGAATCAAAATAGTGATACTTTTGATACTTCTAGTTAGTATATGATGCTGTATATTAGCTTGGCTATATTGTTTAATATAAATCAATAAAGGACTGGGATGTCATGTATTCTTTATGCTATGATACGAAATACTGTACACTACGTTTTAACATTTACCAGACACATTAGGTGAATTTGCATAAAGTATCGCCGATACCAGCCTGAATTTTATCCAGCATCGAACCAGAAATGAAATCAATGGCATCGCACATCACTGGATCACACACCGCAGCAGTCTTTACTTCCGTTAACCTGCGGAAATGCGAGTGATGTCGTGCTCCTGTGCATGCACGCCGCTTTCCAGGCGTGTTGCGTTCACTTGGCAAGTGGAATTTGTATGATCATGCGACCCACCACATAAAAAATCCCATTTTAAACCAAAAATCCCAAATGGGAATCCTACCCTGCAGTGTGAAGGTAGCCTAAGTTAGTGTTTCCAATGTTCCATCCCTGTCCTGTAGGTGGTACACCAAAAATGAGTATATCAGACATTGCTAAACGGGTGAAGGAGAACAGAATTCTCCCATGTACTGTTTAAAATGCTGGACTCTTCAACATCATTGAGCCATTTGAAATCCTCTTTCCAATACGAGATGGTAAACACCAACAAGTTGTTGTGCCTTCTATCCTCACTGGACTCAACAGTATTGATCGTGAGCGATCGACCTGATCTCCTCAGTCACGGACAGCTGTGGCGTTTCCTCAAACATGCAAGCGAGACACTTCAGAGTTCTTCGGAGCTGGTTGTCATAGCCGCTAAGGACGCCATGATTCCTCAATCAGCTGCCAACTACACCAGCGGTGGGCGCTCATTGCATATTGATCGGCGAGGGCCCAGCGAGAACGAACCATCGCATCTTCATTCATCAGGCGGACATTCTGAGGCATCAGCGTTTGTTGTCACATTTGCATTGCTTTGATTAGATTTCAACATATTATCGAACACCGGTGTAAATACAAATGTTCTAATAAAAAGGTGAGTGTGAACAACACTGTTACCATTGATCCAACCAATGGAAACATGATGCTCTCTGGTCTTGTATTCGTTTTTGATGTAAAACTTAAATGTTTTCAGTCTACAGTCAAACTAAAGGTATTGACTTCAGTGTTCCAATACCTCTGGAGGGCACTATGTAAACATATTTGTTCTTTAAATGAACCCCGAACGATGAACAACACCGTGTCTTCTTTCTTGGTGTCGGAAAAGGATTCACTAAGCGCTGCGCTGTTGATGTGAAGACGAGTTCAAGGGCACTGATAACTTGGCTTTCAGACCTCCATTGGTGGAACGAGCCAGAGAATGGAAAAATGCCAGCTAGCTGGTCTTGTGAGGTGAAAAAAACAAAACAGCGCCATTGCTAATTGTGGTAATGTGCCACAGGTCCTGGGCAGGATACGGTAACACGTACAGCTGACAATTCAAGCTGATATATACACGTACATGTACTGGAAGCAGTGCAGACAGAGATGCGATGGGGAATGAAGAGTGAATACATTCATGCAATCTTTGGAATACATATATATATTCATGCGCTTATAAATCATTGCCAAATTAGAGTGAATGAGATATGTTTGTGTGTGGAAAAAATGCAATGTGGTGACAATGCAAGTGTGTGGCAAAGACTGAAAGAAGGTGGGAAGAAACCATAAAGCAGAAATGTGAACAATTCAATTAATTTAGTCCGACCCAATTCAAAATGTATCACCTTCTTTTTCCTACCTTCTGAATTGTTCCATAATCTTGTTTAGAGCTGCAACAATTAATAAATAAATTGATTATACAATCAGTCTACACTATTTTGATATTTGATCAATCATTGTTTCTTCAAAAATATATCCTTTGATTTGTCAATATAATTTTATTTCATTAGATAAAACCAGATACGCGAGATGGACAGGCGGATCGGTGCGGCGTCTGCAGTGATGCGGACTCTGCACCGGTCCGTTGTGGTGAAGAGAAGGCTGAGCCGAAAGGCAAAGCTCTCAGTTTACCGCTCGACGGCTCCTACCCTCACCTATGGTCGTGAGCTTTGGGTGGTGACCAAAAGGACAAGATCGTTCTGACTAACTTATTAGTCAATTAATCAAAACAACAAGTGTCAGATTAATCGATGAATGAGATTAACTTGATTTGACCTATTCATTTATTCAAAAAAAGCTTCAGATGAGCCAACTACCAAATAAACATCAGTTGCAGCCCTAATCTAGTTCATCGTTATACCATATAACACACACAATATCTCATAATACTTTCTAGTGTCAACGGACTGACTGTGTGTACTCAAAATTTGGAAGTGCATGATTTGAGGCATAGCTGTAGCGTTTAACTTGAAATAAAACTCCTCAGTGGTTAGTGGGGGCATATCATCTTGGGCATATCATCTCCCTATGGAGGACACACATCCTGTCCCATCGCCTTTATGCTTATTTATTGTCACTTTTCTGCCTGTGAACCACTTTGCAAAAAAGCCGCTGCTTAAAACAGTCCCCTCCCAAGCGCATGCTGGGTGACTGCGGTACGTGCAACCTCGGAATCAACACTTAAGTCTCTGTGACTGCAGGTACCTTGGCGGTGAATAAAGGATGAAGTTAACATCTTCCCGGGACACATCAACCCCATCACATAGGAGATAAGCGTAAAAAATGAGTGCTAAGTGAAAGAGCAGCGCAAAAATACACCAAAAGCATAAATGTTTGTGTGTTGTAGCGCAAGCCGGCAAGCTGTCGGAGCGCCCTGAGATCATTAAACGCTGAGCAAAGAAAGCCAGTTGGGCCTCACGCTGCGTTAATGATGTTGATCTTGCTGGCATGACTACCCGCAATGCCTCCTGCTAAACGCGCCAATAAACACACTCCTGCGTGCTGGAGACGCTTCTTCGTTGCATCACCACCACAAAACAGCGGCCGACAACCATGGAAGAGATCCTTTCAAGCTGAAACATTACAGCGGGGATAACCGAAGGCATCAAAGAATTACAGCACGGGGGGACCTTCACAAAAAAGGAATATCATTTCAATCGGAATCTAAATGTGTCTCAAGGTCATCATCCTGGGAGCAAATCTAGTAAACCCAAGCTCAGGGGTCTCCTCAAGAGTGGCTAAAGTTTTTATTGGGCCTTGGCATGTGAACATAAATAAATCTGAGTATTAATGCTTTTTATTTGCTCCTCCACTGCTTTGCTTTGTCACCTATAACACTAAGCTAAGATGTCTAAGATGTTTGGTAACAGTAGTTTACCATATACTGTAAGTATACAGTATATAAATAAGTATACAAGTACATGAGTCGGCCCTGGATACATTGCGGTTCGAATATCATTCCCTCCCTCGGTTGCGTTTTTTCAAAAGTTAATTTATTAATAAATGATCACTGTGTGGTTGAATACGGCCTATAATCAGTCAAAACCTATGCACCTATGAGCAAATTGTGTGTATTCTTGGCCCAAATTAAGCACTCAATCATAAAAATGGCAAAATGAATGAAAGTATAAATATAGGGTATTTCGAAGAGTGTGCAGTGGTGTAATATCTGCAACTTTGGGTGTCCCTTTAAGAGGCGGGGCCTGGGTGTTAGCATGGTTAGCAGTGTGGAGAGTGCCAGTGACTGGTGTGAGTTGTGGCTGACAGCAGCTCCTGTGAATGTTCACTGAGCCATTGCAGTAATATTGTACTCTACAAGGGTCACTAGGGGCTCTAAATTCGTCGACCAGGCGCCCATTGGCGACGTGTACCTTTGCTTGGGCCTCACCAATGGGTGTGTTTTAGCCGCATTTTGCAATTTCGTACTGAGAACCGAGGCCCAGTGAATATAAACAGTTCAATGATGTCAGAAGAAGGCAAAACGAAAACTATTAGAGCATCAGAGGGGCGGCCCCTCAACCGACACTGAATTCGGCGGGGGGCCACTGCGTCCTCCACCCTCTCAGCTGTCAGTATTGAGGGTTTTGGTGGGGTTGAGGTTGGTTTAACAGGTAATGTAAGCATTTTTCCCCACTAATAAAGACACTCGTATTTAGTAAGTTACATATGTAAGATGAATATGTAATAATATGTATATGTAGACTGAATAAACAAAAACTATGCATGATGGGGATGAAATTCGAAGCAACTGTGCGTAGAAGACACGTCGCCAAGCTCGTGGTCTGGCCCTTGTCACTTGTGTTTGCATGTGAGATGAACTTCTATCCATCCATTTTCTATGCCGCTCATCCTCATTAAGGTCGCGGGCGAGATGAACTTGTATTACCCAATTCATTATGATCATTTTTTAAATTCTCGGTTACACAGTAAAAGTTGTCAATACGTTTGATTAACCGTTTATTTACAATTAACCACATCCATGACAGATCCACTGGCCACCGATGAGGAGGTGGCGACTCGGGGACAGATGAGGTGGTGGGACGGTGTGACAGAGGCAGACGAGACAGTCAATGTAGATGAAAATGTATGTGTTGACTCAGATAGTTACTTTAAACAGTGGTTGTTGTGATTATTACATGCATCCAAATGTGCCTGACGTGGGGTTTTGGTGATGTCATAAACAGGTTTTCTATGCTCTAACTCTAACAAAACTGATTGTATTCTGCTTTGGTGGTTGTTGAGGATGAAGAAGAAAATATATACAAATAATACAAAAATATACAATTGATAATCACAAAAATTCTTTAATTTTTTAATCAATTTTATATACAGGGTGTCCCAAAATATTTTTTTGTCCAATAAAATTTGACAATTCTAGCACAAAATATTTTATATAATGATTTTATATGCGGACTGCACGGTGGCTGAACGGGTAGCATGTTGGCCTCACAGTCAGGAGGTTCTGGGTTCAAATCTCCGTTGGGCATCTCTGTGTGGAGTTTGCATGTTCTCCCCGTGCGTGCGTGGGTTTTCTCCGGGTACTCCGGTTTCCTCCCACATTCCAAAAACATGCATGTTAGCTTCATTGGCGACTCTAAATTATCCATTAGAGTGTGAATGTTTGTTTGTCCATATGTGCCCTGCGATTGGCTGGCGTCCAGTCCAGGGTGTACCCCGCTTCCCGCCCAAAGCCAGCTGGGATAGGCTCCGGCATTCTTGCGACCCTAGCGGGGGTAAGCGGCATAGAAAGTGGATGAATGAAAGAATGTTATATACTCTTATATAATTTTATGTAATTTTGTATAATTTTTATATAAATGTTAGATCATTAAATACCTTTTACTGTTTTCTTTTTTTAGGGTGAAGAATGGAATTCACTATTCATGAAAAGGCATTTTATGCGTGGGAATATGCTTCCAGAGAGTGTGCACCGTGTATTATAAAGTCTCTAATGACTAATGCTGTTAAGACTGCCTAATTGTGCAATCAACATTTCAAATTATGTCAAATTGTTTGGGACAACCTGTAATTGCATATTTTAATTTAGGCTATAATAATGAATTACCTTCTAACAGGTCACAGACACTGACCGCAGTGGATGTGTACTGCAACTGTATCATTATCACACTGTAAACCAAGAGTAAGGAAAAAACTAACAAGTATCGGTGCCTCATTGTGACATTGAAGGAATGCACAATCAGCCACCTGCAACAAGTGCTTGAAGGTGATACTGTGCAAGTAACAACTCTGCTGAGCTTCACATCAACACGCAACACTCCCCCAAGGTGCATTCACAAGCACTGGACTTCTGAACATTCCAACACAAGCATGTCTTGTGTTCATTGTGCTCAAGTGATATGTAACCCTTGCATGTTGGATTAGGTAGCAAATAATAGTCTAGCATCCCCACAACTGTGTATCACATATCAATTTCTGCTCCATGATTGTATACACTTACTGTAAAACATTGGGAGTTTTGATGCACAATCGCTGTGTTGCAGAATTGGCCAACAAAAATATTGACATCATGTGAGTGCAATGCTGTCATCATGAGAAGGAATGTTTGTGTGGGAATTATATACCCAGCAGATGATCTCATTACAAACACTAAACCGCCCCCTCCAGAACTAAACATGTTGAAATGACGATAAACACCGGCAAAATTTGGCAGAACCTCCTCTTGGCTTCACCTCCGCTAGCTTCCATTCACCCTCCGTGAACGAAAGCTGGTATGCTAGTGCGGTTGTGTGTGCAACTTGGGCTGGATGATTACATTTTCACCGTGTTGCGTTTTACAGACGTTTTACAATGCCTGATGATGATGTGTAATTTCTGAGTGAAAAAAGACTTTGCACCCAGAGTGATGCCCCGGTATCCCACGTCCGGGTGAGGTGCGGTCACTCATCTTGATTTTTCCATAAGATAATAACAATAATAATTATTAAGTAATGAAATTATGCAATACCAAAATTAAATGAAACAGTATTACAAAAATAACTGTATCCCTGTGTTTGGGAGGAGCAGTCTCTATAATAAGCCCACTCAATTTCTTTCTGATTACTGTCCATTTAAAAGGAGCAGATCCTTTCACATGTTCAAAGATACTATCTTTATCCTGCATGACGGCTGAGACGTTTACACTTTGCCAGGGAGCATCAAACATGGGACACTGAAATGTGGAAAAAAGTTTTAGTGTCTGGCTTCCAACGTTACTGGCATGACAAGGAGATCCCAGGAGAGCTTTCTACCCAGCACAGCGGAGTGAGATCCATCATGGTCTGGGGTGCTTTTTCATTCAGTGGAACACTGGAGGTTCAGGTGGTGCAGGGTTGTCAGATGGCAGCCGTGCAGATGTTGCAGCGGGCATCCCTCATGATTGAGGGCCTCGTCTGTGTGGTAGCAGCTGGGTTTTTCAACAGGACAGCGTTGCAGTTCACAATGCTAGCTTGATGAAGGACTTCTTCAGGGAGAATAACATCACTCTTTTGGACCATCCTGCATGTTTCCCTGATTTAAATCCTATAGAGAACATTTGGGGATGGACGGCAAGGGAAGTTTATAAAAATGGCCAACAGTTCCAAACCAATTTTTGAAGTGATTAACAAGAACGGTTGAGCTGCTCATTACTGAGTCCTACTGAAAACATTTTTTGGTCTGGTTTGGAGAGTTTTTTTGTCATTTTTTGAGCAATGGCCTTAAACTTTTGATCAGCTAATAAACATCCTATTTCAGTTTAATAGTTGTTTTCAATAAATCACTTTTTCAAAGTGCTTTATGTCACACCCCCTCTTCTTGATTTTGCATATTGTAGCTCTACTTAAAACCTCGTTAAGATCCAAATGTGCAAAAGGTCAATTCTAGCAATTTTTCAACTGGCCTGAATCGAATTGATCAGGAGTGCATAATGAAGGGAAAAGTATTATTAACTATGCCAATCCGCTATATTTTGAAGATCGGAAAAGATTGGCTTCTACTACAAAATCGGGCCAATCGTGTTGTTGTAACCCTGGGCCACACACCAAAATTGTTGGTGCAGCAGTGCACCTCAAAGCTGGTGGACACTCAACTCCCACCACCTAGATGAAAGACAAAACCGACCGCCACCTTGCTGTCATGACCATGGGGTACCATGGTTCGGTTAGTTTCATGTTGGACGCTGGATATTCGGCTTGCGGCTACAGCGGTTGTCTTCCCTCGATGTACTCTAACTCCTCCGTCATGGTGCTGGGAGCTTGCACAGGAAGTGCCGCTGGTTGTTCTAAATCACACCATAAATTGATCTATAGTCATGTCAAACGATTAGTCCTACCCTAACAGTATTGTAATGGAGGCTGAATAATTCCACGTCAGGATGGCTGTGATTCAGTTGGCCGTTTATTTGCATGTCAACACAGAGCACTCAGTCCTTCGACGAGACGTTCCACTTGCTAGGTTCTTTGCACTTCTATGCACTTGACTCCAAACGCTTGCTCTGAACAGCATGCTGAACAGCACTGCCCTCTAAAGCCCACACACTAAACTGCAGCCTGGAACAACACAATAATCCCACCGCTACCGTATTTTCCAAGCCCATTTTCTCAATGTTATCTTTTATTGGATGGACTTTTATTTTCATTAGGGACCTGACTCACAGAGGTTTGTTACAAAAGCCAAACAATATTGTTTGCAATATTAAAATAAAGTCAGCAATGCTTTGATTGGATTATTTTTTAATGCTTTGAAGAGCTATTTATTAACCATATTCAATTCCAGAAATTCATGTTTGTAACAAAAGTTTATTATTTAAAAAAAAAAAGGATTGTGTAGTTCTCTTTTACTTTTTGTGTACTATTAATCACAAACATTTTAACACAACTGTATAGAGTTTAGAAACGTGGTCAGTTCAGGTCACGTTTTACAGAAGTGCTAGAGGATTTATTCGGAAGAGACAGCACTTTATCTTTTAGGGCATGTAAGCAAAAAAAAGTTGCAGTGGATGTCAGGGAGTTCTCATAGCAGGTCTGATGAATGATGTAAATTATTCAATAAGCCTGTGCGTCACCCTAACTTTTCCTGGAATACTAATCAACCTGACGGCCCAGCATCAGATCCCCTCGCCTGAACTCTTATCTTAGCCCCTGCTCACCATATGGCGGCAAACCTGCTTGGAGATTTCACATCACTCTCACCGCTGCAAACGTCCCTGCGGGGGTCCTTGTGATGCCAAGCTGCCCGGGGTCGCGCATGCCTTTAATTACGTTTAAGGACAAACGCTTATCATGCGGCCACAAATGTCTGGAGTGAGGAAGTAAACATGTTTACAAACATCTCTGCGCCTCATTTTCCAACATTTGCACGCACACGTTCTAAAAGTGGTCATACAGGACGCCAACATGATGATGTCATGGCGTCGCTGGAAGATCATAGATGGAGCGTCCAAACAGCTGTCTTTGCTACTCACTCCCACCGGGGGAAAATGTGTATGGCATTTGGGGATTGTTTACATGGTTCTTGTCCAAAGTGCATTTTATTTTGGATAAAAATACAAGAACTTAACAAGATTTTTGGCTTTTTTGAATAAGTATGTTTCATTATGAAACAAAACAACCATCAAGTGAAACAAGCAGTGGCAATGCCGTAACGTGCATGCCAGGTCAGATGGGGCGATACCACACTACATCATTGCACCAACCCCTTGTCGGGTCTTACCCCAAATTGTCTTGTTATTGTTTAATATTAAACATTTATAGGTCATGTGACTTAATTATTTTGTCGTTTTGTAAACAAAACCAAAATAATTATTTCTATATACAAAAACAACTACTATATGGAATCACAGGAGTGCCAAAATGTAAAAGGAAATGCATGTGGAAATATAAAGAGAATCAATAATAAAAATACACAAATTTAGTCATATTCTTTTCTCCATTTTGTCTGAGCTTTTTCTGTATTGTCTTTGTTTTTTTTCCATTTGGGCATTTTGCCATTGTTCTATACAAGCTAGCAACTAAAAGCAAAGGCAAAACAAGGACGGGCCCTTCTGCCAGGGTGACTAGTCCATACCTGAACGCACGATTCCTGCTTGCAGTGGCTATGTAGTAGCTATGTTTAAATGTAGTTCTTAGCGTGGGTGACCCAGAGAAATGTCACGGGCAGGAAGTAACGTCACCGTCACACCACCATGCACATACTTTGCACGAACGTCTCACACAAAGGAGTCCATATCGATGGATGGGACTAGTCACCCTGGCAGAAGGACACCTCCACAGCCAATGCTTTGCCTTAGCTTTTACTCACCGGCTTTATGGAACAAAAACGAAATGGAAAAACAATACGACTACATTTGATTCTCTTTATATTTCCACAAGTATGTTCCTTTTGCTACTCTTGTACTTCCATTTTACTAAACATCCTGTTAGCACTGATGCCAACTTTCTCAGCAGGGGGCATCCTTGCAAAGTATCCGGGGATTGCTATGATCCACTGTGATGCATTAACCTTCCATCACAGCGATCCACTCAGACAACCGCATGAGGGAATGATAATGTGTAGTTGTTGAGGTTATTCAGCAGTGACCCACTTGCTACTCAGTGTGCCAGCGAGGGCTCGTGTCGCAGTGTTATATCAATACGTCCGACCGCGTCGGCATCACCGCTCGCAGACTAGAAGTGAACTTGACCTTGTCCAATCCCATTAGAGCTGCCCTGCGGCCACCACGCTGTCACTGGCCTGAAGAGAGTGTGGAGCGAGCTTCCACAGCCCACACTGCAGAATAGAACTACACAACATACTTTAAAAATACAGTACTGTTCATGCATGCTGCATGACTACACTCTCCCTACTTTAAATCCAATGCAACCTTCAACACCATTCTGACTACATGAGGGTGCCCACGGCTGCTGCTGAGCATACATTTTTACAAAGAATGTGTTTGTTTTTGTTATAAATAGCCCATTTTGATTCAAAACCAGCCAGTTTTCATTGGGCACATCACTGGCGGCTGCTGGCCATTCAAAAAGTGGACGCTCATTTTTTTCCAAGCCTGCATCCTACATCATAAACGTCTTTATTTGTCATTCTACCCTCCGTTTATAGCTGTTTTTAACACAAACAAAGTAGCTGGGGATTGGTAAAGTCTCAAGATTAGTTCAGAACAATGGAATAAAAAACCTGGAAAGTGGCACGGTGGAGGGCTGCACGGTGGTCGAGTGGCTAGCACATTGGCCTCACAGTCAGGAGGTTCAGGGTTCAAATCTCCGTTGGGCATCTCTGTGTGGACTTTGCATGTTCTCCCCATGCGTGGGTGGGTTTTCTCCGGGTACTCCGGTTTCTTCCCACATTCCAAAAACATGCATGTTAGCTTCATTGGCAACTCTAAATTGTCCATCGATATGAATGTGAGTGTGAATGTTTGTTTGTCTATATGCGCCCTGTGATTGACTGGCGACCAGTCCAGGATGTACCCCGCCTCCCGCCCAAAGTCAGCTGGGATAGGCTCCAGCATACCGCCAGGATAAGCGGCTACGGTGGAGGTTTAGACTTGTAAGATCACTGATTCGCTCATTTCACTGTCAATCAAAAAGGGTCGCAGGTATGCTGGAGAATATCCCAGCTGACTTCGCAGGGCAGAGAAACAAGCATTCACACTCAATTTAGAGTGGCCAATGAAGCTAACATGCATGTTTGTGGAATGTGGGAGGAAACCGGAGTACCCGGAGAAAAGCCACGCACGCACGGGGAGAACATGCAAACTCCACACAGAGATGCCCAACGGAGATTCGAATCCTGAACCTCCTGACTGTGAGGGCAACGTGCTACTCAGTCAGCCACCATGCAGCCCATACAGACATGTAAAGTTGATTTAGGTCATTTAGGTGTTAATTGCTCCCTCCTGAACTTCACAGGCTTTTTTGTGATTGTTGCAGCCTAAGATGCTTGATTTTGTGGCAGCTTTTACACAAAGTAGCAGCGAAAGTTGCAATGTTTTCAGGGTTATTTTTTTCCATAACACTGCATCAGCTTGCAAACTTATGAATTTCAATCCACGTCCCACAGGATCTCACAGGCCTTTTTTGAAATGCCTTATTTTGCAGTGTTTTTTCCAAAAATTGTGATGGAAGTTGTGGTTTTTACATGTTTATTTTAATCATGTTGCAGGAGAATGTGAATTGCAAAGAGAGGTTGTAATTGTGGTGTATTTATAATAAAGATATTTGCTGAAGAATAAGCCAAAAACAAATGAACAATGAACAAATACAGTATAAACAGGAACAATATTGACAAAAGCATCTTACCAACGTGGAACACAAAAATGTGCATATTAGGCTTTAGTATTTCCATACATCCATTTTCTATGCCGCTTAGCCTCATTAGGGTCGCGGGTATGCTGGAGCCTATCCCAGCTGACTTTGGGCGAGAGTCGGGGTACACCCTGGACTGGTCGCCAGCCAATGGCAACCATTCAGACTCTAATGGACAATTTAGAGTGGCCAATGAAGCTAACATGCATGTTTTTGGAATGTGGGAGGAAACCGGAGTACCCGGAGAAAACCCACACACGCACGGGGAGAACATGCAAACTCCTTACAGAGATGCCCAATGGAGATTCAAACCCTGAACCTCCTGACTGTGAGGCCAACGTGCTACCTACCCACTCATCCACCGTGTGACCTGTCTTTGAAATTTTTTTTACAGATATGATTTTATGAATTACAAATATTAGGAAAAGACCAAAAATGCTATTTCAGCCTTTACAAAAATAAATACAAGAAAAATTAAAAATCCTTTACGCTGAAGATGACTAAACAATGCAAGTACTCTCGTGGGACAATATTATACAAGTGAGACTTTCTATACCAGCTGTACACTGACTACTCTAAAGTATATCCAAGCTTCATTTCTAGATGTAGAGGTGTGACATGGTGTATACACGCCTATTAAGGTCATTGTTAATACACGATTAGCGTGTTTTTCGGTTAACAACAAAAAATGTACGCCAAAATGTTGCCTTGGTTTGCATATGGTGTTCCTAATGCATTTTTTTAAATCACAAAATGTCCTGTCCATGTCCTGTTAGCAGCCTTTCGGTTTGCTAATACATGGAAACAGGAAGCAGAGGCCAGCCAATGATGTCAACCGTTGTTGACTCTTTAGTCCTTTAACCCCAATTAGCCAGCCAATTAACACAGTTAAGCCACAAGTCTGTGCTTTTCTTATTTGATCACCTCTACAAGAAATAACTCATAGCAAAACACCAAGGTGGTGTCCGAGTGGATCTCTGCTCGTCCCATCTGCCTCATCGCCGTCTTTGTCGACAATCAAGTCTTCAATCAAAATTAAAGTGCCGTTAAATGTTTGTTTATCCTTTTCATTTGTCATTTATATGCATTTGGAAGTGTTTTCTGCATGCCAAACTGGTACTGCAGAACTATAAGAAAGCGTTTTGTGTTAACGATCTTGGGTGTCTGGATCGGATTGATTTACATGATTTCTTATGGGAAAAATGTATTCACTCTGCGTAGGTTTCGGGTTACAGTCAGACCATCTGGGAGAAACAAATACTTGCCTTTTCTTCACTTCCTCATGAGGGCCGCATTAATATTACATTTTCATTTAAAGATGGGGGCCACAAAACATCATCTTGTGGCCCCCAGATGTCCAGCGGGCTGCAAGTTTGAAACCCCTGGTCTACAGCGTGATCCATCTGCTGCAGTTTTACATTTTCATGTGACCAGTTCATGCAAATGCGTGGATAGTTTGGAAAACAATCACCACCTTGGTGTCGCCCACAAGTTGCAGACATTGGCTGTATATGTGTCGTATATGCCGATGCATCTTAAACTATTCTTTGTGTTCCAACAACTCTGGGGAAGCAATGAAAGCTATCCATAACTGCGATTTTGTTTGTAAATGAGCGCTAATAAGAGATGATCACCACACTCGTTGTTAGGTGAATTAAAAGAAGTGAGTTAATTTGATTGGATGGACAAATTCCACGATTTGCCAAAATGTACGGGACAGTTGCAGGGATTAGACAAAGTTGCGAGGATGTGCAAAATTCACATGCAGGGTCTGACTAACAGAACCAAACTGCAGTCAGTATGAAGAATTCTTTTAACGCATTTAGGTAAGAAAATGTCTGCTGTGGATTGTAAAAGCTACCATTTTTGTTCTTTTAATTTAATCTTTGCATTGTTGGAAATAAATCACCTTAATGGCATACAAAGATAGTATTTTGGGCTTCACTGATGAATTTTCATGAAGTAAGGTGTGAATAGGTGCATGTGGCTGACTAAAGGTCATCTGTGACATCTAATCACAAACCCTGCAGCCTCTTTTCAAAAGGTGAAAATATTCCTTGCATGATACTTTTTTCTTGCAGCTCACTGGACAATTGCATGTAATTACAGAGGCCTGCGCCGCCATAATGTGGCTTTTTAACGCTCCAACTCTCAATTAGCAGTGAAAGAGGTGAAACGTCATTGCATCTCTTTAAAGGCGGCATGACAGCGCGTCACGGTCTTTTTTTGCATTTTCATGTTTGAAAAGACATCTACATTTTATGCAATAAAATGTTTTCTTTCATTCGCTTATTGTGTACCACAACATCATGTGTACATTACAGTCAGAGTAGAGTTTTAAGCAATGTTTGCTCTTCTTAGATGTCAGTTGCACTGTCGTGTCTAAAATATCAAACGTTCATCATTATCCAAAATGTACCCCAAAAGCCACAGAGAGCAACACAAATTGTGTGTTTTTGAAATGTGGGAAGGAAAGCATGGGGAGAACATGCAAATGCCCAAACGGACATTTAACGACCCGATATCGAGAGGGTAACATGCTACTTAATTACTGCATTCTTTAATAGTATACACTACCGGTCAACAGTTTTACAACACCACCATTTTCCTAGGTATTTACTCCAAAGTAAAAAATAAGGTATTTTTGAGAATTAAACAAAAAGGCCTGTTTCAGAAACCACAAAATGAGTCAACTGCCGTTCTGCAGAAATGGAGGTTGATCAAGCCTTGGCCCTACAGGTGTTCCTGGAGTTCTGGAGTACTTACTACCTCCACTGTCTGCATAAAAGCAGTGTTTGGGACACACTGTGGTACTATACCAGGAGTGGGCAAACCTTTGGACTCGCGGGGCACATACTTGAACAGCAAACTTGCTCACGGTGCAACGACACGTAAACAACACATCCACAGCAAGGTAACGCATCACTCAAATCAACCACTGCTACTATGTGGGCGATAACAACTGTTTGCTAAATTCTACTTCCAAATGCCTGCAAGGCATTCTGGGTAGTCCAGCGGCAACAACAATATGCATATGAAAATAATTTTATCCGCAAAAGGGGGGCGTGGCAAAAACAAGGGTAGTACGCAGAAAGCATTTGTATGCCCACAAGGTGCACATGCTTGGACTGCTGCTTTCTACGAGCTAAGGTGGAGAAAGTCATTTGTTGCTCCAAAAATCGTAATAAAAAAAGGGAAATAACAATGGAAGAGAGACAAACCATCAAACACTTCTCCTCTGGAAAAATTGAGATGTTTGAAAACGTATATAAATATACGACACCCCCGATGGTGTTATGGTTAGGAATATTTTAGTCGCCGAATATTCGTGACTCAGCATTTACGCAGATTTTTGGTCAAACAACTTTTTTTTTTATTTGTGGGAAAACTCACTCAATTGTTCTTTTTCTCTCCAAAAATGGGCAACATCTTATTCACCTTAGTTGGTAACCATGTATAAAAAGGATTTAAAAAACATAAAATGTATAACACTCATATAAAAAAGTTATGACGTGGCGTCAGTGTAAGACGGCGGAGCCCGTGTGGCTACGGAAGCTTCTACGGTCAGATTTGTTAGGATCTGACCTCAAAGCTTGCAGGAAGGTGAACACAAGTTACAGTAGGATGATAAATCCAGGCAACCAGTATGGATTATGTAGACTTGGCTTAGAGAAATTCCATTTTCTAGAGATGGGAGACCCGAGTCACATGACTTGACTCGAGTCATACTTGAGTTGCAATTTTTAAGACGTGTGACTTGCTTGACAAATGTTCCAAAAAGACTCGACTTGCTTTTGACTTGACTTCAGACTTTACTCGGACAAGAGCTAATTGACTTTCAATGATTGTTTTTGGTTTAACACTTTGTTGTATTTGTTCAAATATCCAAACTATAACTATGACTGTATTTTAACAAGGCGGCTTTGGGCTGCTTTATTTTACGCATGTGCGCACTTCGGCGCAATCTGGCAGAACACAAGATGGATACGACGGAAAGAAGACACAGAAAGATTATGTGAATGTTTGTTTATATACCTTGTTTCCAAACACTGTAACACGGCAGTAAAACGGCTCAAACATAACAGAAAAGTTGTTTTTATTCATCCTCTTCCTGTTGAAGAGCCTCAGTTACCGTTGAAATTGTGTTGTTCTCCTCACGTAGCAGTGCAGCCTTTTCAAATCCGTTGGGGAAAATAAGGCGTGCTTAACCTTTGACCCAGGTTAAGGGTCACACAAGACCCCTGTGTTTATAGCTGTCTCGGAGAATGACAGCTAAAAAAAGCATTAACATCATCAAGATTTCGGGAATGAAGTCGTAAATTGCAGACAACAAAATTGTATATTTACGAGAAAAGATTGTCTTATTACGAGAGTACAAATTTAAATTTACGGGAATAAAAGTCGTAACTCCATTTTGTAGGCATTGCCTGAGACCGCTATGAAGCGGAGAGCCGTGTGTGGAGGGGCGGGGCACTAGAGGGTAGCGGTGAGATGATCCAACTGCTCTGTTTTGTTGTCCGCTTATCCACCCTATCAATGAGGCCGCTGACGTAAAACGGGTTATGGATGAAACTTCCGGTATAGCAACCGGACGTTTCACTTGTGCTATTGTTTTAAGTTGAGTTGGCGGTTTTACCATACACACGTTGGAAGCGTGTTTTACTTAATCCTCCGAAATGTACAAAAATGGCCTCGCGCAGCTCAGGGTCATGTTGTGTGGCTTGTTGTTGTACTAACATATCTTTATTTTCTATAACTTCTTTTTTATGTTTAATTCGAACACACACATCAACAAATACACACACAACTTTGGCAAAGACTGTGATAAAACAGTCAAACAAAGATTAAGGCCACATGGTTACAGATCAAATAAGAAGGAACTTACATAAAAGGAGCAGAAAAATAAAAAAGGCAAAATAAAAAGGAACAAAATAAAATAACTCATATTCATTCATTCATTTTCTATGCCGCTTATCCTCATTAGGGTCGCGGGTATGCTGGAGCCTATCCCAGCTGACTTTGGGCGGGAGGCGGGGTACACCCTGGACTGGTCGCCACTCAATCGCAGGGCACATAACTCAATAAACTAAAAAAAAACAAAAACGAAGGGCATTCTGTAATTTTCAAGGTCTTGATTGTGTGAAGTAAGTCCACCGCTTGTTTTTTTTGTCTATGAATTTAAGGGAAGAATAAAAATGGCCAAGTTCTTTGTGAAAGGTGGGCAAGGTAGGATTACTTTTCAAGAAACGACATTTGTGGATGAAAAAATTACTTAAAATTATAATTACATTCAGAACATTTAAATAATTTTGTTCTCCTTCTAGCATTCCAAAAATGATATCCTTTACAGAGGATTCAGACAGATTTTGGAGGGAATCCAGAAAAGAACATCTTCCCTTACAATATAAACAATCATAAAACATGTTGATCCAATGTCCCCATCACAGAAGCAACAAACATTATCCTCAAAGAAAACCTGCGTCTTAGAAATTCTTTGGAAGGGTAGATTCCAGAGAGGACTTTGTAATGAAAATGGTTTTAAGGAGTTTTAAGTCAAATGTTCAGATTTTTCCTTTTGATCCTTGGAAACATAAGGGAAGGAACCATCAGTAAGGAGTTTTTGAATTTTAGAATTGGCTAGTCTGGTGCCAGTAATAGTCTGGTGCCGGGAGAAATTCAAGCATTGCATGGATTCAATTCAAAGAGAAGAAAGAAAAACAGGGAGGGTTATTGGAGCAGAGTAATTACAACGGCCCTTTTTATTACAAATGCTGAGCTGAAAACAGAGCATTCAACGTCAACCTAGCGGGAGGATTCGGAGGGGAAGGAGCAAAGTAACGGTGGCGCCTGGACGCAGTAGCAGGCTGCAAAAGCGTGTAAAAAAAATGTCACTACTATTTTCATGGGTCTCTTTGAATGTAACCCCTGCAAATAGCGGAGAGCTACTGCATGGACTCCAAGTTATGTGTAGTCAAAGACGAGCATCAGCATCCTGGCAGTGATTTGATGTGGCCTCTGGGAGAGGCACAAACACAGGAAAATTTGATGTATTAAGGTTTGTGTCTGCGCCTCGGGCAGAGCGCAACGTTGAACTTGGTCTGAAACCCATTGTCCTCCTCTTTCCTTGCAGCTGCTTTTTTCAATTATGCACACGTTGGAGGGGGAATTAGAGTCTTAATCTCGGCCTAATCCCCAAACAAACAGATCTATGACCTCCATTTCCAGCCCCAGCTTTGCGCCAGCGACTTACTTTCAGCTTGGCTACTTCCTTAAATTGAGCTCCACAGGCTTCGCTTGCACTTTCAATGCTATTCCCAATTTGATTTGGAATTTGTTCCACCTCCTTCTGCTGCTGCTGCTGTTGTTGTTTTACGCTTAGCATGGATTACAAAAATGGCTTTTAATGGTGGGACTCAACCATTCACAGCTGCTCTTTGGACAACAACAGACGGGCTGCTCAAATTTTAAACGGCACACGTGCAACACTCGGGTCCAAATTAGCAATGTACCATTGTGAAGTTATTTTTACTTTACACGCTACAGCGGTTGACTTTTCTCACTGTGCCCGGACTCCTCTGTCATGGTGCAAGGAGCTTGCATGGGAAGGGCCGTTCTAACCTCTGGTTGTTGTGTTCTTAATCACACCACACATTGATCGACAACCATGTCGAATCATTAGTCCTACCCTAAAAGTATTGTAATGGTGGCTAAATAATTCCACATCAGGATTGTTAGCTTCTTTTTACACTTGCAATACAGTTAAGAACGTTACAATGTGACTTCAAACGCTTTTATGGTGGCCGTATTTTAACCCTGGAACTGACTACACCAATCCCTCATCACTTCATACTTTGCTATCATGTTTTTTAAAAAAAAAATCATTCATTTTTTATGCCGCTTATCTTTATCAGGGTCGCGGGCATGCTGGAGCCTACCCCAGCAGACTTTAGGCGAGAGGCGGTGACTGGTCGCTAGTCAATCGCAGGGAAGACAACCAAGCATTCACACTCACGTTCATACCTAGGGACAATTTTTAGAGTCACCAATGAAGCTAGCATGCATGTTTTTGGAATGTGGAAGGAAACCGGAGTACCCGGAGAAAACCCACGTTTTTGTCAGACTACCCCAGCAGCTGTGTCTACAGATGTAGCATAGCACCAACAGTGTGTGACTGAGGAATGTATGAATAATGGGTTCACTTCATTGTCAAGCGCTTTGGGTACCTACAAAACCCCTATAAAAACAGAATCCATTATTATTATTACATATGCTGGTGGTGTTGTTCCTCGCGACCAGTCCAGGGTGTACCCTGCCTCTCGTGCAAAATTAGCTGGGATAGGCTCCAGCATATCCCCACGATGCAAGTGAGGACAAATAATGAAAAATAAAAATTGGAAGCTGTTTCCTGGTTATACAGCCTATTTTTATTCCAACAATATGCACATTTAAGCAGATGTTATGTTTTTTTTTTTTGGTCTAAATTAAGAATTTTCAAGCATGAAATGGATAAATGAACTAAAATACAAATATAGGGCATTCAGAAGGTGCATTCAAAGACGCTGGGATGATATGCGATACTCAACACTGGTCAAAAGGTGTCAGTAATGCTACTGGAGTGTTTGGTGAGGAACAAAAGACACACATCACCAGAACAACAGGCTTTTATTGCAGGTTGTCACAACACACAATAATCCCTAACATGAGATATTGCTGCGGCAGTAACCCGTGCCAAGTTAAAACACAACAATAAACCCCCGAGGTCACTTACTGTCCAACACACATGAGTATGTGACTTATTTATGTTTTAAATGGCTATTTTCTGTTATTATGTCTACTGTAATGGGTAATTTGAGTGTAAATGTGACTGTGGGGGTGTTATTTTATGTCTAGAGGGCTCTAAAAATGTTAAAAAAAACACCCGTGTAAACCTGTGTAACACCATTATTTCCAATTCTAAAAAAAATGTTTTTGCTGAAATGCTGTGGAACAAAGACAACACTCTCCATGATGATAATATCATATGTGGGTAACGTCATTTTACACTTGCATGACGGTGAAGAATGTTAAAAAGTGACTTAAAGTATTGCCTATACCAGGGGTCGGCAACATTTACCATCAAAGCCACGGGTTGCCGACCCCTGGCCTATACACTTAATGAAGCTTTTACGGTGGCCACAGTTGGACCTTGGAACAGGGTACTTCTATTTGCATGATTTTCTATTTTTCAGATATTTTTGGTATAAGTTCCTATTAAGCAAAACGCTACATGAAAAATATAATAGTCCCCTCAAGCACATTTCCAACGCAAAGATCACAAGGGCAAAAGGGCCGGTGAAGTTGGGGACTATGAGTGTTCAAAGTCCATGTGTGTCATCAATACCGACCGTGTTTGAGTCCGCTGGCTTTCATGGTTTCACATACTGTAAGAGCAGAGGGGCGTCCAGCGGAAGGTTGGAGGACGACAAAATGACAAAGTCGGCAAATACCGCCGCTAAATCTGTGCTTGTCCTGCGGCAACAGTATACTAGCTGCTAGATTTGCTGTCAGTTGATGGATGGCCTTGTTTGGAGCGTTTCAGAAAAAAGCTTCAGAGCAACATTGAGTACAGAGCCGATGTTAGAAGAGATGAGCTTATATCTACGGCACACTGCAAATATATGCACTTGTGTACAGAATTTGAGGGATAAAAACAAAGAAGAAAGAAATGCCTCATATGAAGCATGCACTATATTATGGCCTGAGGTGCTGACACAGCATCTTCCTGCAGGATGAGCTGTCAATGAGAAAAATGACTTTTGTAGGACTTATTATGCACATTAGTGATCCTCCTTACAGTGTCTCCTTCACAGTCAGCCACCAGCGATGTGAATCACTACAGCAGACGTGTGCAGCAGCATCATACGTCTCAGGGAGTCCAGTAACCACAGCAACACAAAGAAATAGATCATAAAATACTGTAGTTCAAATTCACACATTAAAGGTCCCAATCGGTGGTGGGTCTTTTCAACAACAGATATGCTGTTTTTACATTGCTTATACATAATGCATAATAAAGAAAATAGACTGCAGTTGACATTTATGCATATACAAATTCGCTGATTTCAGTCCAAAAATGTTTTTTTCTTTTTTCCTCTGGAAATATATTTTATTCTGTTCTTTCTCATTCACCCTGCACAAGCAGTAATTTATAAATATACTTATCCCGGCATTATCACAGTCAGGTGGTTCTAGACCCAAACGTGAAAGGTGAATTTCTGCAAAATAGGATTCCCTATTTATAAATGGAATATTTTTGTTGTTAGACAACCTAATTACAACTTATAATAGAGTCCTCTAGACCTGAATTAACACCCCTATAGTCACCTCCATCCATCCATCCATCCATTTTCAATGCCGCTTATCCTCATTAGGGTCACGGGGATGCTGGAGCCTATCCCAGCTGGCTTTGGGCGAGAGGCGGGGTACACCCTGGACTGGTCGCCAGTCAATCGCAGGGCACATATAGACAAACAAACATTCACACTCACATTCATACCTATGGACAATTTAGAGTCACCAATTAACCTAACATGCATGTTTTTGGAATGTGGGAGGAAACCGGAGTACCCGGAGAAAACCCACGCACGCACGGGGAGAACATGCAAACTCCACACAGAGATGCCCAACGGAGATTTGAACCCAGGTCTTCCAGATCTCCTGACTGTGTGGCCAATGTGCTAACCACTCAGCCACCGTGCGGCCCCCCAATAGTCACCTGTTACCCAAATGTGTTCCAGTGATGAACATGTAGGGCTAATTTCGTAGACCAGGCACAACAGGCCCCACCCATTTTTTTTGTTGGTTTTTTTCTTTTCTATTTTTTTTTTTTTTTGTATTTTTTTTTATTTTTTTTCTTGTTTTTTTTTGTTTTATTTTTTCTTTTTTCCGCCTACCGGTGCTTATGGCAAAGAGGGAGGAGAGAAGGCGTGACTGGGTTTAACACAGCCAGGTCAAATCTTCACCAATCAAATGAGATCCTCTCCTCACGTATAAATTGCCAGTTTGGTTGAATATGGATGATGAAAGACGTAAAGTGATGTTTTGGTCCCGGAGGTCCAAGCTTGCGGTGGCCGAATATACAGTAGGGTCACGTGAGAGGACTTCCATGAGCAGATGATACAAAAGTGGCCTGGGAGGAAATTAGAAAGTATTGTTGCCCAGTGTAAAAAATGGATCAATGATGTCAGAAGAAGGCAAAACAAAAACTGTCAGAGTGCCGGTGGCACACGGTGACCACCGGGGGCGGCCCCTCAACCAGTGTGACAATGAGCTCTACGGGAGCCATTGCGTCCTCCACCCTTTCAGCTGTCAGTACTGAGGGTTTTGGTGGGGTTGAGGTTGGTATTACAAGTAAGGTAAGCATTTTTTCCCCACTAATAAAGACACTCATATTTAGTAAACTATATTTGCAATATAAATATGTAATATAATATGTACATGTAATATAAATAAACAAAGACTATGCATATTGGGGATGAAATCCGAAGCAACTGTGTGTAAAAGACGCATTGCCAAGCTGGTGGTCTGGCCCTTGTCACTTGTGTTTGCATGTGAGATGAACTTGTATTATCAAATTCATTATTATCATTTTTGCAATTCTCAGTTACACATTCAAAGATGTAATACGTTTGATAATCGATTTATTTACAATTAACCACATCCATATCAGATCCACTGGAAACTGATTAGGAGGAAGAGGAGGTGTGCGATTCAGGGACAGAGGAGGTTGTGGCCAGAAGGAGAGGGCACAATAGAGGCAGACGAGACAGTCAATATAGATGAAAATGTATGTGTTGATTCAGATACAGTAATTACTTTAAACAGTGGTTGTTGTGATTATTTAATGCAATCAAATGTGCCTGACATTGTGTAAACCGACCTGTGGGGTTTTAGTGACGTGTGTACCAGTCAGCCAGATTACCACTAGACTGGCTGCACCTTGAGTAGACCAGCTTGGAGCTGGCGAGCTCTCAGCGCATCTTCGGAGAAGCCTTTTGGCACGAAACTGTCACTACGTTAGGCACCTTCCCCTGCTGCGGTGTCTAGTTTATTCCCAAAAGGCATCTGAGTCCAACTGGCCACTTGAGATTTAAGGCGCTACTTCATTTTTATGTTCCCAGCATATGACGTTTATCTGCTATTAATCAACAAACGATGGAGGAGATCCGGAAAGTGGGATCATGTTGCTGTGAGTAAGCAATATTCTCTTTGAGTGAGATATCATTGCCTCCATATTAGTGGAATTTAATATCCCTGAGGTCATAACATTTGACAGCTCATAATGTCAAGGCTATGTAATATGCCAACGCCCTACCCCCTTCCGACGCTGCACACATCTCAGCTTTTATTGACAGGATAGAGAAAGAGAGAGAGGGAGACGGACGGACACACAGGCGTGCCGATCAATGGTGGCAAACAAATTAGAGTGTGAATGATTAAGCTGCGCATCGATTTTTGAATTAAAACACCAGCAGTCGGCGTAGTCGGCAGGATTAAACGCAAAGATCAAATGTCATTAACGCATCCCTGCAAGGCAGTCAGCTTGAATGCATGAATGATTGAGTGAGGGCGACACAACTTGCTTCTCTTTAACACCAAGTTCCAACAGCGGACACAGTAGAAGCGTTTCTTCAAACTATGGGAGTGTCTTCTGTAGAGAGGTCTGAAGCTAAAAGGAATTTTGCACCCCACAGAAAATATATCATATTGTGCCCCTGCTGGGCAACCAAACTAACTCATCAAAAGCTACATACCATCTGGAACTATCTTTAACCTGAATTTAGTTAAATGCATGTTTTGTTGTAATACCAATCCATCCATCCATTTTTCTTCCGCTTATCCGAGGTCGGGTCACGGGGACAACAGCCTAAACAGAGAAGCCCAGACTTCGCTCTCCCCGGCCACTTTGTCCAGCTCTTCCCGGCGGATGCCGAGGCGTTCCCAGGCCAGCTGAGAGACATGGTCTCTCCATGGACAAGGAGGCGTCCAGGAGGCATCCTAACCAGATGCCCGAGTCACCTCATCTGACTCCTCTCAATGCGGAGGAGCAGCGGTTCTGTTCCGAGTCTCTCCCGGATGACAGTGCTTCTCACCCTATCTCTAAGGGAGAGCCCAGCCACCCTGCGGAGAAAACTCATTTCGACCGCTTGTACCCGCGATCTTGCTTTTTCCGTCCCTACCCAAAGCTCATGACCATAGGTGAGGGTAGGAACGTAGATTGACCGCTAAATTGAAAGTTTTGCCTTTCAGCTCAGCTCTCTCTTCACCACAACAGACCGGTGCAAAGTCCGCATCACTACAGAAGCCGCACCAAGCCGCCTGTCCATCTTGCGTTCCATCCTTCCCTCACTTGTGAACAAGATCTCGAGGTATTTAAACTCCTCCACTTGAGGCAGGACCTCATCCCTGACCTGGACATGGCACTCCACCCTTTTCCGGACACGGACCATGGACTCAGACTTAGAGGTGCTGATTCTCACTTGACACTTCATCTGCGAACCGATCCAGTGAGAGTTGAAGGTCACTGCTCAATGAATGCACTGCTCATCATCTGCAAAAAGCAGAGACCAAATCCTGCGGCCACCAAACCGAATCCCCTCAACGCCCTGGCTGAGCCTAGAAATTCTGTCCATGAAAGTAATGAACAGAATCAGTGACAAACGGCAGCCCTGGCGGAGTCCAACCCTCACTGGAAACGGGTCCGACTCATTGGCGGCAATGCGAACCAAACTCTTACACCGGTCATACAGGGAACGAACCGCCTGGATTAGGTGGTTCGATACCCCCTACTCCCGGAGCACCTATAAATACATGGAAAACAAAATAAAATATATTTAAGGCGCGCTGACAATCACTGTGACAAAGAGCGCGGTGTTATTTTCGCTTTTTGTGTTATTTTGTAAAATCCATCCAACTTCTATACAGCTTGTCCACACTAGGGTTGTAAATATTGTGGCGCCTATACCAGCTGACAAAACAATAGAACAGAACATAGTTATAGCACAGACATTGTGCTCACAAGGGGTGAAGTTAGTAATAGGGTGGTACCCCCCACCCGTCCCCTTTTCAGGTCAGGTCCGGCATCGAAATGTGGTGCAACAAAATTCATAATAAACGCAGTCAAATGTCAAGGGAGACTCATTTGGATTATGAAATCTCCCTTGGCAAAGAAATTTTGCTTAGCATTTAAAGGCAGCTTGACTCCCATTCAGCTGTTATGATGCTGGACAAGACAAAAAAAAAAAAAGTAATAGGGTGGTAGTAACAGACATTCCATTGACAGTCAAACAGGCAGACAACTTACTCTCCAAGGAGTGAATTTATTTTATATAAATAGTGGATTTATGTGTTGTATTGCTCCATTCATTTACTTATAAATGTTTGGTTTAATTACTTTATCCATTTGTCTTACTTTTGAGCAAGCCATGATTTTCTCACTTCACAGCAAGAAAAACAATTTCATTGGCTCATTTTGAGTCACGTCACCACTTTTGCTACGTAACCATAATAACTGAAATAATTTTGCCTGCAAATTGCCGCTGCGATCGATTCGGGAGCATGATTATATGTTATTATTTTACTGTATTTCCCATTCCATTCCATTTTCCTCCGCTTATCCGGGTCCGGGTCGTGGGGGCAGCGGTTTCAGTAGGGAAATCCAGACTTCCCGGTCTCCCCGGCGACCTCTTCCAGCTCCACCGGGAGGACACCAAGGCGTTCCCAGGCCAGCTGTGAGACTTAGTCCCTCCAGCGTGTCCTAGGTCTTCCCCGGGGCCTTCTCCCGGCTGGGCATGCCCGAAACACCTCACCAGGGAGGTGCCCGGAAGGCATCCGGACGAGATGCCCGAGCCACCTCAAATGGCTCCTCTCGATGTGAAGGAGCAGCGGCTTTATTTTGGCAATATAACAAAAAAGATGAAACCAACCAAAAAACTTGAAATATATTGATCAGTATATTATTCGATTATATAACATGTCAAATTCACCTTTTAAGTTGAATTGCAGAAATACAACAACCTTTTTAGGATATTCTAATTTTCTGGGTAGTGTATGTGGTGGGCTCATCAAGCCAAGAGCTGGCCTTGTCTGTGAGGAAGAATGTTTTTCCTTTATGACGTCATGAAAAGCTGCAACTTTAAAAGCGAGCATTTGAGCGCCTCTGCTCTAAAAAGCGGAACAAGCATTTGATGTTTTTCATGATTGGTGCTCGGGACACATATTACTGTTAAAACGCCTTCAAAAAGGCACTTTTGCTTAATAGGGGACCTTTAAGAATGTTGTCCACAACACTGCTGGCAGCACTGTGTTGCAGATATTGTCTTTTTGCTCAGGCAAGAACACACAGATCCAGGAACCAGCAAGAGTTAAACGTCGATACATGTTCGGCTTTGGCACAGGCGCAATTTCAGAACAATTTTCCTCAAATTGTGGGTTGTGTGAAGGACACACAAAGTGGTGAATGAACAGATGCACCATTTTGATGTTTCCCGTTTTATAGACCATGTTATGTAGTCTAATAGCACTGTGATGTACCTGTCCTTCGAAACAGCGCCTATGTTTGACCTTTCACCCCTAACGTGGCTCAATACTTAGATGAAGAGGGCAGGAGTTCAGCGCTGCCTTATACAGAATGTCAAAGTCCCACAACATGAAGGTGCCCAGCAGCAGCCAGGGGCCCGAGCAGCCTCAGAGGATCTAAGGGAAATGGCGGTGCTGACGCACTTCCTGGTCCAGGTAGGACCTGTGAAAATGTTGATGATGGACAGAACACCTCCCACCACTGGCAGCAGCGGAGAAGAGCATTTAGCTGCCTGGCAAAGATACTTATAGCTGCCATCACGCCCTGGGAGCTTTTTGAGGTCAGTACACTTATATCAGCCGTTTAATTGGAGCTAGCGCTTAAGCTCCACACTTACACAACGTTTGACCAACAACTGCACACTTCATAAAGCACAACCTGATCGGAAAGCTTTCGAGACGTATTACTTTTTCAAATACACCGTTTGTCCCAAAACTGTATACTTTAGAGTAGTCAGTGTACAGCTGGAATAGCCGTGTAGATTTGTTAGCCACTGAAAATAAGTCTACATAACGACATAACTCTAAATAACCGGTAACACGAGTGACTACACCTCACAAAGAGCATGTCCAAATGGTGTCCTTTCTGTGTACTATCCATCCATTTTCTATGCCGTTTATCCTCAATAGGGTTGATTCTGGAGCCTATACTAGCTGACTTCAGGTGAGAGGCGGAGTACACCCTGGACTGGTCGACAATGTCTGGCGACCAGTTCACACTGTCACGTAGACAATTTAGAGTCGCCAATGAACCTAACATGCACGTTTCTGGAATGTGGGAGGAAACCGGAGTACCCGAAGAAAACCCACGCATGGGAAGACCGACAGATGCCTAACAGAAATTGGAACCCATGTCTTTCTGACTGTGTGGCCAACATGCTAACCACTCGACCCCTGTGTTACTGGAATTTGGATCCACTCCTCCACGATAACATCACTGGTGGCTGTTAGGCAACTTACGCTCCTCCATCTTCCTTTCTTACGCTTGACGATGCCCATACTTGGCCACTCCATCGCCTTCAGCTTCCTCTTCAAGTCACTTGAAGCTGTGTTTGGGCTCCTTATCATGTTAGTTTCACCATTCCCCCTTAACGAACTGCAGCTCCTTAGTGTCAGCAGCACTCGTGCAGACCTGCACCCAGATGATACCAACCCCCCCTTGACTATGATATGCTGCATGCTGTTATGCCTCATAATTTCAAGAAGAAAAAGGGGATGATGCTTTGCTTCACTAAATAGATCGTGAGCAACAAGAAACAGGTGTGAGTAATTACGGAAAATGCAACACATTTCGGTGGTCGGCCGAGACAGTGAGTCCGGCCGCGCCAGCGGGACCCCTCCGGGGGTCGGCCGGGATGGGCTACAGCAATGGGTGCAGCTGTGGGCGGAGCCTTGGAAAGAGCGACTGCAGCGGGTGGAGCAGCTGAAGCGCATGATGCCCTGGGAGGCGGAACTGTAGCGGCTGCAGCAGGCGGAACCACTGCAGCCGACTGAGCCTTGGGTGGCAGAACTGGAACGGCTGCAGCGGAGGAAGGCTGAAGCGGGCGGACCGATGGGAACTTGAGCGGCTGCAGCAAACGAAGCCCTGGGAGGCGCAATTCGAGCAGCTGCAGCGGAGGGAGCCCTGGTAGGCGCAACTAGAGTGGCTGCAGCGGACGGAACCTGGCGAGGAGCTGCGGCTGGAGGAGTCTGGCGAGGAGCTGTGGCCGGTGGAAAATAGAGACGAGCTACTGCCGGTGCCTCCTCCAATGCCCAGTTGGACGCCCTAGCCCCCCCTTACGAAGGCGGATTCCAGATGCCATCCATCGCCACCGCAGAAACCAGGGAAGGGTGGAGGGAGGCTCGGAGGAGGGCATCAAGCTCACCCTGTCGACGTCCCCCAGCCAGAACCGCCGGGTACCTCCTTTGCGGAAGAGCCGGTGTGTGCGCAGCGGGTCCCGGCCACACTAACGTCCTCGGGACCACCGTGCCGTCTGGCCCCCACATCATGTCCTCCAGTTCCTCTGGCGTGAATTTGGCGGTTTCCTCCTCCATTGCCTGAAATACTTGGAGCATCAAAAAATTGCTCTCCGCGAGGTCGTCTTCTGGTTGGAGCATTCTGTTACATTTTCGTCTTGGCATGGTGGTGACGACCCCGATGATGCGAGAGACGAGGCTCAAAAAATCAGGTAAGGCTTACTTTTTTAATGATACAGCTGCAAGACAGCGAACAGCAGAAAACCAAAACGCAAGCAGAGGCCACAGGCAACGAATGACAATGCTCCAACGAAACAAAATGAGTGCACACCGGAACTAAATAGAGAGTGAGGAACAAGAAAGAAGTACAAACAAAAAAAGAGAATAACAAGAACACAGGCTTAATAATGGAAACTAAATATACTGACACGCAAACTAAAACCCAGAGCGTGACAGTTCTTCCTTTGGCACTGTTAAGGCTATTAATTCTCTTTAGCCTTTCTTCATGCTCTCTGAAAAGTAGTCAGTGACTACGGAATTTTTAACATTTTTAAATTGTATTAAACAATATTATATATAAAAGCAATATATGTGGTTACAGTGCTGGACAAAGAGCCCAGAATGAAAGCACACAAAGTATTTATAGCAACTGCCACGCCCCTCGAGAAAATGAAAGTTATGCTTGTGTAGGTGTGACTATTTTTCCATCAGTCATAAGTAGCTGTTGTGCAACTCCGATTGTGCTATGTGAGTGTGTGTGGCAAAAATGTCTTCTTTGAAAAGCTATTAGACTAAAAATGCAGTGCGCTAACAGACTTAATCCAAAGGTGTAATAATACAA
Source organism: Oostethus manadensis (assembly GCA_024372805.1). Classification (NCBI taxonomy): domain Eukaryota; kingdom Metazoa; phylum Chordata; class Actinopteri; order Syngnathiformes; family Syngnathidae; genus Oostethus; species Oostethus manadensis. The sequence continues at coordinate 2,083,072 of QODF01000092.1, read as the reverse complement.
TCTAATAGAACCCTGACAAATTATTCACTAAACTGATTTGACCTTCTATGTTGATCATCTCATAAAATCAACATAAGTAGTGTTCTTGCAATGCACTGGATAACACAGACCACAACTAACTAGAACCACAAGAACATAAATACCGGTAATAAGTAGGCCTTATTGTTCTCAATCTCCAGGTGGAAGTCAACCCTCTTGCAACCACTAGTATTTTTTTTCATGCTTGCTTTAAAGTGCCACTGTCAATCAGCAATTCATCATAAGCTGAAGCGATGTTATGAAGTATTGAAGCAGGTCAGGATCATCTTGTCACATGATGATGTCTCATAAACAAAGACAAATGGCGACATTATCCCTGCGCCGCAACCAAATGCGTGGTCACTCGCTGCAGCACACTTCTGCTTCGTCTTGGCTGTTGAACATGAAAGTGACAATTGATTTCCACACTGGCAGATACGCTGATGGAAGATGTGCAGTGCTATCCCAGCATTACATGCAGCTGAGACCCCACATGAGAAGACTCACAGGAGGAGCACAATAACAAGCCGGATAACGAGCACTCAGTTGCACAGCGACTACAAGGCCGCGTGTGTCAGGGGTTAAAAAGACTCTTAACAAGCAACTGGCGGCCTAAAGACTTAACCTTCTTGTCTCCCCACCTGATCCACTATCAGGAAGCACAAGGACGGCATAGGAGGCGAGTGGGCACTCGCAAACTCTCCCTGCTCCAATTAGGACTTTGGTCCTGCAAGCACACAACTGCAGCAAGTCGTACAGAAGCACAGGAACAGTTGGTGGGCGGCCAATACAACACCTTCTTTTTAAAGGATATGAAGACAAAACTACCTGTGCATTACATCCTCACATTCGTTCACACAGTCATAGTATGTCAGTTCAACACAAACAACCTAATAATAATTTAGCTTTTGTGTTTAACTAACGCAGTTGGTCTTAAAAAAAACAATGCAATCAAGTCAATTGATGCAAATGAGTTCCGTTCCTAGACTGTGGAACACTAAAACCAGAGTTTTAGTGTAAGTTGGACCTTATACCCAAAAGAATACAGTCACAAAAAGACTAAAAGAGTAGCACAAAAAGAGAACAACTCCTAATTCACTGTTATTAATGCTACTGTCCTGCCTTTGGCCGCAAGGTGGCCTAGTGGTTAGCATATTGCATAGTCAGAAGATCTAGAAGCTGTGGGATCCAATCTCACTTGGGTATCTCTGCGCATGTTCTCCAGGTACTACAGTTTCCTCCTATAATTGGTGACTGTAAAGGTATAACGTTATGGTTGTTTGTCTATATGTGTCTATATGTGCCCTACAATTGACTGGTGAGGGTCCAGGGTGTACCCCGCCTTCTGCCCAAAGTCAGCTGGGACAAGCTCTAGCAAACCCCACAACCCAAGTGAAGATAAGCGGCATATAAAATAGATGGATGGATGGATGGTCTTGCCTCCTTAAATGTTGTCCATGGCTAGTCTGTAAGCATATCACAACCCCCCTTCCTCTTTATTCACCCCCTTTACTTTCAGTGCATCAAACTCTCTCCAGAAGTTCAGTGAGGGTCTCTGAATGATCCATAGTTGACCTAAATGGCTAAGGATGATAAATAGAATCCACCTGTGTGTAATCAAGTCTCTGTATGAATTAACCTGCACTGTGATAGTCTCAGAGGTCCGTTGAAAGTGCAGAGAGCACCATGAAGAACAAGGAACATACCAGGCAGGTCCGAGATTCTGTTGCGCAGAAGTTTAAGTTGGTCCCTTTATTTGGATACAAAAAGATTTCCCAAGCTCTAAACATTCCAAGGAGCCTTGTGCAAGCGCTAATATTGAAATGGAAGGAGTATTAGACCACTGCAAATCTACCAAGACCTGGCCATTCTTCTAAACTTTCAGCTCATACAAGGAGAAGATCCCTCTGGATGAACTGCAGAGATCTACAGCTGAGTTGGGAGACTGTCCATAGGACAACAATCGGTTGTATACTGCACAAATCTGGTTTTCATGGAAGAATGGCAAGAAGAAAGCCATTTCTTAAAGATATCCATAAAAAGTGTTGTTTAAAGTTTGCCACAAGCCACATGGGAGACACACCATACATGTGGAAGAAGGTGCTCTGGTCAGATGAAACCAAAATTTAACTTTTTGGCAACAATGCAAAACGTTATGTTTGGCGTAAAAGCAAAACAGTTTATCACCCAGAATTCACTATCCCCACCGTCAAACATGGTGGTGGAAGCATCATGGTTTGGGCCTGCTTTTCTTCAGCAGGGACAGGGATGATGGTTAAAATTGATGGGAAGATAGATGGAGCCAAATAGAGGACCATTCTGGAAGAAAACCTGATGGAGTCTGCAAAAGACCTGAGACTGGGACGGAGATATGTCTTCCAACAAGACAATGATCCAAAACATAAAGCAAAATCTACAATTGCGGCAATCTGCGGCTCCGGCAGTCACTGAGGCAAAAACTCGGACATGGGAGGAGTTCGGAGAGGCCATTGAAAATGTTTTCTGGTCAGCTTCAAAGAGATTCTGAATCACCATCCTCCATCTCAGGAGAGGGAAGCAGTGCACAGTCAACACCGTGTATAATGGGAATGGTGTGCCGCTGACCTTGACCTCCTCAATCCCACCGACACATCTTCCAGTTAGGGAGCAGTACCTTGGGACCCTCTGCAGGTTTCTCCTATGTCTGGGGCTGAGTTCACAGAGGTGGTCAAAAAGCTCCTTGGTGGCAGGGTCCCGGGGGTGGGTGAAATCCGACCGCATTTCCTTAAGGCCCTAGATGCTGTAGGCGTGTCTTGGTTGACACCACTCTGCAGCATTGCGTGGAGATCGTACAGTGCCCCTGGAATGGCAGACCGGGATAGTTGTCCCGCTTTTTAAGAAAGGGGACCGGAGGGTGTGTTCCAACTATTGTGGGATCACACTCCTCAGTCTTCCTGCTAAGGTCTATTCAGGGGTTCTGGAGAGGAGGATCAGCCAGATAGTCAAATCTCAGATTCAGGAGGAGCAGTGTGGTTTTTGTCCTGGTCGTGGAACTGTCGACCAGCTCTATTCTCTGTGCAGGGTCCTTAAAGCTGCATGGGAGTTTGCTCAGTGACCGGTGTCAGAGTTTGGTTCGCATTGCCGGCAATAAGTCGGACCTGTTTCCAGTGAAGGTTGGACTCCGCCAGGGATGCCCTTTGTCACCGATTCTGTTCTGTTCTTTTATGGACAGAATTTCTAGGTGCAGCCAGGGCGTCGAGGGGTTCCAGTTTGGTGGCCGTAGGATTGGGTCTCTGCTTTTTGCGGATGATGTGGTCCTGTTGGCTTCTTTAAGCCGTGACCTTCAACTCTCACTGGATCAGTTCACAGCTGAGTGTGAAGCGGCTGGGCTGAGAATCAGCACCTCCAAGTCAGAGTCCATGGTTCTTGCCAGGAAAAGGGTGGAGTGCCTCAAGTGGAGGAGTTTAAGTATCTCTGGTCTCGTGCACAAGTGAGGGAAGGATGGAACATAAGATGAACAGACGGATTGGTGCAGGTTCTGCAGTGATGCGGACTCTGCATCGGTCCGTTGTGGTGAAGAGAGAGCTGAGCCGAAAGGCAAAGCTCTCAATTTACCGGTCGATCTACGTTCCTACCCTCACCTATGGTCGTGAGCTTTGGGTAGTGAACAAAAGGACAAGATCGCGGGTACAAGCGGTCAAAATCAGTTTTGTGCTCTCCCTTAGAGATAGGGTGAGAAGTGTTACACTCGTTAAGATGTCACGCCAAGGTTTTTCCCATACATGTTTTATTGTCGTGCTGAAACATCAAAACAACGGGCACTGTCAGCATCGGCATCTGTAGCGTGTAACAGGTATAATTGCGTCATATGCGCTCTTCTACTACTAGCTTCTAAGTAGCCTTTTATGTATTTACATATCTCCGAAAAGCTCAATAAAGTGCCTCTTCAATACCCCTCGCAACCATAGCCCACCAAACAATCGTTAAACATCACAGGAACGCTAATACACGAGTGCTAATAAACGAGTGTGAATGTAAAATCTGATACAAAATGGCGTGCCGTTAGCGGCTAACATTAGCCGTGCATGCTAACGCCAGCTAAGTACAATATTACAGTCAACAGTAAACACACAACTGCAATGGTGTGCAGCGTCATTCCTAATAACCAAATCCTAACACCACAAGTACATTTTTGATACACAAACCCACCTGAAACATCAAAACAACGGGCACTGTCAGCATCGGCATCTGTAGCGTGTAACAGGTATAATTGCGTCATATGCGCTCTTCTACTACCATAGAACGAGCGTCGTCTCAAATACCCACTCTTACCGCGGCTGCCATCCGGTGGCGAAAACAAGTATTGCAGATGGGTCTGTCTGCTCAGAATGAATACATTAATAATGTATAAACATAAACACATTATGAAAAAAACAACGCTGGGGGGCTAGGAGTACGGCCCAGTTACAACCATTTCTCGTACACTTGGTCCAATATTGTCCAGAGTGCCACAGAAGCACTGTCATCCGGGAGAGACTGCGCATTGAGACCTTCTAGACGCCTCCCTGGGGAGGTGTTCAGGGCACGTCTGACTGGTAGGAGACCTCGGGGATAGCCCAGGACACGTTGGAGAGAATATGTCTCTTAGCTGGCCTTGGAACGCCTTGGGGTCCGCTGGGAAGAGCTGGACGAAGTGGCCGGGGAGAAGGAAGTCTGGGCTTGCCTGCTTAGGCTGCTGGCCCCGCAACCGACCTTAGGTGGATGGATAAATGGATGGATGGATGCTTGTAACTGATAACTCTTTAATACAATACATACGATATTACGATATATACATACGATATTTAGTAATATATTGCATTGCGATATTTTAATTTTGCCTTAAGCATGCACTTTTAGCTGCATTTGTTCTGAACGGTATGTTTTTTTTCAGTGTCTATTGTTATTTTACTAATATGTACACTCATTTTTGTTTGCATTTACTGTCTAAGCATCTTTACACTATCTTTACACAAGATCTTTACACATCTTTACACAATACCTGCACTAAAAACACCCTCATGCCTTTACTTATCAGTGATTTCAACTTTTTACTCAGGGTTCTATGTTTAGTTAGTGTTAGTTCTTTGTTTATTTTATGTTCTATGTTTACTTAGAATTCTACAGTGGTGTGAAAAACTGTTTGCCTCCTTCCTGACTTTTTATTCTTTTGCATGTTTGTCACACAAAATGTTTCTGATCATCAAACACATTTTAATATTAGTCAAAGATAACACAAGTAAACACAAAATGCAGTTTTTAAATGAATGTTTATATTATTTAGGGAGAAAAAAATCCAAACCCACACAGCCCTGTATAAAAAAGTAATTGCCCCTGCACCTAATAACTGGTTGGGCCGCCCTTAGCAGCAATAACTGCAATCAAACGATTGCCATAACTTGCAACAAGTCTTTTACACGCTCTGGAGGAATTTTGGCCCACTCATCTTTGCAGAATTGTTGTCATTCAGCTTTATTTGAGGCTTTTCTATCATGAAGCGCCTTCTTAAGGTCATGCCACAGCATCTCAATGGGATTCAGGTCAGTACTTTGACTAGGCCACTCCAATGTCTTTATTTTGTTTTTCTTCAGCCATTCAGAGGTGGATTTGCTGGTGTGTTTTGGGTCATTGTCCTGCTGCAGCACCCAAGATGGCTTTAGCTTGAGTTGACCAACCGATGGCCGGAC
>QODF01000092.1:2030944-2069462 GCA_024372805.1 Oostethus manadensis | reverse complement strand
GTCTTCATTTGGTTTTTCTTCAGCCATTCAGAGGTGGATTTGCTGGTGTGTTTTGGGTCATTGTCCTGCTGCAGCACCCAAGATGGCTTTAGCTTGAGTTGACCAACCGATGGCCGGACATTCTCCTTCAGGATTTTTTGGTAGACCGTAGAATTCATGCTTCCATCTATCCCAGCAAGCCTTCCAGGTCCTGAAGCAGCAAAACAACTCCAGACCATCACACTACCACCACCATATTTTACTGTTGCTATGATGTTCTTTTTATGAAATGCTGTGTTACTTTTACGCCAGATGAAACGGGACACACACCTTCCAAAAAGTTCAACTTTGGTCTCGTCAGTCCACAAGATATTTTCCCGAAAGTCTTGGCAGTCATCATTTTGTGTTCAATTATGTTATCTTTGACTAATAGTTAACTATTTTTTATGAGCAGAAACACGTGACAAACATGAGAAAGGGGGAAAATAGTTTTTATGTTGCCAAAGAAAGTTCCTAGTTTGTGAATTGTTCACTTACAATGGCAATAAAGTTTTTCAGATTCTGATTCTGATCTTTGAGTTTTTGAAAAGCGTTTTATAAATAAATGTATAAATACAATAACAACAATAATAATAATAATAATAATGATGATAATAGTTATTATTATTATTAATATTTTTATGTTGTCATAGAGGTTTTCAGAAGAACAGTAGAACCTAAATCTGACTAAAAGGTCCAACTCACACTGCAACATACTCTAACCAAAAAAATTTTCTCAGAAGAAATAATGTAAATCTATTCCAGTAGGCCAAAAACGTTAACACAAAACACTTCAGTTGTATATAGTTTTACGATTATAATTGTATCGAATTGAAGCATAAACAATGAATGAAAAGCATATATTAACATTTAACATCTATTCTGACTAGATTAAAGGCCTTTGTTGACAAAGACGGCTATGACAAGCAGCAGGAGAGGAGAATAGATATTCACATGCATGACACCTTCACCATCATCTGAAAAAATTACCTGAAAAGTCTGGAAAAAATAAACTACTGCTCCACAAGAAGTTGAACGTAATTTAAGTCAGACCGGGCTAGAAGGTCAGTTGTCATATTAAAAACCCTTAGTAAATATTCATGCTGCTTCAGGAACAGTAACAGACTGAAAACATATGCAATTTAATCCTGAATGAATGCACATACAGTATTAGCCCGCTACTGTAGCTTTACAAGGTGCATGCACGTGTGTGTTTCATTTTTTTTAAATCTACCCACTGGTGAAGGCCTCACTGCTCCTGTGAGTGCATGAGTGCTGACAGCTTGTCCTTCATAAGGACTGCATGCCACTTTCTCACTAAATCCAACGTTCAAGCACATCAGTCACATGTCGGACGCTTGTGGACTATGTCACTCTCATATTGGACGGCTCAGCTACTACTACTAAAACTACTACCCTTATTTCCTTCTTCCAGAAAGACAAAACGCAATCAATGACGCCTGCAAACCACCTGTTTTCGCTTCTCACAACTACTAGGGCTAATGTTCCCAAAGTGGGGTACGAGCAACCCCAAGGGTACATCAATTGTAATAAAAAAGGTAAAACAATTAGTGCCTGTCAATTACAACACTATCAATGCCTCACAGCGCCATATATACAGCCATATGTACTTAGAATATGGATGAAGACAGCGGAACACGAACTTCTCCCAGATGGAAAGTGACAATTTGATCCAGGAGCTCCAAGCTCGCAGTAGCCGATCATATGGTTACGCGAGCAGATCTCTATGGGCTGATGATAAAAAAGTGGCCTGGGAGGAGATTACAAGTATCGTAAATCAGGTTTGCCCTGACGTACTAAGAACCGTTGCCTAGTGAAAAAAACAGTTCAATGATGTCAGAAGAAGGAAAAAGAACTGCCAGAGCACCAAAGGTACACGGTGACCCACGGTAAGGTAAGCATTTTTTCCGCACTAATAAAGACACTTGTATTTAGTAAACTACATTTGCAATATGAAAATCTAATATCATATTTATATGTAATATGAATAAACAAAAACTATGCATAAGCGGGATGAAATGCGAAGCAACTGTGCGTAAAAGACGCATTGCCAAGCTGGTGGTCTGACCATTGTCATTTGTGTTTTCATTTCTATTACCCAATTTATTACCATCCTTTTTACAATTCTCGGTTATACAATCAAAGATGTCAGTACGTTTGATTTATTAACAATTAACCACATCCATATCAGATCCACTGGCCACCGATGAGGAGGAGGAGGAGGTGGTGGCCAGAAGGAGACGACGTGACTGAGGCAAACGGGACAATCAATATAGATGAAAATTTATGTGCTGATTCAGATAGTTACTTTAAACAGTGATTGTTGTGATTATTAAATGCATTCAAATGTGCCTGACATTGTGTAAACCGGCCAGTCAGCCAAATTACCACTAGACCAGCTGTGCTTCGCCTTGCTGATTGGAGCCGGCAAGCTTTCAGCGCACCTTCGGCAAAGCCTTTTGGCATGAAATTGTCACTACGCCAGGCTGAATCATTCGCCTCCTTCCCCTGCTGCACTGCCACAGCCATCGTGGTGCGCCTCGATTTACCAAATTACCAAATTGGTTGTGCACTGTGTTACGCTGTAACGTGGACAAAATTACCACTGCAAAGCCTGCGCCAACCCAGAAAATTAGAGCCCTTGGTGTCTGCACTTTACAAAATAATAGTCCAAGTAATTTTTTGACAAATCAGTTGGGTTATGCTCTTTTTGCCCCATAGTACAATGCGCATGTCAAGAGGGTGACTTAGGCCATTTTATTTTTTGCTGAGTCAACATTTTAGATCTGTTCGTCCAACGTGATGAAATCATGAAACTCAATTGATCTTACTTCTCAAGTATCAGACCAGGCAAAAAAGCAGGAGACCCAAATGTACACGATTTGCAGGCTCTTCAATTCAGCCTTGATGGCAACATCCAGTACCGCTCTGGGTCGTTTTTTTGTGTTTTCACAAAAACTTATTTTAACCGGGTGACAATCTGGAATACGCCTTGCTATCTGCTTGAACTCGCAGAAAGAAATACAAAAACACGGGAAATCTTTCGCTTTAGAAACCATTGGGATAGTTTTTCAGTGGTTACCAACCTTTTTAAGCCCAAGATCCCTGGTTTTATTTTGTTTCTGCAGTGATGCAAAGACAAATAAGCCACAAGCTGCGGATGGCCGCAGAGGCGTACTTTGGCCACCCACACTTTTGTGGATTTTCATCAGGGTCGGACTAGTGGCGTCAGCTCTATTGCAAACTACAACTTGGCGTGTTGCCTCAGCGTTGTGGGTGACACAAGCAAGGGAGCTGGTCGAGGAGAGAAAGACTGGTCACTGCGCTACAATAGGCAGCCCTTTCAAGGCGCAGCTCTAATGTTTTTTTGGAGGTGCACGTCTATGGAGTTACAGTATACAGTATTTGTGCTTTCATTTTGAGGTAGCAAAGGCAAGTTTTGGGCCATATTAATGTACAATAACTACTGTTCTGCTAAAGCACATCACTGCACTCTGTCACTCTCTCTCTCTTTTGCTCAATGCTTTTTATTGCGGGTCGGGAGAAGAGGTGTGCGTGCACTGGTACCGGGTTTTGGGCTTCTGGCTGGAGATTGCGAGTTGCGTGCCCGGAGGCGTATGGGTGTGTTCATTGGTCAAAACGCATGCCCGTTGGTCACTTTCTTTTTTTTTCAGACATTCTGGACAAGCAAAGTCTCAAAGATCGACTGGTAGCTTGTGATTGACGGGGTCTATGGAAAACAGCATTGCAAACCCTTTGATGATAAAAGGTTTAAACAAAGTAATTTTAAACTTTAACGTGCCGTATGAGGCCCACCCGCTATATATTGTCCAGGTTGTTGATACTGCCCTTGTACTGGATGCAATTATCATATTATGTTCCTCATAAAGTGGCCATCAGGTGCAATTTACATATGTAAATGGGCATATCTGACCTGATTGTATACAAATCTACTGCTGCCACACTGAAGCATTGCGGATGTAACAGATGTTTGACACTAACGCATAAACGTGTGTTAAATTCTGCATTTAGGACCTCCACAAGGAGGGATCAAGCCTTTATCACACTTGGCTGCACAATCATATTACTCTATTAGCACCTGAGTGTGTGCACAGCGAGCCCCAGCTGACGTGTGTTTGTGTGTGTGTGCTGCCTGGAGTCATTCACCGGGAGCACGTGGAGCTGCTCAGCATGCACCTCAGCAGCGACAGGACTTATTGATGCCCAAAGATGTGGAAACACTGCAAGCAGAAGGCCGGGTCGAGTGCAGGTCCTACCGGGGGCGCGGTTCTCGTGAGGGTTCCACTTCAATCGTGCCGGTGAATAATGCAGCCTCTTTTCTGCCGATCGGGGAGTAGGAGGAGGAGGCCTTGAGCTGGACTCGAGATGCGTTTGCATTGAAGGCGTCTCCCGCTAGATGTCCGTGAGCAAATGTGATGAGAGAAGACGTGAATGACAACGACCGAATGTTTGGACCGCCGCCAGCTGGGAATATGTTATGAACTGGACATCCTCGTTAAAAAACATGAAAAAACACACTACAAGGACAAAAGTATTAAAACAGGAAGGGAAAAATGAAGACAATCTGACTTTCTTGAAGACTTTACAGCATTTCTATTTGTAGAATGCACTGACCCGTCCTACTCCTTCCCAAAAGTTCTAAGGGCACTGAATCGATTGGTACCGGACTGTTCAGGTTTCATCTCTCGTCCGAGCAGGCTTCATCAGCTCAGATAGGACAGCACTGGTCTACAGTCTAGACTTATGCTCTAGTCTAGACTGTAGGCCAGTGCTGTCCTATCTAGTCTCATTCAAGCAGGCTTCATCAGCTCAGATGAGAGCTGATGCTCAAAAACTAAATAGGACAGCACGGGTCTACAGTCTAGACTACAGCTGTCCTATCCAGTCCCATCCGAGCAGGCTTCATCGGCTCATGTTTGAAGACTAGATAGGACAGCAATGGTCTACAGTTTAGACTAGAGCTGTTCTACCTAGTCATGGAGCACAAAATGATGAAGCCTGCTCGGATGAGAGGCGAAATGACCTATAAGAAAAAAGATCTGAGGACAAACCGTTCAGGCTCTAACTGTCACCATCCAGTTCAGTGAGTGTCAAAGTATTTTGTACTTTTGCTTTGTCTTTGGCTTCGTGTGTCTTTTCTGTGACAAAAGAAGAACACATACACAAAGTTGTTTTTTTTTTAATGCAGCGCATGATCAGTATTTGTATTTTCTGTAAAAATATGCCTCTAAGCATCCAGGGAATTCCTGGATGCACAAAACTGCACACAATGTTGGCTAAACAGGAAGTCACGGCAGGGACTTCGAATCATTGCTTAGCATCATTAATTTGGTCCAGAAGGTTAAACGAAAGCATTTTTCCCATAAGAAATCATGTCAATCCAATGAGTCAGTTCCACAAAGCCAAACATGATCACACAAAACATGTTTTCATAGTTTTACAAGCAGAACACAATTTGAAATGCATATTAGCTAGCTAGCTAGATAGCTTGCAGCACAGCTAGCCACCTGAGCCCGGGCTAGCCCAGTTAGCCGCGGCTGACGCTAACCAGCTGGTTAGAAAAACACAAAAGTTGGGAATGTCTTTGTTTTCATTTCAGAAGGGTGCAACACTTCACCAGCCAGACCAACAAGGGCGAGTATGCTAACTTTTCCGCTCTGTAACTTGACTACAGTGAAATCTTGTGTCGGGAGTGCTGGAAACGCTATGTATGGCACATGCTAATACGTGAATGTTCCAAATCCAAACTCCAGAGGTATAAACATATGAATCTAAATTATAGAACGTAAAATATTGATCCATCAAAGAAAAAGTCTTTTTTTGGTCTGTCTGTCTGACATGTTATCTTGTTACCTGTATTCTGCCTTACAGCATGCTCGGGTATGTACGATACCGGAAAGTACCGTAAGCTTTAATACAACTGCCGTCTTTATTTTATAATGTAAGAGTAACATCCACGTCGACAAACATTAAGCATAGAACCTAATCATATGGGGTTGAATGGTATTATTTGCAAACTGCATCGAGTCGTTCTGTTTTTCAAATAAATCGTCTTTGAATTGCATCGTAACCTGTGTATCTAGATATGAATCCAATTATCTACCACAAAGACATTCACATCCCGATTAAATGTGACACAAATTTGCATTGTCAGCTACAACACAAAGCTAAGATGTGGATGTTTTCTTCAGATAGCTTACTTTATAATGAATTGGATTGCTTTTGGCATTTTTTATGTATAAAATGTATTAAAGTGGCCGCCCGCATATTTGGCCCCTGCTGGAAAACGTTTGTTCTGTGGTAAAAATATCTTGCAAATCCAAATCTTATCATAACACAGAAGCAAAGGATATGAAAAAGATGAAAAAGAGTCATTATTCCAAGTCAACATGGACAGCTTTTTCCAGAGGCAAAATCCCTTCCTGTCATTTCTTCCCGTTCAAAGTGCACAGCGTGCCTCATGTCGTGCAATGCTTTTCTAATCTTCTGATCTAATTGAAGCGTTAAGGGCAGTGGTGTTCTGCCTCTCGGTGACAGCAGAATCGGGCCGCTTGGAACCCCGCGGTGGAAGCAGAAAGAAAGAGCGGCGAGTCGATGTGTAAAGATTGGTGCAGGAAAATGTGTCTTCACGCTGCTCGGCCACCGGCGCGGCCCAGCTTTGATGCTAACTCTGTGGGAATAGTAATCACCTGGGAAAAGGTCCCAATTATCTGCCAGGACCACTGCTACATTCTTCCTGACACGCTTCACACGGCACACTCTTTCAGATGCTCACCCTCATTTTCTACCTAACTGATGAATCCCAAAGGAGACCAGCATCCACACTTGATGGCGCCACTTTCTACAAGACATGAGCTCAAAAAACAAAATAATTGCTTTTGACTGCTATTTTCTCAACCTAAACACTTAGTACTTTACAGTATCGTAATGGTGGCTGAATAGTTCCAATTCAGGATGGCTGTAATTCAGTTGGCCATTTATTTGCATGTCAACACAGAGCACTCACTCCTTCGACAAGGCGTCCCACTAGCTAGTTTCTTAAAAAATTGGATTGGATCGGATGACAAAAAATGTGGATCCGGACATCCCCACTTACAGTATATATGTAAGTTCCCAAAATTTGGAGAGGAGGTCAAAAGTGAGACCATGTAAAAGAAGCACAATGATGTCATGGCACAGCTGGAAGATATATTCCATTCCATTTCATTTTCTTTTTTTTCTTTTTTTTTCACAGCTCTCCATTTTGTTTCATTTTCCTGGTTTTAGTTTCAAGTTCAGTTTGTACAGAACAGATAAAAAAACTGTTATTATAAGTTGTCAATAGTATTTCTTTTTTTTTTTTCCATTTCATTTTCTTCCGCAGTCTCAGTAGGGAAGTCCAGACTTCCCGGTCTCCGGCAACCTCTTCCAGCTCCACCGGGAGGACACCAAGGCGTTCCCAGGCCAGCTGTGAGACATAGTCCCTCCAGCGAGTCCTATGTCTTCCAACCAGCATTCTCCTGGCTGAGCATGCCCAAAACACCTCACCAGGGAGGCCCCCAAGAGGCATCCGGATGAGATGCCCGAGCCACCTCAACTGGCTCCTCTCGATGTGAAGGAGCAGCGGCTCTACTCTGAGCTCCTCCCGGATGGCTGAGCTCCTCACCCTATCTCTTAGGGTGAGTCCAGCCACCCTACGAAGGAAACTCATTTCCGCCGCTTGTATTCGCAATCTCGTTCTTTCGGTCATGACCCATAACTCGTGACCATAGGTGAGGGTGGGAACGTAGATCGATCCGTAAACAGAGAGCTTTGTCTTCCGGCTCAGCTCTCTCTTCACCACGACGGTCCGGTATAGCGCCGCATTACTGCTGACGCTGCACCGATCTGTCTGTCGACCTCACGCTCCAACCTTCCCTCACTCATGAACAAGACCCCGAGATACTTAAACTCCTGCACCTGAGGCAAGACCTCACTCCCAACCCGGAGGGTACAGTCCACCCATTTCCAACTGAAAACCATAGCCTCGGATTTGGAGGTGCTGAGTCTCATCCCAGAAGCTTCACACTCAGCTGCAAACCGCTCCAGTAAACGCTGAAGATCACAGCCTGATGAGGCCATAAGGACCACATCGTCTGAAAATAGCAGAGACGAGATCATAAGGTCCCCAAGCTGGACTCCCTCAACGCCTTGACTGCGCCTAGAAATTCTGTCCATGAAGATTATGAACAGAATCGGTGACAAAGGGCAGCCTTGGCGGAGGCCAACGTTTAACGGAAACAAGCTCGACTTACTGCTGGCAATGCGAACCAGGCTCCTGCTTCGATTGTACAAGGACCAAATGGCACGTAGTAGCGGACCACCAATCCCGTACTCCTGGAGCACCCGCCACAGGACACCACGAGGGACACGGTCGAATCCTGGTGCCAAGTGCACTTATGGACATCCTTATGTTCGAACATGGTGTTTGTTATGGACAAACTGTGATTCGCACAGAAGTCCAGCAACAACACACCTTAGGGGTTCAGATCATGGAGGCCGATCCTCCCAACCACGCCCCTCCAAGTAACACTGTCATTGCCCACATGAGTGTTGAAGTCTCCCAGCAGAACTATGGAGTCACCAGCTGGGGTGCTCTCCACAACCCCTCTGATAGACTCCAAGAAGGCTGGGTATTCTGAACTGTCGTTCGGCGCATACGCACAAACCACAGTCAGGACCCTTTCGCCAGCCCTAAGGCGTAGGGAAATAACCCTCTCGTTTACTGGGGATGACTCCAGGACAGAGGCACCAAGCCGGGGGGCTATTAATAAGCCCACACCACCTCGCCGCCTCTCCCCTGCAGCAACTCCAGAGAAAAACAAGGTCCAGCCCCTCTCAAGGAATTTGGCTCCAGAGCCCAAACTGTGGGTTGAGGAGAGTCCGACTAGATCTAGTCGGAATGTCTCCGCCTCTTCCACAAGCTCGGGCTCCTTCCCCACCAGAGAAGTGACAGCTGGAAGATATAATGGGTGCTATTATATCCTCTGACTTCAGCCTCTCAAGTGAATATTTTAAACTTCCTGTGTCCACACGAATGCAGATTTTTTAAAAATGCAGATTTTTCAAGTGTTTTGACATCTCATCCACTCCCAAACGTAGTTTTTCACTCTATGAAATCAGAGCATAAGTGTTGACAGGAAAGATGGAGCTTTTGGCTTGTTGATGACCAAAGACGTAACAATTGTGTTTGAGTAAATGTTGTTAGAGTAAACATAGGCCTATTATCACTTGATATTGACAAATGCACCACTTTAGAGGGCTTTAGAGGACACTACTGCCACCAATGTTGTAATTTGGGTCAAGAATCGAGCGGCCTTGTAGGTGGTGGGACAACTTAACATGTCGTTATTTTGGAAGAACGTTGGCAAGGCAAGGACATTGTTATTGTGTTTGACTGTGCTGCATTGGCCGCACATTGAAAGCTTTCCTGTTATTTATGCTTGTCTTGTGCTGCATAACAACTGTCGTGGAGGCAATTCAACAGGGACAATTTGCCAGACACACAATTTTTTCAGCAATGATCAGCGTCACAGCTGATGGGAGTTCTTTCTTGATGGATAAAATCAACTACACTTCAAAGCATTGTAGTGGTTTTCAACATCCGCTGCCTTTTAACACAGAACAGGTTTCATCCATTTTCATTTTTATATTCAATACATTTAGCTGACAAGTGTGAAATAAACTACAGTAAAGTAATGCTACTTCGTTAGCAGTCCAAATGTGTCTTCTCCTGCAAATGCCCATGTTGTGTTGATGCCATCTATAGAAATGATTTCATAGACGCTTTTCATTGGTTAAAACTACGTCATGGCAGTCTATGTCGGCAGCGCCGTCATCACTTTAGCGTGCCCAAGACAGCTCTTGAATGCGTATTCGCATGGACAGAAATAGTTTTACCACAGCCACTATGTAGATGGAGATTTTTGTTACACCAGAAAGGAGGAAATGTGCATCTTTGAAAAGGTCTGTGTTTGTGTGGATATGGCCTCATCCATTTTAGGAAAAACAAAATTCAAACACATTGACTTTTGAAAACAGCTATTATTTCTATGGTACGTGACAAATGCGATGATTAGCTGTGACATATTAACTAGTGTTAATGTCCTCAATTAATTTCCCAGCTTTCAGCTTCACCCACAAACTTCCCCCACAGCTTGTGTTTTTATTGGCCAGCAACACTTTCTAAAAATGTATTGTAAAATGAAACAAGAAAACTACCCTTTCTTTATCCTTTATCCTTCATGACGTTTGAGTGGCTTGACGTTTCTCCACTTTCTGAACATTTTATGATGCCTAATTTCCCTTCACCTTTCACTTTCACTTTCCTTTTGTTCCTTCTATAACACAAAGTTGACATGCAGGCTGTTTTTTCTTTAAATACATATAACTTCTTAGCGACTAACTAATGCTGACGCCTCTAATCTATCGCCGCCGTGGGTTCACGGTTTTACAAAAGTTTCTCTGTAAGTGATTCAGTGCGGAGTGGGAAAAACAAGAAGACTAAATGTAGCCGACAGGGCAAGTTAGTCAAAACAGCTGTGCTTGTTAGGAATATGGCTGCCGTCATCCCTATCCGCCGTACGAGGTCGCTGCTGCAAGTCGAAGTGCAAATAAAGATATGTGTTAATTGCATAGCACGTATTTCTATGTTCATCGTTACTATGCTTGTGTGGAAGACCTCAACCCCTCTGAGAGATGACAGTCTGCTTTTTATTGCAAAGTAAATATATATATATATTTTTGTAATGTAAATAAATGTAATATCTGTGTTATTTTCAACATCGTGATATATCACATTCATTTTGACATTCATTGTTTTATTATTTTCCGCAGTTGTCCATGTACTGTGGGGAAGTCTAAAGTGTCTCCCAGGGGTGTTTTTTTATTTATGATTGCTGTCTCGTCAGAACAGGACAGCCAGAAGCCATTCAGACTGTGAAGTTTGGCATCAACCCCACACTTTATGCACATTACAAACCTTGCAACCCAACCTACCTTGGTGTTCCCAGCGTTGATGTTGATGGCTGTTTTTCCACTGAAGTTGAACAGCTCCCACCATGTTAATGTCCCAGCAAAAGCTGTAGTAATTCTACATTTAATCAAAGATTTATATGATGAACAGGTAGATGTTCAAATTTGTATGCACCCCACAGAGCCGTTCTATTATTCTTGTTACATGTCTCTGAGCACCAGCAACTTTACAAGCAGTCTGTCAGATAAATAGTTAGAAGCAGAAATGAAAGTCAGGTGTATAGGTGACAATGCATTGGAAGATAAATGGCTAAATGGGTGTTTATTTGACAATTGAATACAAGCAACAAAGGTGAAGTAGAAGAAGCGGGAGAGGAGCTCCACCTTGGACTGTGCAAAAGTATGCCAGTCTGAAAGCTACATAAACCTCCACAACACACCACCCTCCACAATTGCGATCTAACCCTTGACCACCAACGTAGCCAAGAAGGCTCTGCTTGTACACACCCCTCACACCGTGCTTTCCTGGCAAAACATGCGTGGAAGTGGGTCTCACTTTGGATGCTGGATATATGGCTGTGTAGTTACAACTGTGCCCGGATTTCACTGTCATGGTGCGCGGAGCTCGCAAAAGAAGTGCCGCTCTAACCGCTGGTTGTAATTAAGGACGGTCAATAAATTGCTGTTGCTTTGAAGCGGGTTTGTCAAAAAAGTCAGATATTTTAAATCATACCACAAATTGATCTCTAACCATGTGAAATGACCTACCCTACACTAAAACTATAGTAATGGCAGATGAATAATTTGATTTCAGGATGGCTGTAATTCAGTTGGCCATTTACAGTGGAACCTCAACTTATGAAAAACTTATTTTGCGAAAAATTCATAATACAAATTGGGTTTCAAATATATGTCTGTCCCATTTAACGAAAAAATATTCAAAATATGAAAATCAAAAGTGCCGCCCAGGCATACAAACTGCCCTCCCCTGTGGCGATAATGCACCAAAGTAATGGATGCCAACCACTGTAAAACAGAAGAAGAAGCTGCCCTCTCATTGGTTATGTCAGTTATCTACAGTCATCCTCCTTCTCCCAAAATACCTAATGATGGCCAATCACTCCATACCTTTGGGCAGCGTACCGAAAAGCTCCCTTGCATTGTTAAAAAAAACAAAAACAAATTATGTTTAGTATGTAATGTAATATATTCATTTAAATGAAGTTACAGTACATATTTTTAATGCCCTTTTTTTCCAGTTTTGTCTTTTTTAGGATGGACTTTTATTTTCATTAGGGACCTGACTCACAGAGGTTTGTTTCAAAAGTCAAGCAATATTGTTGGTCATGTAATAAAAAAGTAAATACTTTACTTTTTATTGCTTTGAAGACTTCTAATAATTCTAATAATCATATTAAATTCCACAAATAACGTTTGTAACAAAAGTTTATTATTAAAAAAAAAAAGGATCTGTACCGAATGGGATCAGATTGAAGACTAATCCAAAAAATGTGGATTGGGTACATCTCTACTCAATACACAGGCAAATCGAAATAAATTCACCAAACAGAAGACAAACCTGCCAGGAGATACCTTGCCCAACTAAAACCCTCTCCATTTTAAATTAGTAGCCTATATGTGCAGTTGAAAAATAAAACACATGATTTTTTAATATGTCATAATATATTCATTCATTCATTCATTTTCTATGCCGCTTATCTTAATTAATATAGTATATTTTACAATATAACAAAGATGTTTAATTGTGTGGTTTATGTTTAAGTGTGCAGGAATTGAGATACACGACTTCCAGTCAGATGTCTGACGGGTCACGTACTGTGAAAGTTTATGGAACCACTATCCTACAGGATGGATGAATGGATGAATAGTGAATGCATTCAAAAAAAGTTGATGAATAATGAATAGATGATTGACTGGGGACCAGTCCAGGGTGTACCCCACCTCCCGCCCAAAGTCTGCTGGGATAGGCTCCAGCATCCCCGCGACCCTAATGAGGATAGGTGGTATAGAAAATGAATGAATGAATGAATGAATGACTCGAGGGATGATTAGATGAATACATGAACATATGTATGGGAA
Source organism: Oostethus manadensis (assembly GCA_024372805.1). NCBI lineage: Eukaryota > Metazoa > Chordata > Actinopteri > Syngnathiformes > Syngnathidae > Oostethus > Oostethus manadensis. The sequence continues at coordinate 2,056,310 of QODF01000092.1, read as the reverse complement.
AGAGAGAACATACAGTATGAGTGAATGGATGGAACACAAGACGTATGCTGGATGTATTTAGCTGCATGGCTGCACTTTACGTAACAGGATGAGGCAAAGAAACAGGGAAGAGAAAAAAAGACGTCCAGAAGGCAAGAAGTAGATGCGCGCTACTGTGGCTGTTTGGCAGATGATCCACTAATTTCCCTGACAAAACATAGCCAGAGGCCAGCCAGCACTTCTCTTTTCTCAGTCACTTCTCATATGCTCGAAAATGTAATCCGAAAAGAAAGATCCCCCCTCCGCTGCTTTGCCTGAACGTTACAATGAGACTTCAAAAGACAACACTTAAAAGTCCTGTCATGATCAGGACTATTTTAAGAGCAGTCGCCGTCTTAAAAGAAAACATGACAGCATCAAAGGACAATTTAGCAGGACGTTGTACAAAAAGTAAATTCATTAAGGAATTGGAGCATTGCTGCATCTGTACGCTAGAAAAGAAAGTAAAGCACAAAGTTTTAGATCAGTTGATGGTTTTGGATAAAACATCCATCCACCCATTTTCTTCTGCTTTTCTGGGCTAAACCCTGGATTTTCCTGCCACCATCCACCTCTTCCAGGAATACCAGGAGGACACTGAGGCCTTCTTGTGTGTCCTAGGCCTACTCCTGGTTGGACATGCCTGGAACACCTCACCAAAAAGGCAACCAGGAAGCATGTCGAGGAAAACTCCTTTCAGAGAGAACGTAGATCAGCCAAAAAGCTTTGTCTTTCCGCCTATTGATCTTATATGCCATCTCTCCCTTGGCTACCAGACCCCAAAGATCCTTAAACTTCTCCATCTAGGGTAGGACATCCGTACATCTACCGTCTACCCACATGGGAAGCGCAAACTACCGGTTTCCAACTGAAAACCACAAACTCAAAACACAAGGCTGGCCATGAAGACAGGAGACTAAAGCAGCACTTTTTACTAATAAACAACAATTGTACAACAGTCATAAAGCACAGACATCCACCAAGGCAGACCAGCCCTACTCATGTCCATCTTGACATGTTCCATTGCAAAAAATATTGCGATGTACAATAAATAGTTAAGGTCTCAACATACACCAACCCTTTTTTCACCACAGCTCTATCTGCATTCAGGAGTTCAGAATCATGCTGACTAACAAACCAACAAATGTCAATCCCAACATAAACTCCAACACAATTAATGACTGTAGTTTTTGTAAAGTGTATTATTTTCATCCAAAAAGGCCACTGGAACGACGACTGCTTCTAATTAAGGAAAAAAACAACCAACGTTCCCTAAATGCATCATTAGCAAACGAACTGACCTTTAGAACTAAATGCAATCCCGGTCAAGTCGCTGTGTGGAATTAGCGACAGCACGATGGATCGTCCACTCTCCTAACCGCCCTGCTCCATTTTTGCTGTATTTTTTTTTACAGCAAAGGGGGACTGAGCAGGACAGTCGGGGGGGCGAGTCAGGGAAGTGGTGAACGTGATCACCTTGATTAGGACGGATGCTGCAGGGGGAGAAAGCGAGGGTCGAGTCTCAAGGTTTAACTGATTTAGCGGCCTGTTAAGGCGGGCGGGGCCGGGCGAGCCTCCTCCAGCGAGCCTCAAACGAGCTCGGCTAATTGGGCTGATTTGACTGACTGGAGCAGCCCCCCCCCCCGCAACCTCAAGCCTACTGGGAGAAGGAGGAGGAGGAAGAAGAGTAGAAGGAAGAAAGAGCAGGAGATTGGCTGCAGACGAGCGCCAGTTACAAAAGCCATTAGCCACCCTGTTAGAAGTTAAGATAAGAAGCGGGCTAACGTAATGTATCGCTAAACTGCTCGTGTTAAAAAAAATTGGATTGCGGCGGAGGAAATCTTTACGTGACTATTCTGCTGATTTGGCGTCGCTTAAGAAGTCAAGTGGCATGGATTTTAATTGGTAAAAGTCACTCCCTAACAGAAGAAAGCCACATCACACACTCTCTAGCTTTCAAGTCTCAAGTCATTTTAACAGTGTTAACATGTTGGCCACACAGGCAGGAGATCTGCAAGACCTGGGTTTGAATCTCTGTTGGACATCTCTGTGTGTTCTCCCTGTTCCCAGATTCCAAAAACAAACATGTTAGGTTAATTGGCGACTTTAAATTATCAATAGGTATGAATGCTTGTTTGTCTGCCCTGCGATTGGCTGGCGACCAGTCCAGGGTGTACCCCTTTCTTGGCCAATGTCAGCTGGGATAGGCTCTATTATAGCCCCGCCAACCTAATGAGGATAAGCGGCATAGAAAATGGATGGATGGATGATTCACGATATAATGATATAAAGTAATTTACCCTGAGACAGAATAAACCTTTGTTTATTGTTTGTAATATTACATACTGTATATGACAATACAAAACAGGGCAGAACACAGCAGTGCTCGGCGGTAAGTACAATCAGAGGCCCAGCCAAATACTGTATAACAAGCATAAACGGAACCCTGATTAAGGGTGCAGACAAGTCCAAACATCTACGTGGATCAAACTGACTAATCTTAAGTAACTCTGATCCAATGTAGAAGTACTACAGCTTCTGCTAGGGTGAAAAAAAGGTTTGGGAACCACTGAGCTAGACCGTGTCTTCAGTTCCATCCGTAATTCCTTTATCTTGCATAATAAATTCATTTGTGGTAATGAAAATGTATTTGCAGTAATAAGTGTGTGTGGCATATTTTGGGTCTTAAATGTTTTAAATAGAAATTGTAAATTTTGCCTGTTTTATTGATTGGAGAATGAGCCCATTTAATAGGAAAACAAAAGAAAACAAAGCCACTTTTATTGTGAGTCGAAACAGTCCTGCAAACTCTTCATACCTGCAAAATGACCGTTTCAAGTGCTTGTACCGGAAGAGCTGCATTCATTACCACAATATTAATTCATCATCTGAGGACCAAACATAAAATGGAGTATGAAGCGTTTAGCAAGGCCACAGACAAAAGGGCTGCTATGACATAAACAACAAACTCTGGTCTTTTGTAAGAACAACAAATGTCCAAAAGAGAGCGAAAAGTCAAAGCGGATGGCTGAGAAGGCAGTGGAATATATTGATGCAGACAACCTGTCACCCTGGGTCGTGAATTGTGAGACACTACAATGCCAACACTGCTTTACCACAAAACAAACAAAAAAAAACGTGATTTAAAACACCCCCGAGAGCAGCAAGTTTCACTGTGGATACGTGAAGCTCTGAGGTTGGTCCCATATCACTGCTGTCCTCACATTTGACAATGCTGCACCAAGTCCATATTTGAGTGAAGCTGACCTTTCATTGTTCCTATGAGTCTTAGTTCATGGAATTTACCCCAATACTCATCAATTTTAAAGGTAATGAAAAATGCATCATACAAATATGTTATTGTTTACTTTAGTTACTAAAAACATTTCTAGTTCCATATTGTTAGGTTAAGTGGTGACTTGTCCATGAATGTGAGTGTGAATGACTGGCTTGTCTGCCCTGGAACTGACTGGCGACCAGTCCGGGGTGTACAACCGCCTCCTACTCCCTAAAGTCAGCTGGCATAGGCTCCAGCATAGGCTCCAGCATACCCCGCGACGCTAATGAGGATAAGCAGCGTCGAAAACGTATGGATAATCTATGATAACATTGTCAAAGTATCGGATCAGGACTTGAAATTAGAACTGATCTGAGGCTCAGGATCAGGACATTCCTTTATCGAAGTGATCACATTTGCAGTTTTCTATGGCGCTGTGTGGGTTCTTTTGTTGCTGCGATCAAAAGAAACGTTGTTAACAGGCAAAGAACTACATGGTCAGCCGCTGACGACATCATAGGAGCTGATTTCCGGTTCTTGTTTCCATGCAATAGCAAGCTGCTAACAAGGACGTTTTGTGAGAATAATACATGAAGAACACTGTTGGACTATGAATAAGAGTTAAGAGAGAAAGTTTTGACCGAGAAGGTAGAAGCCAACTAGATCAAAGTATAGAGATAGGAACTGTAACACTTTGACATCTTATGGCTTTCTAGTTCCATCCATAACAAAAGAAGTAAAAGTATCGACCGGCTGGGACCGGAGAACATGAAGATGAATAGGCTGCTTCACCTCGCAAGAGTCCTCTCTTATTCTTTAGCGTTTGGGATGTTTTGCGACACCAGAGGTGTCTGTTGCTGATCTGAATACAGTATTATGTTTTGTCTTCCTTCCTCGTGTTGATTGTCAGCAGTCACCGGAGTGATTCAAAGCTGTCGGTAGCACGCCAGCCCAAGCTGGAAAAGCTGTCAGCTACTTTAGAACATTCAAGGTGGAACCACAACAGCCACTAGGCGGTCCACTAAGAGTCAGCTAGAAGCTGACTGGCAGGCGGCTGACGAGGCCTTCATGGACACAGCGGACGGAGCAAACCTTATGGAGGCGCAAGCGCCATCGGATGCGAGCGGCGGCCCAGTTCTGTCCCACCTGCATGAGTGGCTTTCGTCTGAGCGGGAAGACATGATGAATATTCCATCTGCTTCCCTCATCCCCTGCAGAATGAGCCATGAAAAGACCAGCCGTCTCGGAGTGTGAGCGTATGTGAATATGTGTGTGTGCTGGTCTCTAAGTGTGTCAATCCCGTCTGTCTTCAAGTCTGTTTGCGTCCCCAAACATTCCACACTGATTATTTTCATTCCCTGCCCTTAGGTGTTTGTGTCTGCCTTCGTCTCACAGACTTCATCTACTTGTTTTCTTTCCGTATTCTCGTTGTTACCGAAAAGTAACAAAACCGCATCGGGTTTGGCCTCAATACACAATGTCTATAGAAGTGTCTTGTCATGATGTTCTCCTTCAAGCAACCACTAAATTTCAATATCTCATAGCAAGAACACTATTGATTTTCACCGGATGCTGAACATGCGATAACATCGCATCAGAGTAACAATTTTCATATGTTCTTTGGGTTTTTACCAAATTTGCAATGTATTTGTATTACTCTAAAAAGGAGATTTGGAAGCTCAGGGTTCGAACCGCCTTTGGGCATCTCTGGGTGAGTTTGCATGTTCTCTTCGTGCGCGTGTGGTTTTTCTCCGGGTACTCCGGTTTCCTCCCACATTCCAAAAACATGCATGTTAGGTTAACTGTGAATGTGAGTGTGAATGGTTGTTTGTCTGCCCTGCAATTGACCCTGCCTTAGGGAAACACTGAATATATTTATACACACACACACACACACACACACAGTACAGTGGAACCCCGGCATAGAAAATTTATTCGTTCCAAAAGGATTTTTGTGAGCAACATTTAACATGTAAATTGGCTAATTTGTTCCACTGACCCGGAAGATCCCTCATACAATAGGAAAAAACACTATTCGCACATCTATTACTGTATAAATAACGAGTATTGTAACACAAATGTCATGTAATAATAAAACCTGAAAAAGAATGTATATTGAGTTCAAATTCTAAAAGTTTCTTACCTTTAATACGCAGCGAAGTGCAGTACGGCATTTAAACTGGCAGCGATAAACCAATCCGAGAACATTACGTCATGCGTTCCGTACGTACACTTACCCCCGCCATGCCTCCAGCAGGTATGCTGCAAAACAACATTTTTGCAGCATTTTTGCTGAGCGCCTAGAGAGTTACGTCACCATATGTGAATGGATTGTGGATGCCTGGGCTAAGGTATCTGCTCTAAGTGTTGTTGTAAAGCCGCCATGATTGCTGAACAGCCGACTGACGACGAGACTGACGGCCGACAACGATGACAGGGAACCCGGCATGTTTGACGGCAAAATTGCCCAGCTGGTCAAGTCCCATGCAAAAGATGGATTTGTGGGAGAAGAGGGATTAAAAATACAGTGAGTGTTTTGTTCAATAGTAGAATAAAGATCAACAAAACTCACTCTTTGGCTTCCGTTGCCTTTTTTTGGTATACCGTATGTTTGAGGATGCGCCTGAAAATACGGTAAATCTGGAAAATTCCAAAAAAACCAAGTTTTGGAAAGATCGTCGGATTATTTTTTGTAAGCCGAAGCAAAAAAAATCAGAAAGGTATTTTTTGTATCCCGGAATTTTCGTATTCCGGGGAATTCGTATCCCGGGTTTCCACTGTAGTGTGAAAAAGTGTTAAGGGAGAGAAAAATCTAAGCCTAGCAACAACGGCAATCAAGCCTTTACGATAACTTGCAATAAGTCTCTTACAGCGCTGTGGAGGAATTTTGGCCCACTCATCTTTGCAGAATTGTTGTAATTCAGCCACATTTTTTTCTTTTTTTTCAGCCAGAAAGGTCACGGCTTTTCCACATTTTGACCCGCATTTTTATGGCCATGCCACAGCATCTTAATAGGATTTAGTTGACTAGGCCAATCCAAATTCTCCATTGTGTTGTTTTTCAGCCATTCGGAGGTGGACTTGCTGATGTGTTTAGGACTATTGTCCTGCTGCAGAACCCAAGTTCCTTTCAGCTTGAGGTCACGAACCAACGGTCAAACATTCTCCTTCAGGATTTTTTGGATGGCGAAATTCATGTTTCCGTTTAGCATAGCAAGTTCCCACAGGTCCTGAAGCAGCAAACAGGCCCAGACCATCTGACCACCACCATATTTTACTGTTGGTGTGATGCTCGCTTTCTGAAACCACCAGTTGAGATGGGACACATACCTTCCGAAAAGTTCAGCAGCAGTTTTCGTCTTCGGACTTTGTAAAGGGGTGAGTTTCTTGTTGACAGTAGGACAAGAACACTATGAAGTTAACAGGATGCTTTCAGTGTCTGGGTCTGGGGTACTGCCATGAGCCTCCGTGTTGTTGTTTGAGGTGTCAATGGAGGAGTTTTATTTGGCCAACAAAAGTCACTGAAAGTCATCCCGGTTATTTTTCTTTTCAGCTCACACTTTTCATTTTGGACAAGAGCCCAGACTGAGACAAAAAAAAGAATCACGGGGAGGACTGACCTTCAACTGAGGCCGACTGCAAGTCCTTCCATTCATCAGCTGCTGGTGCTATCTGCAGCACACACAGCCACTGCAACACCAACTTCATGACTCAAGACGAGATCTTTGTCCTCATCAACTACGCAGAACGACTACTTTTTATGTAAGTGGCTGACACGGGACTAAAGTTTGTCTGTAGGGCATTTCTACACGCTTTTGCATCATCACGTATGTACGGCAGGGATGACGGCATGTAAACATAAAGGCTATGGTACTGCATCATAATCATGAGCATAATCATGAGTTGTTAACAAGACGTTTGTTGCTAGGCAGCCATCCTAATTTTGCTCCTAAACACCAGTTGCGTGTTGCTAATTGTTCGATGGAGCTCATTAACCACTTCTTCGGGAGGTGTTAGCCAGACATTACTTGTTAGCGTGACGTTTTTTGCTAGACGGAGTTGGGAGTTGCTGTTAGCTCGTTGTTAGCTCGTTGGTAATTAACGGCTAATGAGATGTCGTACAGTAGAATCGTAGGACGGAAAAGTGTCGCAATCGAGATGGTAGACGCTAGCCTTTAGCTACACGTTCGTTATTAGCTAGACGACTGATCCCTGGGCATTCATTGTTAGCTCATTGTTAGCTTGTTGTTAATTAACGGCTAATGAGATGTCGTACAGTAGAATCGTAGGACGGAAAAGTGTCGCAATCGAGATGGTAGACGCTAGCTTTTAGCTACACGTTCGTTATTAGCTAGAGGACTGCTCACCGGGCATTCATTGTTAGCTCGTCGTTAGCTTGTTGTTAATTAACGGCTAATGAGATGTCGTACAGTAGAATCGTAGGACGGAAAAGTGTCGCAATCGAGATGGTAGACGCTAGCCTTTAGCTACACGTTCGTTATTAGCTAGACGACTGATCCCTGGGCATTCATTGTTAGCTCATTGTTAGCTTGTTGTTAATTAACGGCTAATGAGATGTCGTACAGTAGAATCGTAGGACGGAAAAGTGTCGCAATCGAGATGGTAGACGCTAGCTTTTAGCTACACGTTCGTTATTAGCTAGACGACTGATCCCTGGGCATTCATTGTTAGCTGGATGCTAGTTTTTATCTACACACTTTGTCAGCAATAAGTGTGTTGGTAGTTTATTGCTAGCTGACAGACATCACTTTTTAGCTACTTTGTGCATTATTTAGTTGTTACCCAGTCATTAGATGTTAAATAATTGTTACCTTAACACTTCGTGATAGTTGTTAACTTGATAGTGGTCACATGATCGCCCGAATGTCAGCCATTCAAACAATATTTGCACCTGTCAGTCAGATGGGAGAAAATCTGGGTTTTGCAAGTCTCGAGTAAGTCAAGCAAATCTCAAGTAAAGACAACGCAGGGTGAGTCACGTTGCAAGTCATAGGCTTGAAATGTTCCAGTCCTTACGAGTCATAAGCACTCTTCAGTGCTCCGTTTTAGCAATGTAGCACTCTATTACACTTTACCCAACACATTCACTGGAAATTTAAGTATCAAGCATTTATGTCATCAGACTAAAGTCCGAGTCTTTTATGTCAAAGTCCAAGTTGACCTTTAAGTCTTTGGTGATATTGTTAAGTCGAGTCCAAAGTCATCAAAATTTGGATTTGAGTCCGAGTCGAGAGACTCGAGTCCACACCTCTGCCTGTTAGCTAGACTGTTATTTGTGTTAGATGGTAGACAATAGATTTGGAGGAAATGTAAAGAACGTTTGCCTTCTGCCACTTGTTTGGTACTTGGCAGAGGTAAAATAAATACAATGAGAGAAATTGGAAAAGGGCTTAACAGCATTTCCCTTCAAAGATGAAAAGCCAGCAAACTTGGAGGTTGTTCTCCGGTTGTGCTGATTTGACTTCATTTAATTGGATTTCTTTTTTAGCTCTTCATCAGCTCGTCTCGGCGACACACTCACAACGGGCGACAGATTGCTTTGCGTCCTCGTCGCCGCTGGGGGGTCTGGCGGCGGCTTAGGCGAGGCAGGAAAAAAATAAATCAGACAACACAAGAATTTTGCAACACCAGTGTGTCTTTAATTATTCAAAAATGACAAACGTGTTCTCTTTGAAGCTTGCCATCTACAAAAGACATGGTTGAACTTGTAATGTCATTTCAGAGCCTCTTATTGGTCGCCACTGGGCTCAAACAGCCAATGATACAACAATCCAGGACATGGTCCTGATGCTGCATTTGGCCCAACAGCTAAGACGTCCCCCCTGGAAACGATAACATGCAATGACTTTATTATTATTATTATTGTATTGTTTTCCACCAAGAATTAAAGCACTTTTATACTCGCCCGACTGCAGTTGTTATTTTCATTATTCCTCCCAGTTATTTCCCTCCTGAGCTTAATTACTACAAGCTGTACAATGTGACACGTAGCACACAAACCATTACTTTGGCTTTTTCAACTTATTAAAATAACTTTTTTGTCTCACACACAGAAATGTTCACTTTTTACGCAACTACTTTTTAACGTCCACCAATAAATGGTACTGCACAGTAGTGGCTACTGATTTCGCCATAGTGCAGTTTAATTAAAAGTAGGGGTGGCCCTTTGACTAAACGTTCCTAGATTACCTGGAAAAATGTATTTTACGAATTGTGCCATAGTGAAGGCCTGCGTGAATGTAGCTAGCATACAGTCTACTAGGCCTGCAATTAATGATTAATTTCTTAGTCAATTAATTTCTTAGACAATTAATCCAAACTGTTTGCAGACCACAGCTCATTTTTTATTGGCCCTAGATGCGGGTGTCACGAGAATCTCAACTCACCACACGTGACAATGTACAAGATTGGGTCCAAGATTTTAACATTAATTCATAACAAACTTTTTTAGTTGACCGTGTCACAAAATAATGTAGGTGCATTTTGAAATGTGTATTGTCCCACAAATGGACCCTAAACTATTGTTGTCAACAGTTTTTGACACCAAATTAACCACTGTTATGAAAATATATAAAAATAACAAAAAATAATGTATCAGTATAATGCAATATTTTCTTCAACATATTATATTTCACTCTGTAAAGTTGTAGTGTTTATGACATGTACTATCTCACAGTCAATTTGTACTGTCTGTCAAATGTTTGCAGCATTTCTTGAAATGCTGGCTTTTTAAAGAGCAGCATTTCTTTTGCCTTACCTTAGGTGAACACCCAGGATTTTGCGCTGTTCCGTTTGTATTTAGTTTGCTGATCAAACATCTCAGTGAGCACTGACTGTCAGAAGAAAGGCTCTGCAATCTCGGTGAGTAGTTTTTTCCCCAGATGGTAAAACTGGGTCGGGTGCATGTGTTTTCTTTGGGCACGTTTGTTTTGTTGCCTTTTATGTTGCTACCACTTTTGAGTAAATTTGTCATACTGGCTTGTTTGTGTTGACAGACACTGGACTCATCTTGCTCATTAATAGTATTCCCACACGGGGTGTAGAGCATTTGGATTTGAAAGCATTTTTTACCATCTAGTTTCTACATTACCTTGCATGTTACTCACAAGGCTCGGCTCTTTTGACGGGTGTACGCCATCAACCCACAAAGACAAAGCTGTATGACGGAAAAGAGGTCTGACTTTGTTTGCCGTTGTGATATCAAGTGTGTAGATGCAGAACCAATGAAGCAGTGAATCCTTTTCCTGCCCATTTGGAGGCGAGAGACGAGAAAAACAGACACGCATGCACATGGCAACATATGGAGGCCGGTAAAATTATCGAGTTCATTTTCATTTATTGCGGGTAATTAGTTCCAGACCCGACCGTGATACTGTTAGTAAATTGCTGTAAAGGCGGATTCCATCTTCATGAATGAAATGGTTTTGCAGTTAGAGCACAGAAAACCTGATTACGACTTTTCCTAATATGGGTCGCACCATTGTTAGAAACCTCCATCCATCCATCCATTTTCCTTCGCTTATCCGGGTCCGGGTCGCAGGGGCAGCAGTTTCAGTAGGGAAGTCCAGACTTCCCGGTCCCCAGCGACCTCTTCCAGCTCCATCGGGAGGACACCAAGGCTTTCCCAGGCCAGCTGTGAGACATAGTCCCTCCAGCGTGTCCTAGGTCTTCACGGGGGCCTTCTCCCGACTGGGCATGCCCAAAACACCTCACCAGGGAGGCGCCCGGGAGGCATCCGGACTAGATGCCCGAGCCACCTCAAATGGCTCCTCTCGATGTGAAGGAGCAGCGGCTCTACTCTGAGCTCCTCCCGGATGGCCGAGCTCCTCACCCTATGTTAGAAACCTCTAGACATGAAATAACACCCCTATAGTCACCTTTACACTTGTATTACCCAATATACTCATTTCTGATCTAATTTAAGCCAAGACATAAATCAAATGTCCGATCACGTGTGTTGCAATAAATGTGTTCCTGACGTCTGCGGTGAGCAAGTCTGGTGCTTGTGTGTCTAACCAAACATTACAGTACCATTGCTGACATCTAGTGGCCAGTGCAGTATAGATTAGTATTTATCACAGTTTCAAAGAGTCTTCTGTTTTATGTTTGTATTTTAGTTCATTTTGCCATTTTATGTTTTCCAATGTTTAATTTAGGCATGCAATACATACAATTTGCTTAAATATGCATTGCTTTACCAATAATAGTCCATATTTAATCACAAAATAGCGTGATAGAGTAAATAATACATTTTTGAAGTAACGATAATGTGGCTCTGGACGATTGTACACTAGAGTACTGTCGAAGTAGTGTGTCGTTCCAACTTCGTACCCTAGATGACATCAAATCGCTAACCAAACCAACACCCATAAGTCAATAACTCCATTTGTTGTTAAATCAGGAGATAATGTTGCAAATTTCTTTTGACACAAACCCAAAAACTCAGTTCTACCCATCTCCACACAAACACTGACCCGAGCGCTGCATACATTTTGTGTCACAGCAATTATTTTTTTTATTAATTATTATGCAAGTTAGGCTGTGTGATCTTCACTCCCAGCCTCCCAACTTTAATATCTAATGGTTTCAAGCCGACACCCTCTCTCGGCGTGCAAACAAGAGAAGTGTTTTTTTGCATGATGATCGTGATGATGCAGAGTAACCTCAAGTCAGCTGAAATATTGACTGTCCACATGCAGCACGCTGTTTGTTGTGTCAACATTTGGATGGAGAGCATTCCATGAGTGTATTAAAGTTGGCAGGGACAGACAGCAAAGGTTTGCATGAATAATCCGTCCGGGGGAGGCGTTGGCAGGAATGCAAGGCTCATTTGCATGTCCACCTCACACGTTTGGAAGGGAGGATGTCACTCGTGAAACCTCCCTTGTCAGCTTTCCATCACATGCGGATGATCGGCAAATGTTCTTCTCGCTCCATGTCAACATATTCCAGCTTTCACTTTAGAGTCTCAGAATGTGCGGCTTGATAAATCTCTGCCTTAAGTCCATTATCCGTGGAGGAGCAGCTTTGAAGAAAGGCGCACACGATGCTCAGCAACCCTCTAGAGTTCACGTTCAAAGAGTCAAAGAGAGAAGAGGAATTTTGGAAGCGCGCTATCTTAGTTTAGCGTCTCACACACACACACACACACACACACACAAATAACAATATTAAACACTTTTGCTGTGTCTCCAATGGAATACTTCTGCCTAGGCACAGGCAAGGCAGTCAAATGCTTGAGGCCCCCGGGCTGGAAGGGGACCCCGAGCCACTTTGAATCCCTACAGAGCAGTGAGAATGTGAAGGCTCTGCAATGCCAGTGGTTGGTTGGCACAGAGCGCCCCGATTTCCCACTCCAAGTGGCAAGTAGTGCCAACCGATATGTGCTTTCATGTTAAAATCTCCTCAGTGCTAGAAAATTTGCAAATAAAGTTTACCTGAGACGACCTGAGGACTAAAACATAATTTCATCATGGAAATGATTGTAGGCCGATTGGGTTTTTCATTTTTGATTGTGTGAAACTACGACGGCGTATTAGGGGCCACTTAAAAAAAGTACACTTTTGGGATTAAAAGTCCAAAGAGAAATTGGAAAAGGGCTTATGAAATGAATAGTAATAGTAATATTACAAGATTAAACATTGTCATGTTATGAGAAAAAAAGTTGTAATTTGACGAGGAAAAAGTCATACTTTTATCTTCGACCGAGGCCAAAGGTCACACAAGTCTCCTGTGTTTATAGCTGTCTGACGCAATGCCTGTTAAAACGTAGTATTAAAATTGTAAACTGTATTTAAATTTACGATAAAAAAAAACTTGTAATAAAATCGTAACTTCACCAGAATAAAAGTCATAGCTTCACTTTTTAGGCATTGCTCGAAACCGCTACAAAACGGGGGACCTTATGTGGAGGGGGCGGGATAGTAGAGCGTAATGGTGAGATGATGCTAATCCCAGCTAACCTGTTTGTGCCCAACTGGTTTGTTTTACTGTCCCGTTATAAATAAAAGCTTGTCTGAAGCCAGAGGAAAGTTTCCCTCCCCCAAAGAATTGTGCTATTTTATCCCTCTGACACGTACAAGGACACGTCAAATTACAACTTTTTTCTCGTAAAATTACCACTTTTAATCTCGCACAATTACGACGTTTAATCTTTTAATCTAATTATTAATATTTAATTAATGTGGCCCTAAGTAAGGAAGGTTGCAAGAACATACTCCATGAATGTGATAGCCACTTCCCAGTTGGACAAAAACCAGCTCTGAACAAAACATATTGCTTGTTTGTTTAAAAAACAAAATGTCCCTGTGGTTTAAAAAAAAGGTATTTGGAGTCTGGAGACCAGAAGCTAGGTGGATAACTTTAGCTGGCTAGTTGCCGCCAGAGAACCAGGCAAAATAGGCAAAATAGACAGCAGAAATGATGGCTTAGTCTGTGACAAGCCACATTTTACAGACTATACGGGTTTGAGTGCCCGAGTGATTCCAGGAGCTATGTAGTCGGGGGCTTTATGCCCCTGGTAGGGTCTCCCAAAGCAAACAGGTTCTAAGTGACGGGCCAGACTATGAGTGATTCAGCTCGGACGTGGGAGATCGGGGACCCTGGAGCCTCACCCTGAAACTAGGCCTTGGGAAGGGGCTCGCAGGCGGGCGCCTGTTGGCCAGGCCTTCACCCGTCGGGCCTGGCCGGGCACAGCCCAAAGAAGCAGCACGGGGGCTCCCCCCCCCGTAGACCCACCACCTGCAGGGGCAAGCATAAGGGTCTGGTTCCATCCGATTTGGGCAGTGGTCGAGGGCGGGTGTCCGGGCGACCTGGTCTTTGGCGGCCAAATCTGGTTCTTGGGACATGGAATGTCACTTCTCTGGTGGGGAAGGAGCTCGAGCTTGTGGAAGAGGTGGAGACATTCCGACTAGATATAGTCGGACTCACCTCAACCCACTGTTTGGGCTCTGGAACCAAATTCCTTGAGAGGGGCTGGACCTTGTTCTACTCTGGAGTTGCTGCAGGGGAGAGGCGGCGAGCTGGAGTGGGCTTATTAATAGCCCCCGGCTTGGTGCCTCTGTGCTGGAGTAATTCCCGGCAAACGAGGGGGTTATTTTCCTATGCCTTCAGGCTGGGGAAAGGGTCCTGACTGTGGTTTGTGCATACACGCCGAACGGCAGTTCAGAGTACCCAGCCTTCTTGGAGTCTATCAGAGGGGTTCTGGAGGGCACCCCAGCTGGTGACTCCCGTTCTACTGGGGTACTTCAACGCCCATGTGGCCAATGACAGTGTGACTTGGAGGGGCGTGGTTGGGAGGAACAACCTCCCTGATCTGAACCCGTGTGATGTGTTGTTGCTGGACTTCTGTGCGAACCACAGTTTGTCCATAACAAACACCGTGTTCTAACATAAAGATGTCCATAAGTGCACTTGGCACCAGGACACCCCAGGTCGCAGGTCTATGATCGACTTTGTGGTCGTATCATCAGACCTGCGTCTGCATGTTCTGGACACGCGGGTGAAGAGAGGGGCTGAGCGATCAACTGACCACCACCTGGTGATGAGTTGGATTAGATGGTGGGGAAGAATGCTGGACAGACCTGGTAGACCCAAACGTGTAGTGAGGGTGTGCTGGGAACATCTAGCAGAGTCTCACGTTTGTCGAGTCTTCAACTCTCATCTCTGGCAGAGCTTCGTCTGCATTTCGATGGAGGACCGGGATATTGAGTCTTAATGGGCCGTATTCCGTGCCTCCATTGCTGAGGCAGCCAGTCGTAGTTGCAGCCGCAAGGTGCCAGTCGTGGCGGCAAGACCCGAACCCGATGGTGGACACCGGGGGTTAGGGCTGCTGTCAAGCTAAAGAAGGAGTACCGGCAGGCCAAGCGGCATACGGCTTCGGTGGTGGTCAAGGCAAAAACCTGGGTGTCGGAGAAGTTTGGTTAGGCTATGGAGCATGACTTTCGGTCGGTCTCAAAGAGGTTCTGGCAAACCGTCCGACACCTCAGAAAGGGGAAGCGGTCCCTTTTCACACTGTTTACAGTAGGGACAGGGGCTTGCCGACCTGAGGATATAGTTGGTCTGTGGAAGGAATACTTTGAGGCCCTTCTCAATCCCACTGACATACCTTCCGTAGATGAAGAAGAGTCTGAGGACATGTACGTGGACAGATCTATCACCGTGGCTGAGGTAATTGGGGTAGTTAAAACACTCCCCAAGGGCAAGGCTCGGGGGTTGCACGAGTTTCGCCCTGAATTTCTCAAGACTTTGGATGTTGCAGGACTGTCTTGGTTGACACGCCTCTTCAACATTGGATGGTAGTCGGGAACAGTACCTCTGGACTGGCAGACCGGGGTGGTGGTCCCCATTTTTTTACAGGGTGACGGGAGGGTGTGTTCCAACTATGGGGGATCACACTCCTCAGCCTCCCTGGGAAAGTCTACTCCAGGGTGCTGGAGAGAAGGGCACGACCGTTAGTCGAACCTCGGTTACAGGAGTTGCAATGTGGTTTTCGTCCCGGTCGCGTAACACTGGACCAGCTCTACACCCTTGCAAGGGTACTGGAGGGTATGTGGGAGTTTGCCCAACCGGTCTACATGTGCTTTGTAGACTTAAAAAAGGAATTTGACCGTGACCTTCGTGGTGTCCTTGGGGGGTGCTCCGGGAGTACGTGATTGGTGCTCCGCTTCTACGTGCCATTCGGTCCTTGTACAATCAAAGCAGGAGCCTGGTTCGCATTGGCAGCAGTAAGTCGAACTTGTTTCCGGTGAACGTTGGCCTCCGCCAAGGCTGCCCTTTGTCACTGATTCTGTTCATAATCTTCATGGACAGAATTTCTAGGCGCAGTCAAGGTGTTGAGGGAGTCCAGCTTGGTGACCTTAAGATCTTGTCTCTGCTATTTTCAAATGATGTGGTCCTTATGGCCTCATCACGCTGTGACCTTCAGCGTTTACTGGAGCGGTTTGCAGCTGAGTGTGAAGTTTCTGGGATGAGACTCAGCACCTCCAAATCCGAGGCCATGGTTCTCAGTCGGAAACGAGTGGACTGTACCCTCCGGGTTGGGAGTGAGGTCTTGCTTCAGGTGGAGGAGTTCAAGTATCTCGGGGTCTTGTACACGAGTGAGGGGCGGTTGGAGCGTGAGGTCAACAGACGGATCGGTGCAGCATCTGCAGTAATGCGGTCGCTGTACCGGACCGTTGTGGTGAAGAGAGAGCTGGGCCGGAAGGCCTACGTTCCTACTCTGACCTATGGTCATGAGTTATGGGTCAAGACCGAAAGAACGAGATGAGTTTCCTCCGTAGGGTGGCTGGACTCACCCTAAGAGATAGGGTGAGGAGCTCGGCCATCCGGGGGGAGCTCAGAGTAGAGCTGCTGCTCCTTCACATTCCCGGACCAGGATAAGCAGAAGAAAATGGAATGGAATCGTATTGCAAATGTCGATCTAAAATCAGAAAAGGTGACGGTGGTAGGTTTCCAGCACAGCTCACTCAATGTTTTAAGTGCAACATTCAAGTGCCGAGAGTGCACTGCAGTTTGCCAAATTATGACATTAAAAGAATAATTGTAAAACGGAGGTGTGCAAATTGAGGCACAGCATCTGTGATGTCATGTTTGTCATGATTGACTGCAACCTGTTGATTGAGATGAGAAAGGCACTGGTCATTAGGAATTCTGTTTGACGCTCAACTACTTTCTGTTCTGCTGTTGAAGGTCTGGCAGCTTTATGCAACTGTGGTGCCTGATTTGGAGGGCGGACAGGAACAATAGACCCAGATGATGTTTTCGACATGTCACAGTGACTTCTACCATTATTTCCATGAAGGCCAAACTGGGAGAAATTTAGAAAGGGCTGCAGCTAAAATGTCAGCCTATTGCTAGCTCACGCACACCCCAACAGAGGTTGTTGAAGTGAGGATGTAAAAATGTGTGGAACATTTTCTTCCCCTGCTCCCTCCCTCACAAGTGAGATCTCACCTTGAAAAGACAGCGGCTTGCTTGATCAATCTTTCATTGTCATCTCTCAGCAGCAGGCCGCACGTCTACATAATACTACCTGCCACCTTCCCATCACTCACTGCAGTTGTACATCACGCACACTAACGCCTACACCGTGTTGTTTAACTATGAAGTACAACTCGTGGAAAAGTGCCACAGCCTTAATCCCAAAGTTTGAAACAATGCACCTTTGTACATCCCAGCATATGCTACTCAAAGGTTTCTTCATAGTGACAACTTCAAAGTGAAACGATTGCTCGAAGTAATTCAAGTGCCTCCATTACAAAAAAAATGATCAAGGAATTTTCTGTCTCGAAGAATCGTCACGTGCACGTGCGCTTATGTCACTCACACACAGGAAGAACAAGGTGTTTGGTTGAAGGGGCAAGAAGATGGAAGAGGCGACCAAAAATGACAATGACGACAAACCAGAAGATTAATATTATTATTTTTTTAAAACACCGAAAATATAAAGTGTGAGAGCATTGATTATTTTCATAAGCGATGAATCGGTCGATTATTTTTTTGATTAATTGATTAATCAGATTTTTAAAAAGATTTTTTAAAATTTTCTCTTCTTTGCAGTAATCCCTTTAAGAATGCATGAGCGGAGGTTTTCCCCAAAAAATCATAGCAAAGAGGAAGATCTCAGTCACTGAAATTGAAGTAGCAAAGTATAAACCATCAGTTGAGAAATGTCCCAAACACTCCACTGCAGTTTCCCTGTTCTACCAGTAGGGTTTGTGTGTATGCATGGTAAGAGGTCATGGAGAGAGTGCAGAAATGTGGACATTTTCCTAAGTACAAGTACAAGTATGGGATTTACTTTGCATGGGAATGCTTTTACACATCTACGCACACATCTCTGCAGTGGTTTGCTTTGCAAGATATCAAAAAGAGGCAAAAATGTTGATGCTCCTTTCCAAAGATAAAGGTGATGTATGTGAAGTATCTTGTTTTGCCTGAAACACAAAAGATAATATGTCTGCTTTCATAGATCACTAAGGAAATTTAAAAATAGTTACACCAGAGTGGCTAAAATCAGGATATTTATAGTACATTTTTAAATTAAACGATTAATGATGACCAAAATAGTTGTTGATTATTTGGATAATCGATTAGTAATCGATTCATCGATTAATCGTTGCAGCTCTAATTTCAGCATCACTGCAGACGCCCCACCAATTCATCTGTCCATCTCACCTTATCCTTCCCTCACTTGTGAACAAAAACCCGAGGTACCTAAATTCTTCCACTTGGGGCAGGAGCTCATCCCCAACCCGGGATGGCACTCCATGGATTCGGACATGGAGGTGCTGATTCTCATCCAAGCCGCTTCACACTTAGCCATGAACCGATCCAGCGACAGTTGAAAGTCACTGCTTGATGAAGCCTTAAAGGACCACATCATCCACAAAAAGCAGAGACCCAATCCTGCGGTCACCAAACGGAACCCCTTGACGCCCTGGCTGTGCTTAGAAATTATGTCCATAAACGTAAAGTGAGTCCAACCCTCACTGGAAACAGGTCCAACTTATTACCGACAATGCGAACCAAACTCTGACACCGGTCATACAGAGAACAAACTGCCTTAATTAGGTGGTCCGATACCCTGTACTCCCAGGGTACTCCCCACAGTAGCAACACGGTCAAATGCCTTCTCCACGTCCACAAAACACATGTAGACTGGTTGGGCAAACTCCCATGCACCCTCAAGGACCCTGCCGACTCGCACTGGGATATTTCCTACTTCCTAGCAGTGGGAGAAGCAGTATTAGCACTGAGGTATTACCATGACATCATTATGACATCACTGATTCTTTTCTCGGAAGCACCAACAAGAGGCCACTCCCGGTACTGCACATGTAATTGAACAGGGCATCCCTTCCCAGCAGGACTTTGTAAAACAGGTTCTGCACATGTGCAAAGCATGCACAAATGCAGCCGCCCCGCTTTTATACTAAAAAAATAGACGGGACTCTTGCCATTAATAATTAACGCTGTTGATCTTGTAGAAATTTCCCAGCAGGTTTGGCACATCCCCCAGAAAGATTGTTTCCCAACGTTTTGTCTGGTTAGCATCAGCAACAAAAGGGATTCCGTGAGGTGTAATTATAGTCAACACAGCCAGCAGCGCAATGCCCGCTCTTAACAAAGCAGCATATTAAAAGCGGCTGCAATAAAGTGCGACTGGAGGACAGTGGCACATTATATGGCTGACAAAGGTGCCAGTTCGTTGCTTTTATGGAGCAATATGGACACGCACCATTAGTTTGCCATCATTACCATGCGCTGGTGTCCATTCACAAGCATCTGTTTGTGGGAGTCAGCTTTTAGCGCGTCTGTCCGCCTGTTTTATTCCGACAGCATGCCAACATATCCCGCGTGACACCCGTTCACCTTTGCGCAGGTTTACATCCACGGATGAGCAGGCGAGGGACAAATACGTCAGCCCGGCAATCTCTGAAGAGACGAATGGGGCGAGCTGAGCCGAACACGCCAGCCCGTCTTCACGGCCTTAATGAACACTTTGGGGGTTGAGCGTGATGGGACGGCGCTCGCAGGATTTAGGAGGCAATCCCAAGAGGGATGCTTCCAGGAGAGCATGGGAATGCACCGTCAGGGTCGACCTTGAACAAAGTGATGAACAATCATGGAGGGGATGTAAAAGGAGGGCACTTTGTTATCATAAACCAAGTGATTCAAACATTAATTTTATCATCATTCCTTGTCTTTTTTTCTGTTTGTACCTGAGAAATGTGACATAAAACACATTTCAAAGCGCCTATAAATAACATGCATCGCAACCGGGCAGAGGTCTTCGGACTGAGAGCCTTTATTGTCACGCAGCTATTTTGGATTATTTGGACCGACCTCATTGTACCCACCCACTTCCACCTCCAAGGCTGCAAGCCAAACCCCACGTAAATGGCTTATTACAGTAATTTGTCAACGTTTAGCAATCATTGGGCCGCGCGGTGGTTGAGTGGGTAGCATTTTGGCCTCGCAGTCAGGAGATCAGGGTTTGAATCTCCGTTGGGCATCTCTGTGTGGAGTTTGCATGTTCTCCCCGTGCGTGTGTGGGTTTTCTCCGGGTACTCCGGTTTCCTCCCACATTCCAAAAACATGCATGTTAGATTAATTGCCGACTCTAAATTGTCCATAGGTGTGAATGTGAGTGTGAATGGTTGTATGTCTGCCCTGTGATTGGCTGGCGACCAGTCCAGGGTGTACCCCGCCCAAATTCAGCTGGGATAGGCTCCAGTATACCTGCGACCCTAATGAGGACAGGCGGTATAGAAAATGGATGGATGAATAGGCAGGTGCATAAATTTGAGTACCCCAACAGAAAAATCACATCAATATTTAGTAGATCCTTCTTTTGCAGAAACAGCTAAACACTAAACACTTGCATTGAGGGTCTGGATTCTGGTTTGCAGTATCTTTGATCACTCTTAACCAGAGTGGCTTTTATTACTTCACTATGTTTCTCTGACAGCTGGAATCTCTGAGCTAGCTTTTTGTATCCTTCCCCCAAACCAGGATGCTGAACATTCTATGTTTCCAGGTCTGTTGACATTTGTTTTGAGGCTCCCATGTTGCCACACTTCAAAGAAGATGCAAAGAGGAGAACAACTCGCCATTGGCTATTTTAAATACCCTTTTATTTGTGTTAAGTAAAGTCAGAGAACCAGACGCAGTCATCAAAAGAGCTACTTCTGGCTCCTGAGCCATAGGTTACCTACCCCTGCCACATACAGGGGAATATACACAGTCATACAGTCCTGGGAACGACACTTCATTGTCACTAGACAACAGCCTAGTGTTTACGGACACTCGAAAATCCCAACAGCGTCTTTATTATGCGTGTATGTACAGTCTAAATAAACAGAAAGACAAAGAAAAACAGTAATCTCTCACTATTGTAACTCTTCCTGTGGACGGATGTGTTTAATAAGAGAGGCAATTTAGGTCTTACACCTGGATTGGGGGAGGATTCTGGGGCTGAATCTTCTTTAATTAGGGCTGCAACGAACAATTATTTTCTTAGCCAATTAATCTAAAGCTTGTATCGATTAATCGAGTCATTGGTTATGGCCTGTACCATGAGTGGACCCATTTTTTGAGCCAGCAAGCTACTTTTAAGATCACCAAGTCCCAAAGAGCTCCCTCCTACTATAAACATGGATAATACAATATATACTGTATATTTAGTATTTTTATGCAATTGGATGGAGACAAGCCCAGGATGTACCCCGCCTCTCGTTCCAAGTCAGCTGGGACAGGCTCCACTATATCCCCGCGACCCTAATGAGGATAAGCGGTATAGAAAATGGATGGATGGATATTTACAAATAGGAGTATTATCTACATTGGATGTCATATATCATGATCTTACTATAAAGCCGGAAAACATACTGTGTAACATAAATCCAAAAACCAGTCAAAATAGCTGCGTACATAAATACCTTTATTATACATACACTTTGTATATTACGTCCAGTTAGCACTTGCTATTGCCGATACATAAGACATCAAAGCAATTATGCAAAACACAACGCTATCAAAGTCAAGACAAAATATTACGAAGCTTTCAGCAAGAGGCACATTTTCCAGTTAATGATGAAATAATAGTTTCACAAACAAAACTGTGGAAATTGCTCGAGCGGAGCTCAGGACAGGATTTTTCTGCATAGCTGCTACACGTGAACAGATCATTTTCGCTATAGATATCAGCATCTTCCCGTTCAGTTAGTTTATCCACAATCAGAGTAATAAAGATGTCGCTTGACACGTCTGTTGGCCACCGGCGTACGCTCCAGACGTGGGTAACCCGTGTGGTCAACATAACGGGCACCCTTACTCGTGATGGTCCAAGTTAATATGAATCAAACGCAGTTAGTGGTTTGGTCCGCAACAATTACTCAAATCCCCCAAAAAGTTGATTCATTCATTAATCGTTTGAATGAATCGATTAATCGTGGATTAATCATCGCTGGTGATCCGGGAACACAAAAATGCTGTAGTTACAATCGTCATATTTGCAAACTAGTGCATATTGCTAGTTTGCACTGCAAATAGTTTTAGATGTCCTACTGAATCTCGGCCAATTGTCGTTGCCTCCAAACCGCTGGCAAGCTCTAACTTCGAGGAAACCGAGCAACGTCGGAGTCTCAAAGGCTTTCATCCAATCTCATGCTTATTCGATGGCGCCCGGCCGTGTTCTGCTGCATGCACACCAGAACCCGAGTTTGTTCAGGTGGCTGATGAAAGAAGAAAAAGGGTCACGGCATTAAAGGAGGCGGTCAATGCTCTTCAGTCTTCTGGCACCTTCCAGACCATGGCAATTTCCTCTTCGTTCAGGCCCACTGTCATTTACTTCAGACCTCTGATGTTACGTCGCCTCTTTCAAAGTGAACCTTAGAAGGTTCTGAGAAGAGTGGAGGAAGTTCCTTTACTTTATCACAAGATGAACCACAAAGTATGCACAAATGTTTCGGGACAGCACGCCTAATTCTTAATCAATCCAGGGCTGCAACTAACAGAGATGGGAGACTCGAGTCAAATCAAGTGACTCGAGTCGCAATTTTTAGGACTTGACATGAAATTTACTTGAAATTACTTGTTTTTGGTTTTGGTTGTTCTTGGTTTAACGCTTTGTTTTATTTTTCAACCAGTCGGTTTTGGGCTGCTTTATTTTACGCATGGTGTATTAGAGTGTAGCGGTGAGACGACGCTAGTTCATGCTAACCTGGTTGTAACTGCTCTGTTTTGCGGTCTCGTTATAAATAAAAGAATATCTGAAGCCGGAGGAAAGTTTCCTTCATAGTCCGAGACAGCTGTGAAAAGTTGGCTTGTATGTGGAGGAGCGGGATATGTGAGGGTAACGGTGAGATGATGCTAATCATGATGCTAACTCAAGCTAACCTGTTTGTAACCAAATGCTGTTTTGCGGCCCTTTATAAATAAAAGCTTGTCTGAAGCCAGAAGGAAGTTCCCCTACCCCCTGAACATCTATGCTCTAGTTTCCCCACGTATGACACGTAAAATTACCACTTTAAATCTCATAAAATTACCACATCAAATAGATTCATATTAGGACTTTTAATCTCAAAATCTTAAATTATCAGAACAACTAATTTGATTTATTATTTCATTTCTTCATTTCTTGTAACTCAGCTCTGTTTGGCCCCTACAAGTTGTTTGTATTTGTTGTACTTATTTTTAAACTTTGAATCTGTAAAACTGGCCCAATTAAAGCGTGTATGATTTGACACAACTTGCAGACGAAAAGCAGTGACACGACTTGACTTGCTTGGTTCTCATAAAGATTGACTTGGACTTGCTTGTAACTTGAAGGAAAGGACTTGGTGCTTACTTGTGACTTGTACATGAGTGACTTACTCCCACCTCTGGCAACTAATGATAATGTTCATAATCGATTAATTGGTAATATGTCTGCTTTCATGGATGACTAAGGAAATTAATAAATAGTTACATTTGAGTGGCTAAAATCAGGATATTTAGAGTACGTTTTTAAATGAAACGATGAATCGATTACCAAAATAGTTGATGATTATTTCTAAAATTGATTAATAGATTAATTGTTGCAGTTCTAAATTAATCCATCAATCAATCAGGGGCAGGACTACACCTCAATCTTTTAAGACTGTGTCTCTTCATTCTGAAAATGACTGTTTTCTGTCCACCAATCAACACACTGCACAGTCTAGCCCATGAGGGCTTCGCCTGGAGCCCAATCTTTTCATAAGACATTATCAACAATTGTGTGATTCCAGCTTTGTGGGAAGACCGTTTTCTGTTCCTAGCGCACTAATCAGCATCCACGAAGGCATGCTTGGAGGAAATCTTCACAAAGGAACAAACCTTCCCACATACACACTGCGAAAAAGCGGAAGCTGTTCTAGCTGCAAATACTCCACGTTGTCCTTACGTTTCACGTCCTGGAGGTGTGAGCCCTGTAGCGTGTCACTGAAGCCACGGAGAACATGTTGATGGATGTAGAAACGAGCAGAAGGCCTGTGAGGTGTCTTCAGAGAGTGAGAGTATCATGCATGGCTTTGCCGGCTCTTCACTTAAGCCCACACTAAGACGGGGCAACCCCTTCCTATCTGTGCTCAGTGGATCATCTTCCTTTAGCTAAGCTGATAAATCCTCCCTCTGAGCTCTTTTTGTTCCTCCACGCTTTTTTTTTTTAAATTTTAGCTTTAATTCAAAGGCGATGCAGAGCAATGAGTGGCGTGATGCTTGCCATGTAAGAAGGGATTAGCGAGCCTTTCCTGTGTGACATTTACTGTCAATGTGGGGATCAAGGCAAACGGTGGACAAATTGGACTTCCTTCTGTTTGTTTTGCCACAACTAATTCAATTGATTAACAACGAGGCGAACGCTTGATCTCGTCCATAAAAAAGGAAGCAGACATCAGCCAATCTTGAAGGAAAAAAAGCTATATGAAGTGTACATGCACTTTTAGATGCCACTTAGTGTCACTGTCACATGCAGTGTAAAAAAAAAAAGTTACCCACCGTTCGTCGTACCTCGTAACAGTAATGGCAAACTTGTGATGTGATTGAATTTGTCACGTTGTTTAGTGTCACACAAGCGTGAAAGGAAGTGATGCAGTGTTAATAGTATAAAAGAGCGGCACCTCTGTTATGATGGCAGGCAGAGGAACAGAACGGAATAATGAGAGGTACAATCTAACAAAACTTACACGCAAATCAGATGATTTCTGGCCAAAATGTTTGACTATTCACACTAATATAGGAAACAACACACGTGTCTCATATGGGACAAAGGCGGTGACGAGCAGACTCACACGCCCAGACACCCGAAAGTTCTTTCACAACTTTTTTCCCAATTCCAACATCATATGTGTCTCTCCAACTCACAAGCCCATCTCTCCCACAACCGTCCTGGGAACGGCACCTCCTCATTCCCGAGGTGCATTCAAGAACACTCCGAAAATCACATCATCTTCATCACGCATCTACTGTTCATGTGGACTACAAAAGACAAAAAAGAACAGTAAGTGGATACTATTTTACTTGATA
>QODF01000092.1:2011295-2030322 GCA_024372805.1 Oostethus manadensis | reverse complement strand
TTCATAGCAAACTTTGTAGGATGCCCGTATCCAAATATTTTACAAGATGGCCCCAAATGTGAGAGATCAGAAGGAGAAGAAGAGCAAAGAAAGTGCACAGTGGTGTGGTGATGATGATAATGCCGGTGGTGTTGGGGGGAGGGGTGTGTTCTTCAGATGCCATCGTCCTCTAGCTGGCTGTTTGACCATCTCATCTTGGTCTTGGCTTTTAATTAGCAGATTTTCCCCCTCAGCCTCCTTTCCCTAACATTCCTGTGATCATCTCCCAGTAGGGTGACATTCTAGGGACTCAGACTAGTACCTCGCCTGACCCCCCTCCCACACACGCACATTGATCAGTCATTACATGGCGTGACATTTTACTGTAAGATTGGCCAAAAGTATCAGGACACCTGGTTCCTACAGCGTCCAATAGAAATGCCTCATGACAGAAAGGGCTCATCCGGTGTCCCATGCCCACCCACTCCCGCCCCCTTTAGCTGGATTTAACCCCTGTCTGATGGGCTGCAGACACACTTTTTCATTCCTGTCATGTTGTGTTCCCTCACTACAGTAAATCCCATTCAGCATTCCCGTCTTTTCATCTGTTTCTGCTTCTCTGTTCGGCATCCCTCTGAGGGATGAACGCCATTCTTCCTCAAGATATTTCCCTCCGTTTGACGTGAGGATGATGCCTCTGAAGAAACCAGCGTGTATGCCTCCCCCCCCTGCCAACAGCACCATACATCCCCTATGGATGAAGGTGACTGCCACTGTAACATATTGCATCATTAATTCAGCCCTGTGTCACTTCCACAACTTTGGCAGGGCTGGGGGACACCAGCAATTATTTTGGTTAATTTCCTCTTCCATGGAGTCATTTTGCGCTCATGTTTGTTGATTCCAGTTTTGGGGCCAAAGGAGGCGATTTAGTTTGATAAAGTCTCTTCCGCCACTTTCTCAAAGTAAATAACTGAAATTGTTGTTTTTCTTCAGTCAGTGACTACTGCAAGTTTACATGTTTTGTTTTGGGAAAACAACTAACTTCTGTAGCCGAGGATCGGACCGCCAAGGCCTCTGCCTCCGGCCGCCACCCAGCTCGCTTAGCACCCAACCCCTTTGGCCCCTCCTACGAGCGGTGAGCTCATGGGAGGGGGGACTCGCGTTACCTTTTCGGGCTGTGCCCGACCGGGCCCCATGGGTGCAGTCACGGCCACCAGACGCTCGCAATCGTGCCCCACCTCCAGGCCCGGCTACAGAGGGGGACCCTGGTAACCCGCGCGTCCGGGCGAGGCCAAACAAAGTCCAATGTTGTGATTCATCTTTAGGGTCTTGGTCATGAGCTTTGGGTAGCGACTGAAAGGACAAGATTGTGGGTACAAGCGGCCGAAGTGAGTTTTCTCCTCAGGGTGGCTGCAGAGAGATAAGGTGAGAAGCACTGAGACTCGGAGTAGAACCGCTGCTCCTCCGCATTGAGAGGAGCCAAATAAGGGGGTTCGGGCATCTGGTTAGGACGCCTCCCTGGGGAGGTGTTCAGGGCACGTCCAACCGGTAGGAGGCCTCGGGGAAGACCCAGGGCACGCTGGAGAGACTATGTATCTCAGCTGGCCTGGGAATGCCTCAGCATCCGCCGTGAAGAGCTGGACGAAGTGGCCGGGGAGAGGGACCTCTGGGCTTCCTTGCTTAGGCTGCTGCCAGATAAGCGGAAGAAAATGGATGGATGTTTTGGGAAGTCATTAACTCCACTTTAACTTAAAAGACCTGATTCGGTACGCGTTTCGCAGGGAGGGCCGCATGCATAAGCTGAAGGATGTGCATTCAAGATGCTAAAAGCGATCCAGTGTAGATCAATGTATGCTAAGCTCTCCGAACCGAACCTCCACATCTCAGCTATGTGTTCTAACCGGCAAGGTGAATCAGTGCCATATCCAATAATATAATTTATACAACATGCCATGAGGCTGAATTCCACACAAACAAGGTAAAGAGCAACACCTCACGTGCTCACTCTTTTCTGTTTTCCCGGCAAAAGTAAGGAAGGACCCATTTCAGCTGGCCTGGCCTAAATTTGACAGAAATAGATTCTACCCACTTTCATGTCACCTACTGAAGAAAAAAAAACGTTGGCAGGACACGTTTTCTACTGTGGTAGTTTTACGTTGTCAACCTACCGACTTTTCAAATGTATAAAGAGAAGATGGCCTCGCTCACCTGCCAATCACGATGTGGCGCCCCCTTCTTGCTCACCCCCCCACCCCCCCACTCCTTACTGTCCTTACACTTTTGATTTTGTCTTAAAACCTGTTATCACAACGTGCTCCGTCAGGGTAAACACATCTACGGCGTCTTTCGACCTTCACTGCACCGCGCACAGCTGCAGTATTTATTCATCCAACATCCATTCACCAAGCAAATGTCAAAAAAACAACAACATTCTTCCAACGCGGACCGGCGGTCAGAGTGTGTGCGAGCAGAAGAACAACAGGCAAAATTAGGTGAGATATTCTCTTTGAACGAGAAAGAGATGCCGAGTCTCGGAGGAACGTGCACGAGAACTCTCATCGCAGGGCCTTAAAGCCCTATCAGCTTGTTTCATTAGCCTTTGTCACTTGATTCAATAGCAGCCTTCACCCACTCACACACCAAACTTCCTCTGCACGGCTTAATTGCAGCCTTTTAGCCGTCACGCAATCAGCCGCCGCCATTCTGCAGCCTATTCACGACAACGTTAAATGCGGGGCTTTGCGGTGCGCTGGCAGTAAATGCCATATCCCTTAGCAAGGGCAGGCTAATTCTCTCCGTGGCATCATTGTCCCGGGATAAAAGCGGCTGAAAATGACAGGGTTTTAACGTAATAAGGAGCAAAAAAAAATCCTGGCTGCCGGCGTCACTTGCGCACTTTGATTCGCTCGCACTGCCAGGGATGTTTATCTGGATGGTGGGTCTCCACTTTGCATGTAATTGCTTCCATTTTAGCGCACGTTCAGACCTGCTTTGCACAATGGAGAAACGAAGGAGGCAAAAAGCAAACTTTTAGAAGTCAAGCATTTCGCCGGCTGAGTCGCAGCGTGCAAGTAAAAGTCTGGGGGCAAAATCACGAAGACAAAGATGTGATGGAGCGAGTGTCAAATGGGAGATGGAGAACTGCAGGAAAGACCAGCCATCTTTGGCACTTTGGGGATTTGGAGCAACAGGTGCGTGAAAAACATTCTCAAGTAGTACTGGGAGAATTTAAAGGGCCAGCGTGGCAGCAGCAACGCTTCAATTGATTTGACGCCAGGCACACAAACGCATCACATATACATCACACACAAATCCCTCTCCTCCTCCACTCCTATTCACACGCCTCCTGAAACCTCACGGTCATATTCTCGGCCTCCAGTTCTGCCAACCCTGAGGGCGGAGAGAAAAAGAGAAGAAGCTGCAATGAGAGGAAGCTATGCAGACCAGGCTCGAGCATGAATTATACATACAGCAGCAGGATGGCGTCAGAAGAAATGTGCACGTGTGCAAAAACGCTGCAAAGCTACAAATGCATGAGACTAAATTTGGGTATTCTTTCTCGGCCAGTAGGGATGTCCCGATCCACATTTTTTGGCATCCAATCCGATTTTACAATCTTGCGGATCCCATCCAATATCGATGCTTTTTTAAAATAATAAACTTTCGTTGCAAAGATGAATGTGCGTAATTGAATATGGTTATTGAAATTCAAAGCATTAAAAATAATCCAACCAAAGCCCTGCTGAATTTCCTTTTTTTTTTTACCCAGTATGTGTTTTCTAAGCACGAGCACGAATGGTAATGTTTGTTGCGGATTTTTAGCAACGGAAAATACTGAGCACAATTGTCCCATTACTTATTGCATCAATAAATGTAAGGATTTTTACATTTATTTAACTGTGATTTTCATTTACGGACACAAAGAACCCACAAGCCATCTTGAATATAACAAGCATAAAAAAGGGAATTATAAAACATTTAAACGGGAAAAAAAACAGATTTCAAAGGGCCCGACTATCCACCGGAAGGGAATCAACACGCAGCCGTTACTGCAGCTGGTAATGGTGCCCGGCCTACAGCGGTAGCACGAGTGCTGCCGGCACTGGGCGAGCTGCGGTTCACTGCCCTGTGACATTCATCTGCTCGCCATTGTTGGGGGAGAGGTCGGTGATGTTAAGACGACTGTTGTCGTGTCCGTTGTTGTCTGGTCCTTCCCCCGGTAGCTCTCTCTCTTCCCTCCGTCCCTCTAATCTGTCCCTATCGCAACCCGACTGATCGAGACAGACAGCCACCCCACAGAGCCTGGGTTCTCTATGTTCCCTAGACCCGTGCCTCTGTCGGTCTCTCTTAAATGTAGGGCCAGTCCGGACCTGCTCCGCGTGTCGAGTTGTGGATCGGCGCTGAATAAGTCCAATTCAATTGAAGTGAGTTGAGGGAAAAGGAACCCCAGCATGCACTGTGACTTTGTGACGCACAGAATCCCGGCCCTCCCTTGTCTTGTTCTTCTCGGGTTTAATGAGGCATAACAGCATATCATGCACGATCTTCCTGAGCGCTACGTCTAGGTAGCCACACGTCCAACACGCAGAGCAGGAAAAGCAGCCAGCTAAGACCTCCACCAAGGCTTAAATCGCTTTCAGCCATCACCAGCTCGTATTCGATGTCTATTATTGTTCCTTTTTGGATTCTTTCTGCTTCCCTGTCCACGCGAGCCGTCACTATTGCCGTCTTTTTTGCTCTGTACTCTCCGTATGTCCCCTCTCAAACATACTTGTTGGTGTTTGTACTTTGTTTGTCTGTCTTCTCACCATCTGGTGTCCTGTTTATTCCGTTCCCTCTCCAATCTTTTTATACGCACTCGCTTCTCTCTTTTGTCCCCCAGCCTGTCCCTGCCTAAGCCAAGAATTACCTGCTCCTAATGTCCTCTAAACCCGTCCCGTCTGAATCCGGCGACCTTCTGGTTGCTGTTTTATACCATTTGGTCTCTTTTCTGCCGGTTCCTTCCATCTGAGTCCCAATTGTATTCAGTGTCTCCGCCTTTTAAACCGCACTACCAAGTCATCTCAGTGCAAACTACTGTCTTTTTTCGCCACTGCAAATATGCTCCGGCGCCACAGATGATTCAGTCGGCATTGACTACGCTACTAAACGGGCCAGATCCAACAGAAATAATCCAGACATGTTTAATGCTACACCCCCTTCACACGCACACGCACGCACACACACTTGGAAGAACTGCACAGAAGCTGCTTTGCAAAGGTAACGTGTGAGTTCAAGTGACAGACATTTTGGCTGGTCCACACATAAAGACTAAAGATGAGCTCCTGTGCGTGTGTGCGTGCGTGCGTCTTTTGGTGAGGCAGCTGAGTGTGTTACAGATGCGCACAATGCAGCAGAACACACGCACA
Organism: Oostethus manadensis; assembly: GCA_024372805.1. Classification (NCBI taxonomy): domain Eukaryota; kingdom Metazoa; phylum Chordata; class Actinopteri; order Syngnathiformes; family Syngnathidae; genus Oostethus; species Oostethus manadensis. The sequence continues at coordinate 2,024,932 of QODF01000092.1, read as the reverse complement.
CTTGCACTTATCCACACGCACGCACCTACGCGAGCTGCAAAAGGTGCGTGCCTACGTGCACATCAAACACACACACACACACTTTTACGCACATGGACGCGCACTTGTCTGGACAAGCTCAATTTAAAAAACTTGCATCCTGTTTATACAGATGAGTGCACGTGCACGTGCACGAGGACGCACTCACTCATCCGGACCGAACTTCACAGAGAGCAAAGAGCGTCCTGTGGTTCCGATGCTTCTTGAGTAAGACTTACCAAGAAGAGCGAGCTGCAGGAAGCAGAGTCCAAGGAGGTCCATGGCGGAGTGCGGCATGCATCCAACTGAACACGAAACGGTACCGGGACTCGACGGGACGCGCCAGGGGTCTCTCAGGAGATACATCCACAGAAGTGCAGCAGCAGGACGGCGGCAGCGGCGCGGAGCATCTTCTTTGAGCAAACAAACTTTTTTCCTGGAAGTGCACACACGCACGAACGCTCCCTAATAAAATGAGTCCACCTCGTGTCGGTCCTTCAGCATCTCGGACGGGTCGCGCGGTTCTCCTACTCTTCCCGCCACCTGCGCTCGGCTTGGAAACTGCGGAAGAATCGCGCAGGCGCGTGTCTGCGCGCGCTCCCGTGGGTTACACACACACACACACACACCCACGCACACACACGGGTGGTTCTAGCGTGGACGGGCCGTAGCGGGCCAGCTCGTTCAGGAATCCAATCTTGGGCGACTTAAATCGATGGTGAGAAAATGGAAAGAATAAAATGGCGCCGAGGCTGCATGCCGGGTGGCCACGTGCTGCAGGTGAAGGTCTCCCTGCAGAATAGGACTGCTTGCTCCTGGTTTGAAGCCCAATCATCGGATTTAGATTGTCCCAAACTATATCTGAAATCATCTGAGCATCCTGCATGCTTTTCAAGAAATGACACGACCAGCACTTTCACCCTTTGGTGCTCGCTGATGCGAGCTCGCGTGGGATCTCACTCGTCACGCACAAAAAGCGGTGTACTCGGCTGCCACATAGTCGGAAAAGCAGAGGCGCCACCCGGAATTCTGGGGCCGCTTAACCTCATTAGGGTCCCGGGTCTGCTGGAGCCTATCCCAGCTGACTCCAGGCACACCCTGGACTGGTCGCCAGTCAATCTCAGGGCAGACATACAAACATTCACACTCTAATGGACAATTTAGAGTTGCCAATTAACCTAACATGCATGTTTTTGGAATGTTTGGAAACCGGAGTACCCGGAGAAAACCCACACACGCACGGGGAGAACATGCAAACTCCACACAGAGATGCCCAACGGAGAACGACTATAATTTTTAAAAAAAATCACACCTTAGACAGCAGCATTATATTGGAATTTTTACCTATTTACTGGGGTCCTTTACAGCGCCCAAGCAGGTGTGTTGAATTCCCATACTGGTTACTGGAAGTTCAACACGGCACCTCATGATAAGGAACCGAGGCTTAAGCCAGGTGGCGTTAATTATTTGTTGAAGGTCCAGAATTAGACCCCACAAAAAAAACCACTGTATTTTTTAGCCTCAATAATCAACGCGCATGTCCTGTTTCTGCAGTTGGTCGCTTTGAGATGCGACCTGCAGAGTGCAAGAAGTACTGCATGACGGAGCCCTTTGCTGGTTAGCCCGGTCTGTCACGCCCCCCACGTTGGAAATACTACTGACAGTTGATAATATCTCTTTATCTGGACTGCGCAAACTGAACTTGAAGGCGAAACCAGGAGAATGCAACAAAATGGAGATGGCTGTGAAGTGTATTCCAGAGTCCAAAGGCGTGTCCGGTATAATAAATATGGACATAGTGGCAGGTTTACACTAACAATGGAAGTACTCCCCGCTTCAGTTCACCGCCCCCGCCCCTCTCAGGGGGGCCCGCCCCACTAGTTGAGAACCACTGGGTTGGACTGAGTAACAGGAGCAGCTGCACATCCTTGAAGACAAGCAATTGTTTCCTCAAGATGCTGGCGTAAAAACACGCAGCAGGCCAGGTGTCTCTCCAGCAGGTGCGTCAGGCAACACTTTATTACCTGGAGTGCTTTAAAGCTTTCACTCCCTAATGACTGTTGTTATAGCGGTGATGGTGGTGGAAAGCCACAGTCTGGGCATTTTTCAGTGTCCACATTGTGCCCGTGGAGGGATGATGTGTCTTGTCAGCGAGGAAATGTCATTCGACAATGTCAGGCCTCATCATTTCAAGACAAAACTTGTTTTTGTTGTTTTCTTCAGCCGGATGCGCTGACATTTCCCCGTGCGCTGGATCCATCCCACGTTATAGGATGCTTCACGGGACACGTCCAGAGAGCACACAAATCTTTTTTGCTAGCCGGATGGGGACCATAAATGTTCCACGGGATCCAACCGGAAAAAAGGATGAAAACGAAAGACCTACGGCGAGATGTTGTGATGCAAAAATATGCTAATTTCAGAACAAGGGCATTCAATGTCCACCACAGGCCTGTAGGTGGCAGTAATGCACACAACAAAAGGCTTGCCAGTTGGCTACCTTGTAATCAGTCCAACGTAATGGTGTGGTATTCAGGGCCTGTTTTGAACACTCATACGGTGTCTCAATTTGTGTTCTTTTTTGAGTGCACAAATGAGCTCACACTGGGAAATATCCAGAATGCATTGCACTGTCGGTACCCAGATTTTGAAAATGAACTGTACTTAACTTTCATCATCTGCTAATTACATTCAAATGAATGCAAGAGCCAGGATGATTTTAGGTATTTTTATGTGGCGCCTGAGAGTGGAGGAAGCCTCCCACACGCGCACATCAACGCCACCGTGACCTCCACTTTCTCGTTGTTGCTGTTGTTTGACGGTGTACAGTTAGATGCTGCTTTCAGGGTTTCCTGTTTGCTGGGAGTTATGACCTTGGTGACTTTTTGTATGCTTCAGTCAGCCTTTCATGATCTAACAGAAGGTAGAAGTCAGCGGATTTACCCAAATAACTCTATTATTGATACCAGGGTAGTATTGGATTGATAAGATCAATACGTATTTATCCACTCTCATCTAGTCATATGTGTGTTTTCCTGTACTATATTGTACATATTTATATATTGTTACATTGTTCGGAATCTCAGGGAATACACTTCTTGGACTAAGGTGGTCTTTAGGGACCAAAAGTCAAAGGATTTCATCAAGAACCGATTGTGGTAGCTTTTGTTGACTTATTTGGCACTATGGACTATTTTCTTCAAACAATTGTATGTAATAACAGGAAATAATTGCATTATTTGTCTTATATCAGCGGTTTCAAACTGTATTTGCCTAGGGGCTCCCGGAGGTAGAGTCTAGTTGAGGCTGGGACTCATCAAGACCTCAGTCTGGATTCACGCTTCAACCAAGTAAATACTCTTTCCACACCCTGCAGCATGCAAAACCATAGTTTAGGTGCTCCTTGACAGTTTTCTGTAACATTCAACATCACGGCTTTTCGCATTGCAAAATGGGCATTTTTGTCTGGACTATCAAAGTTCCTGTAAAAGTTTTGCGATCATTGCCGGAGGGAAGCCAGGTATCGCTGGTGGAAGTAGTGGCAATGTTTCTTTTCCCGAAGGACGAAAGCAAGTTTATAATGGCAACTACCGACTGAGTTCTGTTTCAGTCTTCAGGGTGATTGAAGTATTTGGTTAGGGCGCGGAAGCAAGCTGGATGTATTTGTGGCATTTCTGGTTGAATCAGTCTGTAACCCGAGTGAGTGGCTGTGCATGTGGGGGTGCTGAAGGCGGTTATTCCACAGGCAGTGTTTTGCACTCGCTCGGCATCGTGAGCGATGCCACTCCCGAAGCTTTCGGGATCACCCTCGCGGCCTAATTCGGCATTGGTAACTTCCAGCTCAAATCTGTAAGGTGCTATCCCATCTAAAGTCTGTTCCTCTTCCCTTTCTGTGTCTCCTTTGTCAATAAACGGATCAGAAATGCCGGATGAAGACAAATAAGCGCTAAATTCTGCGCTCTCTTTATCGTCAAATGTACGCTCCACCACAATGTAAAACCGATCTGCGTTGGACTCGTGACATCACGCACTTATCGTCTGCTACTTCCGGTTGGATCAGAAGCGGTTTGCAAAGCACTGAACTCAAGCACTGTTCATTGCCAGTTTTCCCTATGCCATTGTCCCTAGAATCGACAGATGGTCCGACTCATGGTGTCATAAAATAAATAACGCTACAACCATCACACAGCAACTTAACACACAACAGGAGGGCAACTCAGATCAGGAGGATCTTTTCAGGTACCTGCTTGCCAGGCCCTACGCCTCCTTGCCCTACCGTCGAGATGCGGTGCACCTGTTTTTGAATACGTCATCTCCGTCATGGGACAAATATGAGTGCATACGATGCAAGCAGCATGCTGCTACTAAAAATAAAATAATCATCCTGTTCAAACTTTTATAGTACAATATACTGACCTACATTGGGTTGGTTTTAGCATCTGTGCACCAATCAAAGTGGCACCCACATCCTTCCATTTTTCCTCTATGCTTTATCAACATTTTTTTTTACTTTGGAATTAAATTTATTAGAGAATTACCTACCAGGAGTCTGCAATTGCATTTTCACGCTTTTCTTTTAAAGATAGAACGTGTAATAATGATAATAATAATAGATAATAAAGATAGAATTTGGGAAGAAAAAAGTTCTCTTTTTGCATTAAAAATCTAAAAAAAAAAAAGTAGTAGACCAAATACCTAGGTTTCGATTGTATCGTGAGTTGCCTGTATGACACCTGCCCACACTTGATAATGTAAAAAGAAATAACCCACTGAAATGTTTCCTTTACTATCTGTAACATTGAATACAATTAACTGTATTCAATGAGGGCGGAGGAGCCCTGGCTGGGGGGCTCAGGGGCCTGGAACAAACAGGCTTCAGGTGGAAGACATGAAAAACAGGGTGGACCGTAAGAGTTGGGGGAAGCCTGAGTTTGACAGCGCTGGTGTTGATTACCCGTTCAACCACAAAAGGACCCACAAACCGGGGGCCCAGCTTCTGGGAGGGAGATCACGGGAAGATAGCCAGACCCACTGTCCAATTTGATAGAGGGGAATCGGGTTGCGGTGCCGGTTAGCAATGAGCCCGTTACGTTCGACAGTGCGCGATGGCACGGCCCAGGTGTTACACCAAGTACGCTGAAGATGGCGTTTCACTGATGGAGTATCAATTCCCGCCTCCAGGGAGGGAAATGCGGGGGGCTGGAAACCAAATGCATCAAGAAAAGGGCCTGTGACAGAGCTGACCAGGGAGTTGTGGGCATACTCTATCCAGGGTAAAACACAGACCAAGAAGCCGGTTGTTGGTAACACACGCAACGGATGGCTGCCTCTAGGTCTTGATTGGTCCACTCAGCTTGGCCATTTGTTTGAGGGTGGTACCCGGATGACAGCTCCTAAGGCCTTGCAAAATCACTTCCAGACAGCAGATAAAAACTGTGGTCCCCGGTTCAATATAACGTCGAAGGGTATCCCATGCAGCCGGATTACATGAAGAACTAACAGTTTGGCTGTCTCAGAGGCAGAAGGGAGTTTTGGCAAGGCCACAAAGTGCACCATCTTGGAAAAGCGGTCCACGATAGTTAGAATGACAGAGCAGTTACTTGAGATGTCACAAAATCCACAGCAATCCACATGGGCAGGAAGGGATCCGGAGTGGACGGAGGATGCCTGAAGGTGCCTGATGGCCGGGCTTGTTGTGTGCACGGGACAAGCTGCCACAAATTGCTTGGGGTCTGCTTTGAGCGTTGGCCACCAGAAGCGCTTCGAGAGGAGGAACACGGTGCGGTTGAGCCTGGAATGGCAAGCCAGTTTAGAGTTATGGGCCCACCAAAGGACTTCGGAATGGAGCTCAGAGACGATGTAGAGGCGACCCGGGGGACAGTTCTCAGGGGGAGTGGTATCTTCCAGTGCCTTAGCTTCCCTCTCTCACACTTCCCACTGGATGGCGCCAACAACCAGTGCAGGCTGGATTATAGTGTCCAATTTGGTGGCTGCGGGGTTGGGAGCGGTAATCTTAGATAGATCATCTGCTTTGCCATTCCAGGCCCCTTGTTGATAAGTTATGAAGAAGTTGAATCGGGTAGGGAACAAGGACCACTGTTCCTGGCGAGGGTTCAGTTTCTTAGCAGAGCGAAGGTACTCCAAGTTTTTATGATCTGTGAAAACAATAAAGTGGTGAAGAGATCCCTCCAGCCAGTGTATCCACTCCCGGAGTGGCATTACAACTGCTAAAAGTTCTCGGTTACCGATGTCGTAGTCGCATTCAACGTGGGTAAAGCAACATGAAAAAAAGGCACAGGCAAAGCTTAAGGTCCGTGAGGGAACGTTGGGAGAGAATGGCCCCCACCCCCGAGTCGGATGTGCCTACCTCGACAATAATGTCAGCTTAGTTAGAGGTTCTGAGACACAACTAAAGTTGTGGATAAAGCATCTAAAAATTAGCAAAGAAACATCTGAAGGTGCTGCCTTGTTGTCGGAGTGGGCCATTCAACAACAGCTTGAATCTTGGCTTAGCAGCCTGATTGCCTTTGTGTTGCCCTTTCACAAAGATAAAGCCAAGAAAAGCGAGAATGGAACACAGCAACAAATTAGCGACTCTCAAGAAGCCTCTGCAATACCAGTCGTACATGAGACTTATGCACTTCAAGGGTTGGGGAGAATATGAGGATGTCGTCAAGGCAAACAACCACCAAATATTCGAAGTGACCTAGTGGGCGGGTAAAGGTGGTCTTCCATTCATCACCTTCTCTGATTCTAATCAATTGATACGCATTTCAGAGGTCAAGTTTGGGATAGACCGACACTGAGTGTAAGGGAGTAAAGACCGATTCCATCAAAGGCAAGAGGTTTTTATTCTTTACGGTGATGTTGTTAAGAGCTCGGCAATCAATTCCACGGCTGAAGAGATTTATCCTTCTTCTCTACAAAAAAAACCCTGCTCCGAGGGGTGAGGATGATGGGCGAATAAGTCCGGCTGTGAGCAAAGAAGTGATGTAATCCTCAAGTCCAAATACTAAAAAGTTTGAGGGCAAGGCTGCACCAGGGATTAAGTCAATTTCTGCAATCATATGGACGATGAGGTGGTAACGCGAGGGCTTTATCCTTACTAACCTCTCAGAGATCATGATATTTGGACGGGGCCGAGGTAAGGTCAATATCTTTTGGCATGTTGTCGACCGTTTGGCAGGTTTGTGTAATTGCGAAACGCAAAAATTTGAATGGCAAAAGGTGCTCCAGGATTTTATAGCAGGTTTAGACCAATCGATAAGTGGGCAGTGTCTTTTCTGACAGGTAAGACTCAAAAATAAAGGGGCTGAACGTGAGGGCGTGACAAAGAAACAAAGCGCCTCCTGGTGGTTACCAGATAGCTGCAACATGAGGTTATCAATAAGAAAAATGACTTTCGCTAGTGGTAACAGGTGTATCAAATTTTTCAACTAAACCTGCATCAATAAAAGAGTCATCAGCACCATAGTCAATAAAGACCTCAATGTTACACCACTTCCCCCCAAACCAGAGTACCTGAAAGTTGGAGCCTACCATCGGCTGATCCGGAGGGGGTGTATCCCACGAGCACTGGAGCTTGAGCCGCAGTTCGGCGTGTCCCTGGTTTGATGGGACAATGGCTTATCAGGTGGTCTGATGCCCCACAATAGAGGCAGAGAAGCTGACAACGGCTTCTCTCTCTCGTGGAAAGGCGGGTTCCTCCCAGCTGCATGGCCTTTACCCCTTGCAATGCATCCAGCTGGGTGCCCCCAGATAGTGCCATGGTGCCGCGGCAAGGTGAGGAAGGAGTTGTTGGTGCTACGAGCCATGGGCATGGGTTGTGCCGGTGCGCAAGTCCTTCTGTACGCTGCTCTCTGACACGCTCTCGGAGGCGGCTTTTGAGCTGACGGCCAAGGCGATCAGGTCCTCCAACGAGTTGGTTTCGTCTCTTGCGGCTAGTTCATCCTTTATTAGTGGGCGGAAGCTAGCGTGGAAAGCGCTGCAGAGCGCCACTTTGTCCCATCTACTCTCTGCTGCCAGAATGCGAAATGAAACGGAGTGTTCGGCCACAGAAGATTTGCCTTGGCGAAGGGTCATAAGGGAGTTGCCAGCCTTAAGCCCCCTTGGAGGGTGGTTGAATACTTGTCGGAGTTCCACAAAGAAATCAGAAAGGGAATCGCATAAGGCTAGGCAATTCTGAAAAATGTCCAAAATGTCCAAGCCGCCGCTCTTCCGGACAGCAGGCTGACGGTGAATGGCACTATCTGTGGAGTATGAATGGCTGCTGGTCGAAAACCATTTGACACTGGTGAATGAACTGGTTGCACAGGCCGAAGTCGGCGGAGAACCGAGCCTGCGGGGCAATGGTGGGCTCCCTCATATGGCAGAGCAATATTCGCGACGCAGGAGGCGCAGTGCCGTAAAGTTCTCCTGGGGTAACGGAATTGCCAAGTTGAGCCCACACCTAAAATTTGTGGTTCGTTAGAAAGATCTTTCAACGCCTCATCATGGTCGCTGATCCTCCGGCCAGGAGCTGAGAGGGTGTGTCTGACAGGGAGGAGAGAAGACAATCCTGCGTCGAGATCAGACATACAGAACAGATCATGATAAAGAATGCCGAGATCAAACCTGCCAAGCCACGTTGTTTCATTTTGTCCCATCTAGTTCAGGCTTTGATTCGTATTCGTGGTTTTAGAGCACAATTTTCAGTTCAACTGCAAGATTTTACAGCACAATTTTTTTACAACTTTTTTAAATCTTTCACTCAGTTATGCATGGCTAACAGTTTGCCAGTACAGTTGTACAGTTTATTGAATAATGTTAACGATCCTTGCACAGGTGACCTGTTTGAAGAGTTTTCTTTGGGAAGCCATTGGTGGTAGCCCCACACCCCCCTTGTCATACCGCCGTGCCCCCCCTTGGGGACGCGCCCCCAGATTGAAAACCACTGATCTAACCTGAAAGACATACTTTATGGCTAATGTCTGCCATATTTCTTTTTGTTTAGTGTACCTTGAAGTGGGATGTTTGCTACTTCCCAGGTTCCTTGAATGCTGCTTACTTATTTTATTGTATTGACTTGCAGTGTACACAATGACCCCCACGGGTGCCACAAAGTCACTTCTAGGCTGAAATTTGAGGTCAGGTCCCACATAAAAAAACTCACCGGGTCCCTAAGTGGTGCAACAAGTTGTTGCAGAGTGAGTCATCTTGCTTGAATATGTCCTATCTCTACAGAATTATTGATGAATAAAAAAATACTTAGAGACCTATTTATTTATACATGCAGCAGTTGGAGGAGGAGGCGGAATATTCAACCTTTTGATTTGTGGAGATGAGCAACAATGTTGTAAATTTGAAGAAGTCTTGAGGAGTTTTTAAAGTGCACAGTAGTTACCTCTGCTAACAGAAGGCAAGTTTTTCACTTCTTAGACTGACGATGCTGCATCAATATTACTGCACCTTGGCTACGTGAGTAATTTATTGAGCATTGTTATAATGGCTAATGCCAACTTGTGGCGCCTCAACTGTCAAGTTTTCATGCAGGAATCATCCCAACGTGTTAATCTGCTCCCACACGCTCAGCAGACTTTTATCCCGCGAGCGCAGAGCACTGAGAGCGCCTTTTTTACCCCCACTTCCACCGCCCCCTTGGAAATTCCATTTCGGAATTCATTTGTTGAACAAATTTAGCACTTCTCAAATCAGTAGCTTAGCAGGCAAATTTTACATTTAAATGTATGCAAGACAAACAGCAGCACTGCCGCGCTAATCTGCTTTCACATTATTCACACACACACACATGCACACACACACTACTGCATCATTGTGTAAGGGTATATTATGTTTGTAGTGTTACTAAGAAAATTCTGACCTAATAGTCACTTTCATCTTTAATTAGCACGTCATTTATTGCAAATGACTTGAAAAGCAAAGTTAAATGAGTGTGTCTCTCAATGAAATATTCCATAAATCTCAAGGATTTGTGGAAGGTAAATCTGCACTCTCCTTCTCTTGGCCTAAACTCTTTAATTCGGTAGCTCCTTCCCAACCATGATCCATGCTCCCCCCCCCAACCCCCCAAGCAGTTACATTCTAATGTTTATATGTGAACACTAAAGAACAATTGGATATTATTGATGAAAAGTGGAGAATCCAGGGTTAAACCGTGCTTTGCTGACAAAACAACTCTGTAAAGCAGAGGAGCAGTAACCATGTGGCAAGTCTTTAGATCCCCGGAAAACAAAACATCTTCTCATTGTTGACTTACTCTGGTTAATGCTGAGTGTGAATTGTTGTTATATATATATAGTATATACTGTACAAATATGCACATACTGTATGTATACTGTACACACACACACATGTGGTGTGTATTAGCAATAACTGGCAGGAGCAGCAATTGCACGATTAGGGTTGGGATGGTTGTGCCAAAGCTATCGTAAATAAGAGTGTATCTTACTTCAACAATGAGTTAGAGTCCTTATTATTTCCATTATGCAACGTGGTGGGTATAATTAATAACTGGCAGGTGGAGTGATTGCATTGCTTATTAATACACGCGTCCAGAGTAAGCGCTTGTGCGTGAGCAATCGTGCCTGGCCCAGCGCAACTCATTTCAACCTACCAAGGCCTGGGAATTGGACCACACTTGAGCACTAGTCTAATTAACTGTCCAATGTGTGTCTACACAACCTTAGAGTAAACAACAACATGTTCCATTATTTACTAAACAAGCTTCAAAACGTTCCCCCCCAAAAAACTAGTCCCAATTTTGGAAAATCATTATGTGACAGTCTCACAAACAAATCTCACAAATTTGATTCCTGTACTGACATTGGCCCGGTGCATTCCACGGTTCCAACGTGCAAATGTGAATGTGTAATGGGTCACGACCCCACGCCAACTGAAGCTTTAATCAGAGTCAAAGCAACACATACTGTATTTAAAATTCTCCTTGAAGTGTTTACTAAGCAAGCACACAGAGATGAGAGCGGGGAGATGCTAGTTGAGAGTTTTTGCTAAAGCCTTCTGCAGAACTCCACTCAAACCCAGTAAATAGGCCACAAAGAAGCTCAATAATAAATGTGTCGTCGGACTGCCCACTGCAGCTTTCAGCAGCCGGCTAATAAGCCCATTGGGGGGTGGTGAGGAGTCCCCCACATGAGAAATGGTTCTCGGTGGCGTTCACCCAACAACAGTCAGCCGGCTGACGATTCAATTTATTAGTCAGTCATGTTATTAGTCAGTCACTAGCCGTGAAGCCAAGATGATCCAGCTTATTTATTTCCAAGATGATGAACTTCGAACCTCAGACGTGATCAACGACTGAACCACATGAAACGAGCCAGTAGAAGTGAAATGCTGATGGATTCCACAGGAAGGAGTAAGAGGAACTGACGATGAAATGTGCTATAAATAAGAGGGCCAACAAGCTCCCAGGACACTTGATTAACTAAATGACATGACGTGAACCTGATCCGAGCCAGATGAGCCCACGCTGTGCATATACCCAATACTTTGCGACACATCTTCAAATACATTTCTGCCAACTATCTGTCAGTCAGCCACAGAGGTGGGAGCTGTATGTCTTGTTTTATTATTCTTTGTTAAACAGGCTAAGCTCGCATGATCGTGCTGTTAAAATGTAGTCGGTCGGTAGAAGGAATACTTTGAGGCCCTTCTCAATCCCACTGACATACCTTCCATTGAGGAAGCAGAGTCTGAAGACATCTACGCGGACAGTCCTATCACCGTGGCTGAGGTATCTGGGGTAGTTAAAACAGTTTCGTGTGGACGAGTTTCGCCCTGAATTTCTCAAGTCTCTGGATGTTGGGGGACTGTCTTGGTTGACACGCTTCTTCAACATCGCATGAAAGTCGGGAACAGTACCCCTGGACTGGCTGGCCGGGGTAGTGGTCCCCATTTTTAAAAAGGGTGACCGCAGGGTGTGTTCCAACTATAGAGGGATCACACTCTATAGAGGGATCCCTGGGAAAGTCTACTCCAGGGTGCTGGAGAGAAGGCTCCGCCCGCTTGTCAAACCTTGGTTACCGGAACCTTGGTTACAGGAGTTGCAATGTGGTTCTCCTCCCGGTCACGGAACACTGGACCAGCTCTACACCCTTGCAAGGGTACTGGAGAGTGTGTGGGAGTTTGCCCAACCGGTCTACATGTGCTTTGTGGACTTGGAAAAGGCATTCGACCGTGTCCCTCATGGTGTCCTGTGGGGGGTGCTCCGGGAGTGCTCCGGGTGGTTCTCCGGAGAGTCATCCCCAGTAAACAAGATTTCCCTATGCCTTAGGACTGGGGAAAAGGTCATGATTGTGGTTTGCGCCCATGTGCCAAACGGCAGTTCAGAGTACCCAGCCTTCTTGGAGTCTTTTAAAAGGGTTCTGGAGAGGACCCCAGCTGGTGAATCCATAGTTCTACTGGGGAACTTCAATGCCCATGTGGGCAATGACAGTGTGACTTGGAGGGGCGTGGTTGGGAGGAACGGCCTCTCTGACCTGAACCCGTGTGGTGTGTTGTTGCTGGACTTCTGTGCGAACCACAGTTTGGCCATAACAAACACCATGTTCGAACATAAGGATCTCCATAAGTGCACTTGGCACCAGGACACCCTAGGTCGCAGGTCTGTGATCGACTTTGTGGTTGTATCATCAGACCTGCGTCCGCATGTTCTGGACACACGGGTGAAGAGGGGGGCTAAGCTGTCAACTGACCACCACCTGGTGATGAGTTGGATTGGATGGCGGGGAAAGATTCCGGACAGACCTGTTAGACCCAAACGCGTAGTGAGGGTGCGCTGGGAACGTCTGGCAGAGTCTCCCGTTCGTCGAGTCTTCAACTCTCATCGCCATCTCCTCCGCAAGCTTCGCCTGCATCTCGAGGGAGGACCGAGATATTGAGTCCGAATGGGCCGTATTCCGTGCCTCCATTGCTGAGGCAGCCAGTCGTAGTCGCGGCTGCAAGGTGGTCAGTGCCAGTCATGGGGGCAAGCCCCGAACCCGATGGTGGACACCGGGGGTTAGGGCTGCTGTCAAGCTGAAGAAGCATGGATGGCTTGCGGGACTCCCGAAGCAGCTGAAAGGTACCGACAGGCCAAGCGCCACGCGGCTTGAGTTCGGTAAGGCAAAGGAGCACGACTTTCGGTCGGCCTCAAAGAGGTTCTGGTAAACCGTCCGACAGCTCAGAAAGGGCAAGCAGCTCCCAGTTCACACTGTTTACAGTGCGAACGGGGGCTTGCTGACCTCGACTGTGGATATAGTTGGTCGGTGGAAGGTATACTTTGAGGCCCTTCTCAATCCCACTGACATACCTTCCGTAGAGGAAGCAGAGTCTGAGGATACGTACGTGGACAGTTCTATCACCGTGGCTGAGGTAATTGGGGTAGTTAAATCACTCCCCAGTGGCAAGGCTCCGGGGGTAGACGAGTTCCGCTCAGAATTCCTCAAGGCTCTGGATGTTGGAGGACTGTGTTGGTTGACACGCCTCTACAACATTGCATGGAAGTCAGGAACAGTACCTCTGGACTGGCAGACCGGGGTGGTGGTCCCCATTTTTAAAAAGGGTGACCGGAGGGTGTGTTCCAACTATAGGGGGATCACACTCCTCAGCCTTCCTGGGAAAGT
>QODF01000092.1:1989811-2011120 GCA_024372805.1 Oostethus manadensis | reverse complement strand
CCGCTACTACGTGCCATTCGGTCCTTGTACAATCGAAGCAGGAGCCTGGTTCGCATTGCCAGCAGTAAGTCGAGCTTGTTTCCGTTGAACGTTGGCCTCCGCCAAGGCTGCCCTTTGTCACCGATTCTGTTCATAATCTCCATGGACAGAATTTCTAGGCGCAGTCTAGGTGTTGAGGGAGTCCAACTTTGTGACCTTAGGATCTCGTTTCTGCTATTTGCAGATGATGTGGTCCTTATGGCCTCATCAGGCTGTGACCTTCAGTGTTTACTGGAGTGGTTTGCAGCTGAGTGTGAAGCTTTTGGAATCAGACTCGGCACCTCCAAATCCGAGGCCATGGTTCTCAGTCGGCATTAGGTGGAGCATACCCTCCGGGTTGGGAGTGAGGTCTTGCCTCAGGTGGAGGAGTTCAAGTATCTCCAGGTCTTGTTGACGATTGAGGGACGGTTGGAGCGTGAGGTCGACAGACGGATCGGTGTGTTGAAGAGGGAACTGAGCTGTAAGGCAAAGCTCTCTGTTTACCGGTCGATCTACGTTCCCACCTTCACCTATGGTCATGAGTTATGGGTCATGACCGAAAGAACGAGATCGCGGATACAAGCGGCGGAAATGAGTTTCCTCTGTAGGGTGGCTGGACTCACCCTAAGAGATAGGGTGAGGAGCTCAGCCATCAGGGAGGAGCTCAGAGTAGAGCCGCTGCTCCTTCACATCGAGAGGAGCCAGTTGAGGTGGCTCGGGCATCTTGTCGCCGGGGACCTGGAAGTCAGGACTTCCCTACTGAAACTACTGCCCCCGCGACCCGGACCCGGATAAGCGGAGGAAAATGGAATGGAATAAGATGTACAATTTCAGTTTGAAATTTCCTTCTGGTAATGGTTGGTCCATTACCATCTCCTGATTGCACACCACTGGTGATAAATGGCATCATTCATTAGATTGCAGACCTTGTTGTGTTTTCTCTTCTCTTGTTTTTTCGGTGAAGGTAAACAGACTAGTCCCAATACTGAGGCTCCGGGTGTGCGCAATTCGGAGGAAGTGTAGAACGCACACACACCTCATTTATTCTGACTCCACTTTACACCTTTTCAGAAGGCTTGGTCAACAGAAACAGGAATAGCATGAGTCATCACTCCAGATAAGGAGTTGTTTTCTGATGTTCAGACATGCTATCTGCTCACACACACTGTTTGTTCTTTTTCGAGGGCGCAACTGTTAGGCATGTGATTTCAGCCGGCATCAGCACATCACTTCCAAAATTCATGACTATGCTTTTCTCTTTAAACTATTTGTGTTAAAGTTGATTAAAATGAAGAAGTCTAACAACCTCCACTAAGCTCAAACTAATCCAAAAGTCTGTCTGACTTGTCTGTTACTGTTCCACACCCGTCCTGATGTTGGCAGTAAAACACTACTGTATAAAGTTGGTCCAAAAACTGTTTTTCCCCTCGTCTTTTGGATTTGGTTGGTCGCTGCCCAATTTAGGCCCCACTGCAAGCAGACCAAAAGTGACAATAAAGTCTTCTTACACCTTTATCTGGATCTGCACCAAAAAGCACCAATGCACTAGTTGGTGGCTGCTGGTCAATCAAGGAGGGGAAGCTCATTTTTTCTGGCCTAGATCATAAATGTGTTTGTTTATATATAGTTCTACCCTTATTTCCTTGTGCTTTTTACCAAAAACAAAGTTGCTGGGGATCGGTAAACTCTCTGGATTAGTTCAGAACAACGGAATGAAAACCTTGGAAAATGTGGCAGTGAATGGAAGTTCATTTAAGACTGCTGATCCAATCATCATGCAAAAGCCGAACGTGCATGCCAACCCGCTGCCCCATAGACCGCCAGAGATACTCAGCGTCCGACGGAGGGGGCAAAGCACCACATTTATCCAATGACTGTCCAGTTCCGCTCAGTGGAGTAGCCCAGACTATGCTTCCCCATCGAAGTCAGTAGATGCTCGGGACCCGAATGTGTAAAAAAAGCGCTGTGGTGCTGTGGGGATAAACGAGAAGGAAGTGGTGTCAGTTAACTGTGCTGATTATGAACAAACGGTATTCTAGTGTATATTTGCTCGATGAAATGTACACACAGCAATACATATTTCACTTTTTTGAGCTTCCCTTGCGGTCTTTGAGCAATCGCCACTGGTACATGAACAGCAATGAAACGGACGTTTACCATATTGTCGCTACAGTGTCTGCACATAACGTGACGTAACAAGCGCGAAGACGAGCGACAGCCGAGCGGAATACCAAGTCCACTTGCGACAAACCCACACACTCCCCTTCCTCTTCCTCCTCCCTCGCTCCGTGCACGGACCGTTTCCTCCCTAATGATGCCGAAGCCTTCTTCACCGCAAGACGATGAGGAAGTGAAAAATGCAGTTAGGTTAGCCCCTCTCACTCCTAAACGTGTCCTGTAATTAGAAGATCACAGGTTTGATTCCCAGGAGGGCGTTGTCCTTGAGACAAAAGCACTCAGATGTGCACATGTCATCAATAGGAGGCAGGGCACGGACTCCTCCTCTGATGGCCCTGGAACGTTTCCTCCATTGAGACAAACTCCACGTACTGTATGTCCGCAAGACAAGAGGCAGAGGTCAGAAAGGACAGAATGGAGGACGCGGGCGGGATGGTTGCTGGTTGGGCCGGCTGCATGAGTCACGTTCAAAAGCACCGCCTCGTTCTTTCTGGAAAGCTCATTAAGCCGCTCGCTGTTTATTCCGCTCAGACGCCTCTCGCTTCATTATCAAGCTGTGACACTTTCCATTTGCACCAGTCAGATACTCTTCCTAACTCCACCGCCTGCCTCATCCAGTCACCTCTGCCTGCTCATGTGGTGCAGCGCTCGTGGAAAAAAACAAAAAGCCTTAAGAAGTTTTATAAATAGGAATGTCAGCATTCCTATAGTTTACACTGACGTCGGAGTACACACAGGAGTGGTGCATCCTGCAAAATGCTGAAAATGCCAAAAACCCACAAAAAAAGAGATTAGCCAGGCTGGACCAAAGGGATATTTGTCCTAATATTTTGTAGTATTATAAAAGTACAAGAGGAGCCAGTTGAGGTGGCTCGGGCATCTAGTCCAGATGCCTCCCGGGCGCCTCCCTGGTGAGGTGTTTCGGGCATGCCCAGCCGGGAGAAGGCCCCCGGGAAGACCTAGGACACGCTGGAGGGACTATGTCTTACAGCTGGCCTGGGAACGCCTCGGTGTCCTCCCGATGGAGCTGGAAGAGGTCGCTGGGGACCGGGAAGTCTGGACTTCCCTACTGAAGCTGCTGCCCCCGCGACCCGAAACCCGGATAAGCGGAGGAAAATGGATGGATGATTGGGAATGGATGTTTGTCTGTCCCGTGACCAGTCCAGGGTGTACCCCGCCTCTCGCCCAAAGCCAGCTGGGATAGGCTCCAGCATACCCGCGACCCTAATGAGGATAAGCGGTATAGAAAATGAATGAATGAATGTTTATAAAATATAAAATATCTTATGTTTATGTCAGATAAGAGGAAGAAGAACGATGGCACTCTGAAGTACATTGAGATGGCGGAAGGGTTTACAATATACCCAATCTAATATTCATAACAACAACACTAGCAGAAAACAAAATTATGTAAAAGATGTAATAATGTTTAGTTACTGTCCACTGTCGTTCTGTTAATGATATCAATATTTTAATTTCAGACTCGATGGTAGCGCGTAAAGAGCTGGTATTGATTTCAGTATCGATCTGCACATCAGTCTTATTTATGTCTTAAAAGGCATGTTTTCCGTTTTTTATTATGTCTATTAAATTGGGTAATACGTGTGTAAAGGTGACTATAGGGGTGTTATTTCATGTCTTGAGGTTGCTGTCAAGTTTGGTTGACCTCCGGGATTAGTAAAACGAGTAAAGTTCATACAACAATGTAACACAGAAAGACTAAAACCCTGTCCCTGCGGTTCCCAATGCATTCATGCGCGGGAGGATGCATTTTTTTTAATATACAGCTGAACCCCGGGATACGAAATTAATTCAATCCAAAAGGATTTTTTTAAGATGAATTTGTACATTGGCTATATTGTTCCACTGACCCGGAAGACCCCTCATTCATTCATTCATTCATTTTCTGTACCGTTTCTCCTCATTAGGGTGGCGCGGATGCTGGAGCCTATCCCAGCTGGCTTTGGGCGAGAGGCGGGGTACACCCTGGACTGGTCGCCAGTCAATCGCAGGGCACATATAGACAAACAAACATTCACACTCACATTCATACCTACGGACAATTTAGAGTGGCCAATGAAGCTAACATGCATGTTTTTGGAATGTGGGAGGAAAGCCGAGTACCCGGAGAAAACCCACACACGCACGGGGAGAACATGCAAACTCCACACAGAGATGCCCAACGGAGATTTGAACCCAGGTTTTTCAAGATCTCCTGACTGTGTGGCCAATGTGCTAACCACTCAGCCACCGTGCGGCCACCCCTCATACAATGAAAAAAAAAACACTGTTCTGCACATTTAATACTGTATAAATAACGAGTATTGTAATACAAGTGTAATGTGATAATAATACCTGAAATCGAATCTATATTGTGTTCAAATTCTAAGACTTTCTTACCTTTAATACGCAGCGAAGTGCAGTACAGTACGTAAACTGGCAGCGACAAGACATTCATACCTACGGACAATCTAGAGTTGCCAGTTAACCTACCGTGCATGGTTTTGGGAATTTGGGCGGAAACCGGAGTACCCGGAGAAAACCTACGCACGCACGGGGAGACCACTAACCTTAACCCTAACCCTAACTCCACACAGAGATGCCCACCGGGGATTCAAACCCTGATCTTTTGACTAAGAGGCCAACATGCTAAACACTCACCAACAGTGTTTTTGGCATTTGCAGCGTTTTTTGTTTGCATTTGTTTTTTTTGATCCTGCAGCGTTTACGTGTGTGTGTGTGTGTGTGATGTGTGTGTGTTTCTGGGTTGTGGATCATACCTGTGTTTGCAGTGTTCGGACGATTCCGAGGCCACCGTAAGATCGCTTAGCACATATTAACCTACTGGAATTGGTTTTGGTATATAAAATGCACAAAAATGTATTTTCCTGTTTCTACGCGTGGTTTACATGCAGTATAACCAGCAGTGTTTCTGATTTAGACAATGATATTACGTGGATTGTTTATCCGCATGAGCGAGTCCCCTGCATTAAGACTGGCATCCTATAGCGAGTGCAAGACGACTGGAGCATCTCTGCAATGACGGGCTTGTCGCTTGCTCGCTAATCCATTTAAAATAAAAAGCAGAATGGCTGATGCGTATTCTGCGCGGTGGCGGTGACAAAGTCCCTCCAGTAAAAGTTGTGCTTTACATTTCACACCTGCACACGCACAAACACACACACACACACCTGTGGCGAGACTTAAATTAAGGCTTTGTGTTAGATCATAAATATTCATGCTCTCATATAATGATCAACAACCCAAAACAACAAAAAGATGTGCTTGTCCAGGTTTTTCTAGAGAGAGAACCCGCGGGGGGTTGATGACTTTTCAGGGCGGCGTGACTCCATCTCCGACTGCTTCCATTATCGCATGCTAGGTCAACTTTGTTTTTCTCCGCTCTTTTAATTGAGGGAAGGTGACCTTGGAAGAGGATGCCATGAAGATGCCTTTGCAACGCGCATGACGAAAAGTGGCTCTTTTTAACGGGGTTGTCATGCTGAGATTGCAAGTCCTGCTTCTGCAGGACTTGATTTTAAAGGTCATCGGCGCTGACGTCCTAACAAAAAGGCAGCTTTCAACAGAGTCGCATGTGAGCTTCTAGCAGAGCCACGCTGACGGACAAAGTGGCCGTGCAACAAAGCGGCAGTCACTGCGGCGCCGCGCCAGGCACCTCGATGAAGGAGGTGGGGGGCTTTTGACAGCAAAGCAAGTAAATGTGACTGAAATGATGGTGGGGAATGGAACAGACAATGAAAATGACCCATTCAGGTGATCTATTTTTGAAAGAGCTTCAACAAAAAATACGACAGGCCAACTGGTCAAGTACACATTTTCACATCCAGTGCAAAAAAACTCATCATGCTCACTTTTAGAAGTAACGAGGTAGGTACAGTGCCCTACTATGTAAAAATGACTTTTTGTTCTAACGGTCATGTGTGTCCCAAGACCTGGTTTATGAGCCCCGAACGTGAGAATAAACATCTCTCTTTTACTTTTTATAGAAGAAGTTCTGAAGCTTTTCGTGGCGTCATGAAAAGGAAAAACCTCCTCGGACACGACACCTCCTCTGCGGGATGAGCCAGCTCTGTGTTGACACGTGTAACCCGCCCGGGGGATCGAACACGAGAGCGCTGACCAGTCGGCCAAAAGCCCAGACTGTCAGCCGAGTTTGCGGCGCAGCTCTTAAGGCAGAGGGAGCTTTACCAACGTACGCTTGCACAGCCGCATTGGCCGGCATGCGTTACACTCACACCGCTTTGCAAAACAGCAGGCTTTGCTACGCATCTTAAAATAAAGCTATGCCAACTATCTATCAAAGCTGTTAACAAATGTTTCCTTTAGCGCCACTTTTTTTTTTACATGCACGACTAACGTGCGCACGTCCTGTCTGACCCTCGGCCCACACCGTAGTTTGAAGGAACAGCGGTGCCCGCGGCGCTATAAATGGCAGCAAATGTTGAGTAAAGACTGACATAGAAATGAGTATTATGAACCCAGAAACAAAAAAATGGGGGTACTGTTTGCTGCCTGGGACACGAACAAGACGTGTTTGGTGGCTGAGGCATTCAGGGGCCTTCGATTTTAATTTTCCCGTGTGCAATGAAGTGGAAAAGAGCCCCCGAAAGATGTCACCCCAGCGTAATTATTTCTCCTCGCTAATTAGAAAAGCTTTGCCATGACAGTTAATTGAATAAACCTATGCACCGTCAAGGCGCCGCAGTTGCTCGGGAGACAACGCAGGTGCACGCGGACGCACACAACAAATCTGGCAACATGTTTTAGTAGATGTCACTAAAGTAGACTAAGTCGTCAACAAAAGTAATTGCAATTTTGCGCTTAGGTGCTGAACAGGCATGGGGGAAATGCGACCACAACAGTGTTCCCCAAGCATGCATCGGACATTGAGGAAAATTTGTCGCATTCTGGTCACAAGGCGTCAGTAATGTTAGACTGATGTACACACATGAGTAGAGTAGAGTGAAAAAATGTTCTCCTCCCTTTCTGTGAGGATGTTGTCTGTGAAGTTTTTGGGTTCTTACTTTGACCTTCTTCCCCACTTCCCCACTCAGAAAGAGTAAATTGGAGAGGCGAACTGGTTAGCCCCATAGCTTGCTATGTTAAGAGTGGCAGTCTCAGCTTGTGTATGTCCCGATCTGTATGTTTGTCTGCGTGACAGTGTTGCTTTTGTTCCCTTTTTTGCCTCAGTTCCAGCTTCATACCCTTATTTTGGTAGCTCTTCCTGTTTTGCCTGGGTTACCTTGTGCCTGCTTTCCTTTACTCCGCCTTCACACCTGTTGCTAATTATTTAGTTCTGGTGCCTTCCTCTGTGTTTTTGTTGGATCATTTGTGTTTCTTGCTTTTGTTGCTTCCTGCCGCTGCTTAGCAGAAATGATAATTAGACAAAAACTTTCCTCTGACCTGCCTCGGCATCGTGCTGTCCGCATCCTCGGGGTCGTCGCCACCACGCCAAGACGAAAACGTAACAGTGTATGCTCTAACTATGAAACCAGTCATCTACTTTGCAGAAATTCACTTATCGCCGCCAAGTACCTCGTTAACCGTAATGAGGGACAATGACGTGTACGTGGCGGGAAGAGGGGGGGTGTTTGTGTTTCTCCTGTCTCATTATGATTTACTATTATTTTGAAATTATTTTTTATAAATGAAGCATTACCATGCAAAATACATTTTTTATATTGCATAAAGAAAATGAAGGCTGTAAGGGGGGTCCACTTTGATGCTAAAAGATGCTGAAAGCAATCCCATGTAAGTCAGTATTCATTCATTCATTTTTCTATACCGCTTATCCTCATTAGGGTCGCAGGTATGCTGGAGCCTATCCCAGCTGGCTTTGGGCGGGAGGCGGGGTACACCCTGGACTGGTCGCCAGTCAATCGCAGGTAAGTCAGTATATTGAACCATAAGTTATATACCGCCTATCCTCATTAGGGTTGTGGGTCGAGAGGAGCCAGTTGAGGTGGCTCGGGTATCTAGTCCGTATGGGGGCGCCTCCCTGGTGAGGTGTTTCGGGCATGAGGAGAAGGCCCCCGGGAAGACCTAGGACATGCTGGAGGGACTATGTCTCACAGCTGGCCTGGGAACGCCTTGGTGTCCTCCCGGTGGAGCTGGAAGAGGTCGCTGGGGACCGGGAAGTCTGGACTTCCCTACTGAAGCTGCTGCCCCCGCGACCCGGACCCAGATAAGCGGAGGAAAATGGATGGATGTTATATAAGCTTTGCGTTATCGTGGAGGTGACAAAGCAAATTAGTGCAATAACTGATAATATATCTCTTTACTTTGGACACCCCGGTTTATAGTGTTTCTTTTTAGGAAGGTGCAAGTGCTACAGTTAAGAGCATGAACATGGCGACTATTATTATTATTATTCTTTATTTAACGTGAGGTGAAGTGTTGAAAAACAGGTTTATCGCACCTGGGTGTGTGCGCGCACACACCCAGGTGCAAAATTAGGAAAAAGCGACCTCAAAGAAGGATTGCAAAACCACACTCTATAAAGGAGGACTGTCATTTGTGCATGTTTGTTGCGTACCCTTGTATACATTCTCTGCTCACTTTTCCTGTCCAAACACAAACACTGAGTCAGAGTATTTGAAAAATCTATGAGTTTTGCATCATGAGCAATTATGCAAACGTGACTGTGACGTAATCCGGGTATGTGTGCTGTAACAGTGGGGTAAGAAGGGTGGGGATGCCACGCCCAACCCACTCACCTCAGGCAGTCGGGGGCCAAGGACAAACTGTACGCCACAAACTAAAACATCCTCCAGGATGGGAGACGTAGGCACCGGGTTTTATGATGGAACAGACTACGTTGGCATTTTTTCCAAAGGGAAAAAATCCTAACACATCAATAGAAAATCCACCCTTCACCAAGCTGTGTTGGAGTACTGATGCTCTTTCGTCATTCTCAAAGATGTCAAACATTTGCATCCCAAATGTTGATTCAGCTACTTCATATCAAACTGCCGTCTTTTCATCTTATTTTGATTTGAACTCACCACAACCTTATCACGTCCCTGCATCCTTGTGTTTTGTTTTTCCCCCAATTTTGACACACAGCCGACATTAGTATCACGTTAGACGACAGTTTTACAGCAGCTTTTAGCGCTCTGCTGATAGCGTCATTTCAAGATGCCCCCACAATAAAGGCAGCTCCATTACGCTCAATAAAGTAAATATTTTACAATCTATCATGGCCGCCTTCTACTCTTGGCTGCTCAAATCAATATCTTCAAAGCATAATCAAACATGCCAGCGAGACCGGCCAATGAAGAGGTGTGGAACATGACTGTTTAGTGTAGGGGGGGGGCAGGGAGGTGCAGAGATGTCAAGGAGTCTCTCCAGAGCTTCGGGATCACAGCAACACCTCCCATGAAGGAGGAAAATAATACAGTAGTAATTTGGCAATTAGTTGAACGGGGGGTGTTCAAAAAAATAGCAGTCTGTCGTTGACTTTACAAACTTAGGACTATTCTGCACAAACATTTTTGTTTCTAATTGCTTGACATCTGTGAGGTATGGAGTCAACCAACTTGTGGCACCTTTCAGCTGTTATTCCACGCCAAGATTCTTTAACAACATTCCACAACTCATTAACATTTCTTGGTTTTGCTTCAGAAACAGAATCCCCACAAGTTCTTGACTGGATTAAGGTCCAGGGTTTGGGCTGGCCCCTCACTGGCCACACACACACATGACATTAATTTTGTTGGTTTGGAACCAAGATTTTGCTCGTTTACTAGTGTGTTTGGGGTTGTTGGCTTGTTTCCAAGGGCACGTCCTCTTCAGCATAAGCCAACATGACCTCTTCAAGTATTTAGACTTATGCAAACTGATCCATGATCCCTGCTATGGGATAAATAGGCCCAACACCATAGTAGGAGAAACACGCCCATATCATGATGCTTCACTGTCTTCACTGTGTACTGTGGCTTCAATTCGAAGTTTGGGGGCCGTCTCACAAACTGTCTGCAGCCCTTGAACCCCAAAAGAACAATTTTACTCTCATCAGGCCACAAAATGTTCCAACATTTGTCTTTAGGCCAGTTGATGTGTTCTTTGGCAATTTGCAACCTCTTCTGCACATGCCTTTTTTTACCAGAGGGACTTTGCGCAAGATTCTTGTAAATATAGTAGCTTCACACAGACGTCTTGTAACTGTCACAGTACTTACAGGTAACTCAAGACTGTTGTTTTCCTGTTTTCATCAGGCTTTCAAAGAGAAAGGCATATTCAAGAAGTGCTGGTTTCATCCTTAAATAGGGGCCGTCTGATTCACACCTGTTTTTTCACAAAATTATTCACTGATCACTGATTAAATGCCACAGTGCTTTTTTTTAAACATCCCCTTCCAACTAATTGCCCAATTGCACAGCCTTAAGAAAGTGCATATCATGATTTCTGGGTCTTTTTTGTTTTCTGAGAATCTACAGCCCCTACCGGTAACTTGTTTGCCATGTAGCAATAAAATATGCTAATAGCAGTACTTAGTGGGTTGTCAAAACACCATTAATTGTGAGGGCGGTAGCTGTAATGTAAATTTAATGTGCAGGCTGTTCACAAGAGGCGTTCAAGGGCACTACGTATCGCACTGTTTTTAATTTTTATTCACACTTGGTGTACACCTAGTGGTACAGTATGAGGAACCTGGTTTGCACTATACTGCATGCTCTATTATTATGCTGTACATTTGATGCTTTATTATCACATATTTGTAAATGATTACAGATTTAGGGTTAATGAGATAATTATTGTAATAAATATTTGACTACATTTATGTTTTGTTGTTTGCTAAATGCACACAAGGTTTTGAATTGTACATTTTATGTTTTCTAATTTACAAGACAGATCCATTACACAGAAAAATAATCTAATTTACTCAGATTATAGGTTTATGGGTGATTTTAGGCCCAATGTGTTAACACACTCTGTCAGAATGAAAAATAAGTGTAGAGTCACACGCACGCGCGGGGCTCTCCTGCAAAAAGGAAACCATGATAAACAATTTTTAAGATGAGAAATAAAGGTAAAGATAAGAAGGCTAAACACTACCTTGGACTCCAAAGGGTTAACTGAAAGGCAGACTAAAATGCTTCCTACACCAAACGAATTAATTGAACTTTATATTTCATGTGGAGGCTGTCTGCCCTGCGATTGACTGGCGACCAGTCCAGGGTGTACCCCGCCTGGATGGATGGATGGTCTGTGGAGGCAAGAAGAGCCGTGATGTGTCCATCAGTGAAGGAGGGGTCAGCACTGTGGTCACAGTTCCAAGTGTAATTTTATTTTTGTGATGTGATGTACATTGCAGATTGAGACGTTAATAGAATCCGAGGCGTGTGACAGCCTCTAGCGATGGAACACGGCTCATGATATGTGGCGAAGATATGCAAAATGAAAGATGACTTGGATGTTTTATTGAACTGCAGAAGGAAAATGTAGGGTAGGAATCCATCAGTGTAATCAGTTTTTAACTTGTGCTAGTTTCCACGGCAAGAACTGTTGGTAATATTCATTCATTCTCTATACCGCTTATCCTCATTAAGGTCGCGGGTATGCTGGAGGCGGGGTACACCAGGGTCAATCGCAGGGCAGACAAACAAACATTCACACTCACATTCACACTCTAATGGACAATTTAGAGTGGCCAATTAGGCTAACATGCATGTTTTTGGAATGTGGGAGGAAACTGGAGTACCCGGAGAAAACCCACCCACGCATGGGCAGCACATGCAAACTCCACACAGAGATGCCCAACGGAGATTCGAACCCTGAAATTCCTGACTGTGAGGCCAACGTGCTACCCACTCATCCACCGTACGGCCCCTGTTGGTAATATTTTGCAGCTAAATAAGGTGACTGATCTTCAGAATCCGTTTCAGGCTGCCGATCAGCTGTATTTTGAAGATCGGAAAGAAGTGGCTTCTGCCACGGGATCAGGCAGATCCTGTTGCCGTAAATCTGGGCCAAACTCCAACATGGTAAGGTAAATGCGCCTCAATACTGGTTGCTAATCGCCTCCCTCCACCCCGATGAAGGTGAAAACGCACCACCACCTTGCAGACATGTCTGTGGGAATACCGTAGTTAAGTTAGTTTCACGTTGGACGCTGAATATTCAGCTCGCGGCTACAGCGGTTTTCTTTCCACACTGTGCCCGGACTCCTCTGTCATGGTGCCGGGAGCTCGCACGGGAAGTGCTGCTCAAACCGCTGGTTGTCATCTTCTAAATCACACCACAAATTTATCTATAACCATGTCAAATGACTTATCCCACCCTAACAGTACTGTAGTGGAGGCTGAATAGTTTCATGTCAGGATGGCTGTAATTCAGTTGGCCATTTATTTGCACATCAACACGGAGCATTCACTCCTTTGACAAGACGCTCCACGTTTTCTTATTCTATGCACTTGACTCCAAACGTTTGGTCAAACCTGCATGCTGAACACCACTGCCCTCTATAGCCCACACACTATTACAAAAGCCAAAAAAAAAAAAAAAATTATTAAGCAATTTGGATTATTTGTAATGCTTTGAACAGCCATATTCAATTCCACAAATTCATGTTTGTAACAAAAGTTTATTGTAAAAAAAAAAAAAAAGGATTGGTACCGGATTGGATCGGATCGGCAAGATAACAAAAAATCGGATTGGATGCCAAAAAATTTGGATTGGGACATCTCTATAATCAATTGTATTTACATTATCCGAGAGGAGGCTGGAGGCAGCAAAGGGAATGCAGCGCTGCAGAAATGGAGTGCGTGGAGCAGGGGTCCCCAACCAGTTCCGGGCCACTCGATACTGGTCTGCACAAGAAATAAATAACTATTTCTGTTTTATGTATCATCTGAGTCTGAATAAGCTTTTGTTTTGAAAAATGATCGAATTCTCTTGGTTACGTCTCGGTCACTTGGGTGCCAAAATGTAACCCGTCCTTACAAGCTAGCAAAATGAGTAAGAGTAACAATACATCTTTGGAAAATGTATTTGCAAAGGAGGGCAGGCTCCATGAAGCGACAAAGTAAGAGCCTACGACTTCCAAAAAGAGAAAGCTTTCAACAGACAATTCCAGGAGTCCTACTGTAAATATGGATTTATTGCAGAGGTGATACCCGGATACCAAGCCCGCTCTGCATAATATGCGGAGAACGGCTCTAACGAGGCAATGAAGCCTCCATGAAGGCTAACGAGGCAATGAAGCACGTCACAGCCAGCTCCATCAAGGGCTCCTCGGCGTGCCAAAGTGTAGTCTCTCCATCCTCCCTCTTCGCCACAACATGCCATGGTTCTACTCCCTCACGCTGTCAATCCACCATTCAGCCAGCGTCCGCCCCCACTCAAAGCCAGGACGCCGAGCTCACCTCCTCCTCGGAGTCCTCGCTGCTTCCTGTGGACCGTCAAGAGGTCAGTTTCATCCCAACCCCCACACCTAAGCATGCCCTCCTCATCAGTGTCCACGCTGCTCCCCACGCAGCATCAAGAGGAGGTCAGTTTCCCTCCTATTCCACTCCTCAACTTTCTAAACCACAGACTCCCCCGGAGGCTAAACCACGCCACCTCAAGTTCCTGCCCCTACCAGTGCCCTTGCCACGCTGGTTGAGGTCTAGGACCCCGCAGGAAACCACACCATCCCACCTAGACCTTTTTACCCCTGCAGTCCAAGGTGCTTCAAGCCACTTTCAGCGCCCCCGACAGTTCCGGGCGGGGGGGGGCCCAGCAGGTGGAGCTCAGAACCCTCCTTAAAGCCTCCCCCCTCTCGCCGCCTCCCAAGGCTACGCCCGCTGCAGCTCCTCCCAAAGTTCCGCCCACAGCTGCTGCTCCGCCCAAGGCTCCTCTCACTTCAGTGCCTTCCAAGGTTCCGCCCGCTGCAGCTTGCTAGTTCGGACGTTGCATTGTCATTTGTTTGCTGTTGCTGTCGCTTCCTCCTGCCGCTGCATAGCAGCAATTATTATTAAAAACATATCCCTGACCTGCAACGCCGAGTCCTGCTCTCTGCATCCTCGGGGTGGTCGCCATTATGCCAAAGCCGAGACGTATCATTTTTAGCACTTTCAGCACGCCCGCCACAACCTATCACCCCCGCAGCGGGTCTGTCCACAATTACAACATTACCTAACAGTCGCATGTGTGTTTTTGTTGTCATTTCCTGCCATGGATGCTCAAATGTTAGGTATCAATAGGGAGCAAAACCATACCAATCTAAAGAGGTACCATGCACGCTTGCATTGAATCAATTTAAACCGTTGACACAAAAGTTGTATTTGAAATTGATTTTCTGTATTAAATTTACTAGTCAACAGAACATTGTGACTCTTTAAGTCACCCTGTGGAAACAGAGGGACGTTTGTACAAGAAGCATGACTCCAGCACGACTGAATGGCGCGTGAAAGCTGGCCCCGCCACCCCACTGATTCATTACAACATGTTAAAACTCTATTTTTGAGCTGCAGATGATGCCATGAAAGTCAATCCATGTTTTTTCCCTTTCTGGGCTTGTAACCACCAATCATTCACACACTGTCCACCTGCAGACACATGATTGGTGGTTGTACTGACGCCGACGCCTCCATGATTGGCAGGGCAAATAGCGATGCCGCTGCATGACTGGAGGCTGGCAGCTGATTTATGTGCACGGCTTTCAGGATGGAATAACATATGGGTGTTTGGATAGAGAGGGTGAGCCCTACGCCTCGTGGCGTTCGGGGTCGAATCATCGCCGACACTGAAAGAACGGGATCATGGCTACATAGACTTACATGATTAGCGTCAACATGTTTTGAGCAGGTTGAGCAGCACACACAATTTTTTAAAACAGCATCAAAATATTTGTTATTACCAGAACTATTTATGCACAGAAGATAAAAAAGAAAGTATTTTTAAAAAGTCAGTAAATTATGATTTTTTTTCTTCTACAGTAGAAATGTATTATTGTAAAATACCATATTTAATAATAACTTTTTCTTTTAGGATTCTGACTACACTCCTGTAAAATCGATATATTTTTTCTTTTACAGTAATGCCTCGTTTTTTTTGTAGTTGTTTTGTTCCAGAACCAACCTTAATAGGTAGATTCCGTATTTATAAATCAAATAATTTCATCGTTAGATCAGCGAAAAACTCTATAGACTCAGTTTATACATGTTAGCATTGGGAGATTTCATTGTTGTTCTTTCTTTTAACTTTCTTGGTTATTGTCTCACCAATGTAACATTACTGCCACCTAGTGACCAGTATAAAATACTACATATTTTTGTAAAATCTTTGAATGCGTCTTTTGAATGCCTTATACCAGTGGTTTTCAAACTGGGGCGCTTGCCCCCTAGGGCACGAGGGGGAATGCCCGGGGACAGTTTGGGAACCACTGCCTTATACTTTTAGTAGTGAAGTTCATTCAGCCATGTTTATGCACAAAAATTGCTAAATATGCATAAATAATAGTACGTATTCAAGTATGTATTCATACTTAACCTAGTATCCATCCATCCATCCATGCATCCATTTTCCTCCGCTTATCCGGGTCCGGGTCGCGGGGTCAGCAGCTTTAGAAGGGAAGTCCAGACTTCCCGTTCCACAGCGACCTCTTCCAGCTCCACCGGGAGGACACCAAGGCGTTCCCAGACCAGCTGTGAGACGTAGTCCCTCCAGCATGTCCTAGGTCTTCCCCGGGGCCTTCTCCCGGCTGGGCATGCCCGAAGCACCTCACCAGGGAGGCGCCCGGGACGCATCCGGACTAGATGCCCGAGCCACCTCAACTGGTTCCTCTCAATGTGAAGGAGCAGCGGCTCTACTCTGAGCTCCTCCCGGATGGCTGAGCTCCTAACCTAATATTAAATGTTTTAAAGTGACCAGTTTGCTATGTTTGGAACATTTTGCTTTATGTATGTAATATTTGACCACAAACAATAATCAGATATATGTTATATACAGTATTCATATATTTATCCATGTTCTCTTAGGTCAGACAACGCAAAGCACACGAGTGGCCTTTAACAGCAATAAACGACCCAGAAGTCATCTTACAGTGTTACTGCTTTGATGTTCTGTGCTGATTTGGTGACAAATGGCTATTGTGCAGTTGTGCGACGTTGCCTCCGTCCTTCAACTTGTCTCACCGTGTGGTGCATGACAGCCTCTGGAGGACAGCCAAGCTGATGCACACGCAGGCGGAGAAAAATGCAAGGCATAAAAAAAAGGAGCTTCTTTTGTGGCTACAATGTGTTAGAGTTCACAGATTGTACAAGCACTTCGACACAAAATGGAAACTGAAAATAAGCCATTTAAGTCATAAATAAGAATTGGGCTTGTCTGTGTTGCTGGTTCAGAGTTGAGTTTTAGCTTTTAACAGTAAGGTGTTTTTATAAGGGATTTTATCAAGGGATTATTGTCCCTGTTTTGAAATAATCCAAACCTGTGATAAAAGTGGATCGGGATTACTGAATCCGGAAACCATTAACATTCTGATTTATTATAGCCTTATTCCAAAATGGAATAGATTCATAGTTCTCCACATTTTACACACCATACCCCATCATGACATGAAAATCTAGGGCTGTGAAAAATAGCGTGTTACCTAATTTATTTGATTAATTACGTAAAGATTTTTGGGGTCATTAACGCAAGCGCATCATGTCAAGCCACAGCCCTCCAGTGTTGCCAACTTGGCGATTTCGACAAATCTAGCGACTTTTTCTGGCATCATTGGGGAGTTTTTCTGTATTTGGGGAGTGGTGCTGTTGACATGTCCGCCTCATCCAAAGGCAGTCACAAGCCAAGCTTGCGTGCCAAACAGAGCCTGATGAGAAGCGCTACGCATTGAAAGTGCAAATGAATCACGCATGAGCTCGCCCTATTTTACAAAGCACAATCTAAACCACACATGTTTCTTAATAGTCTGTAAGCCTGGATAAAAGAGGAGGTGTGTTTACATTTTTTTTGTTAGTCTATTGCCACACAGAGTCATGTTGATGTGAGCCATAGAGTAAACACAGCATAATCTCCTTAATAACTTTATTCACCAATTCCATTCAAATGTTGGGAGATGGGACTCCAGACTTGGGACATCTGGAACTTAGAGCTTCTCTCTGCAACTGTGGGCTGGATTTTCTCACGAGGAGGCCACAAACCATGTGAGTCGGTTTCATTAATTCCAAAACCATAACAGTCAGCACAAGGGTGTGTCTTTAGCCCTCAGCTCTTCCTGCTGCTGACCCATGACTTTGTGCAACATCATTAAGTTTGCCGATGACACACTGTGGTGGACTTCAACTCAAATGACAAATGAGGCCAACTACAGGAGTGAGGTGAGTCAACTGACTCAGTCGCGCCGGGACAATAATTTTTTCCTTAATTTGGGTAAAACCAAAGAGAGTGCTGTAGACTTCAGGAAAACACCCCCAACCAACCATGGACGGCCCTGAGGTGGAGAGGGTGGGCAGCACCAGGTTCCCGGTGTGCACATTTCTCAGAATCACTCACATTGCTGGCTAAAAAGCCCAAATACATCTCTACTTGCTCCACAAGCTGAAGAGAGCTGGAGTCCCCACCAGTACCATATAGAGCATCATCACTGGCTGCATCACAGTGTGGCTGCCGGAAGGCTCTGCAACGAGTCGTGCACACAGCAAGCAAGTTCATCAGTGTCCCCTTTCCCTCCTCACTGATCCTTAATACTCGACTCATCAGCAGAGTCATAAGCATTGCTGGTGACAAATCCCACCAATCTCACTGCCGCTTCAGCCTCCTGCCTTCAGGGAGAAGGTACCGGAGCTTTTGGACCCTTACCACAGGACTTACAAACAGTTCCATCCATCAAGCTGTCAGGAAGCTGAACTCTGCATACTTCTTCCTACTTTTCCCCCTGCCTCTGGACAGTAAACCATGCGCTCAACAAGATTTACCTCTTGTCACGATCTCGGTGTTTTGTATTTGTGACAGTTTTGGTGTCATTTTAGTTTCGTATGGTATTTCTGTGTTGTTGTTGTTGTTTTCCTAGTTTCACATGTTTTCTTTGCCTGCTAGTTTTTCTCCTTTGTTAATTACGCGCACCTGGTTCTTGTTTGTGTGCCGTGCTATTTATGTTCAGGTGTCTGCGCCAGTCCTTTGTTGGTTCATTGTTGCTTTTTCCACATCACTTATCGCTCCTACGTTCATGCCGCTGCTTCTCAGCATCTTGATTAAAGTTTCTCCAAACCCTACCTGCCTGACGTCCAGCGCTCTGCATCCTCGGAGTCGTTTCACCATGCCGTGACGACGTGATCCTAACACCTCTACCGTTATTTGCACTAAGACTGGCCCTGTGCAGAAACTGCCTTCCTGCACGGACTAGCTTTTTGTTTTTAGGTCAGTTTATTGGTTTTATTTTTACTTTTATTTTAATTGATTTTTTTTCATCCTTATTTTATTAGCTCCGAGTGAAGTGAGGGAAAAACTATATATCAATTCTGTATGTATGTCACTTGGAAAACTGGCAGTAATTAATTAATCCATATAAAGGTCTGTGCATGTCGGACATAAACCAAGCATGAAGTAAAAAAAAAATAGTCTTTAAACCGCGGTGTCAAGATTGTCTCCCAGCACAAATCTGGTTCAGAAACATTTCTCCTGCTTTGAAGTTCTCATTGAGCACATCATCCATAGATGGAAGGCATTTAAAACCACCAGGACTCTTTACAGATGGCCGGTCATCTAAACTGAGCAGGGAGAAGGGCCTTAGTCAAGGAGGAGACCTAGAACCTGATGGTCACTCTGACAGAGCTCCAATGGGAATAACCTTCCAGAAGGACAACCATTTCTACAGCAATACATCAACGGTAAAATGGCCGCAGTGGCCTTAGTTAAAAGGCACCTGAAGGACTCTCAGATCATAAGAAACAAAGTTTTCTGGTCTGATGAGACAAAGATTGAACTCTTTGAGGTGACTGCCAGATGTCACGTTTGGAGGATCTTGAAACCACTCATCACCTGACCAGTGGCATCCATATGGTGAAGCATGGTGCTGGCATCATCATACTGTGGGAATGTTCTTCAGTGGTGGAAATGGAAGTTTCCCAGCCCAGTGAGGGTAGAGGGATAGATGAATGCAGCAATCTACAGAGACATCCTGAATGAAAACCTCCTCCCCAGCACCCTTGACCTCAGACTAGGGTGACGATTCATCTTTTAGCAGGACATCGATCTCAAATAAGTGTTTTCAGAACAATTCTCTGAATGTCCTTGAGTGCCCCAGCCAGAGCCAAGACTTGAATGAATTGAAAATTTCTGGATAGTGAAAATGTTTCCCCATCCAACCCGATGGAGCTTCAGAGGTGCTGCAAAGAGGAATGAGTGAACCTTTCATTCCTTCATTCATTCATTTTCCTTACCGCTTATCCTCATTAGGGTCGCGGGTGTATGAGTGAACCTGCCTAAAAAAAAAAGTAAAAAAAAGTCATGAGGATAAGCGGTATAGAAAATGGATGAATGAATGAATGCTGCCTAAGGTGCATCAACAAAGTATTGAGAAAAGGCTGAATATTTATGTCCATGTGGTTTCTTTGTTTTTGTATTTTTTTTGGGAAAAATGATCTTTTCCATGTCGTTATATGTTCCGCATTAGTTCCCATCTGCTTTGTCTCATGGGTCACTGCTCCACTTAGCACAAATGCATGCACACCAAACGTGAAAATAAATGCTTGAATCTTCATCCTTCATCGGTTTAGGACTTCTGGTCCAGTGAGGCAAACATGCAAGCATCTCACGACATAACACCTTTCACAGGGCTTTAGGGACAAACGAAATGTCATGTAAATGTTCCTCAAAAGCAAAAAGACCTTCTTTCAGGTTAGAAAGAGGCATCATCCCAGTAAAAAATGGCCATGCTCACCAGCCAAAGGACAGCTTCCTCACTCTCCACATGTTTCCAGGCTCCATAAATCAGGCCGAGGTTCCCAAACGCGCCCCTCTGTGTGGCTGCGGCTGGGGATTTATCATTCTCAGATAAAGGCTGGGCTCGCTCTCTGGCTTTCACTCTTGGCGGCGGGGAATTTATTAGGCAGCGGCGTTACACAAGCCGCCGCAGAGGGACCCGACGACGAGACGATCCATTGTGTCGCCGCTATCAATTTCTATCCCGGGAATGTCGTTCACGCGCATGACAAACGACTTTTTGTAAAGTGTTTTCATGACCTCGCAAAGATCCACCAAGAGGCCCCTTGCTTGCATCGCTTAGATGCACGACTCTGCAGACCTTTCTTGTCACGTCACAGCTCTCGATGTGTGGAACACGAATCCTATTGATTTTTAACTACATGCAAAGTAGCTCAGGTCACCCGTCACAAAGTTAACTGCTATGTTGGTTACAATAATTCCCTATAATTTGCCAGTGTTGTTTCTCATCTTTATTTATCTTCAAGTTTGCGTCCTATTTTCAATTGCAATGTGAGAGCTACTTTCACAAAATAAAAAGCCAGAGCTACTCATTTGTTTCCATAGCTTATTTCAACCCAAACAAACCGAGTAAGCTTGTTTTACCACAGCATTAACACTCACATGTTGCATGCATCAACATAGGGTCGATTTAGTTCATGTGCAATCTGTATTTCAAAATGCATTTTTTGAGAGTGTATCTCACATTATTAACTGAAAACACAAATGAAAATCATGGGGGGGCTATCTGGTGCTCATGGGGTACCACGTTGGTGACCCGTGCCAAAGCTGCGGTTCTCAGTTATTTTCTGTCATGCCCCCACCGGGGGACAGAAATGTTTTCATGCTCCCTCAGTTTTACAGTTCACCGTACCCCCAGGCGGGTCGCCTCACTATTTGAGAAGCACTGCTTTAAAGGCCGCTCGGTGGTCGAGTGGTTAGCATGTTGGCCATGCAGTCTGGTGATTTGGAAGACCTGGGTTCTCTGTTTGGAGTTTGCATGTTCATCTTGTGTGTGGGATTTTTCTGCGGGTACTCCAGTATCCTCCCACATTCCAAAAACATGCATGTCAGGCGCTACGATAGACTGGCGAAGACCATTCATACAATGGGAAAAAAACCCTGTTCTGCACATTTAGTACTGTATAAATAACGAGTATTGTAATACAAATGTAATGTAATAAT
>QODF01000092.1:1919454-1989261 GCA_024372805.1 Oostethus manadensis | reverse complement strand
ACGAACCGTCGGGAGAGACGCTGGATAGAAGTCCAATACTGCTGGAACAGGAGAGCGGGTTAAGTAGGATGAACAAGGTGCGAGTCCGTACTTGAGCCTTCATGCGTGAAGTGGAATAATCCAGCGTCTCCCAGGTGCGAGCTCTCTGCTTAAGAAGGGAGTCCGCAGATCACTTGCAGGTGCGTCCCGTGGCCCCGCCTCCCGTTGCCATGGCAGCTCCTGTAACCCAGACACACGCCAGGAGAAGGAAAAGGGGAAAACACAGAGAGCAACGCAAGTGAACGTAACACATACTGTGCACATGCACATATCCATGCAGTACATACATACATACACACACATACAGTGTGCATATATATGTATACACACATACATACATATGTACTAATAATGATAAACATACAAGAAAAACAACGAGAAAGGAAACAGAACCTCTTAAACAATGACCATCCAGATGACACGTGCAACAAATCTACATGAAATCTACATTAGTCTGCAGTGACAGGATAACTGCATGAGTGAAACAGAGAATGAGGAGATGTTTGTGGTGAACACCGCCATGCATCCCAAACCACACTCCCTCCAAAAGCGAGGGCCCGACCAGGAAGACGCCGGAGCACGGCCCCCCAGCAGGCTCCCTACAGAGGGGAAGGCCCGCCCCCGCCCCCCCCAAGAGGCAACCGTTGCTGTTCAAGTTCGATGCAGAAGATGGATTTGTGGGAGAATAGGATTAAAAAATAAAGTGAGTGTTTTGTACCTTAGTAGAATAAAGTTCAACTAAACTCACTCTTTGGCTTTCGTTGCCTTTTTTCGTAGACTCTATGTTTTAGCGTGCGCCTTCAAATACGGTAAATCTGGAAAATTCTGAAAAAAACAAGTTCTGGTAAAATCTACAAACCTTTGTAAAACAAAAAGCAAAAAAAAACCCATCAAGGTTATTTCGTATGCTGGATTTTTCGCATTCCGGGGCATTCGTATCCCGAGGTTCCGCTGTATAGCCTTTCTGATTTAAAACTAAAAATAATCACTTCTGCTTCAATGTCTGTAGGACTGAGGCTGAGATCTGGACTCTGAGCAGGCCTTTCCAGAACCTTCATTTTAGTGTCCTTCAAAAACTTCTGGACCAACTTTGATGTAATTGTCTTGTTGGAAAATCCAGCCAGGACCTAAACCTAAACCAAATGCAGACTTTATAATTTTATTCTTGAAAATACCAATGTATGTTCTTGAAGCAACAAAACAGCCCCTCGAGAGTATGGTTAAGGTTCACCTTCCTTTGCCAAACAAAAGCAGCATCCACAAACCTAATTTCCAAACTTTTCAGATCGTCTGGGACAAATTTCAGAAAAGCCTTGATGTATCCTCTGTGAGCCCTCACCAAACTTGAGTAGGCTGAGGTCAGACATTAGAAGTTTCTCATCAGCGCTGGCAACTTTGAGACGAGGCATCAGGTTTATTCCGCTGTAAAGCAAACAAACATTCTACTGATTTTCAATTCTACCTGTGCAGGTACCCCACTTGTTCTTTCCCTTTTGGCTTATCACTGCTTATCATTTCATGGGTCCCCACAGCGCTGATTTTTAATAAAACCTGAGCAGGCTGAGGTCAAACATCAGATGTTTCACTCTCAAGCGGTCTATCAGGTTGACTCCTCATACAGCATTGATCCTAATGACTTTGACCAATATTTGAGGTTACTGAAGTCAAACACCTTGGGGGTATTTAATGGTGGGATGTTCTGTGTAATATTCCTCAAGCTCTGAAAGATATTCTGCATCAGAGCAGAATATTGGTACAATAGTTCCTGTGATTTTTTTCTTAACTGTCTTTGGGTTTTTCATGTTTTGGTTTGTTTTTAGGGTTTTGATGGTAGTTTATGGTCATTGAGTCGAGATTCCCAAATCATTTCTAGTAAAGGCAAATGGGAGTGGAGTCGTGATGATAAAATCAATGTACTTTGCGAGTTAATGATGTGTTCTTTTTGGCCAATTAATTCATCAGTTTAAGGGGTCGAGGTTCGTCATTTTCCCAGTCGTTTGCAAATCTTTTTTTCCCTAAAGACCATCAGGTGCGTCTTGCAAGTTTTGCCTAGAGAGACATTAGTTGCTCATTAGTTGACGTCTTGAGGCACAGCTGTCTCTCATTTTGCCTGTGAGTTGCTGGTTGTTGACCTTTGCTAGCTTCCTCTCATCTTCCTCCTCCTGGTTCATCCCTGGATTCGCCTTGATGGCCTCAGGGCAGTCAGTGGATCTTTTTACCGCTGATAAATGTCTGCTCATGGTTTCCACTTGAAGGAGGCATCCTTATTTGGTGAGCTGTTCAGTTCACAGCACGGTGATTCTCAGAACCTGCTGTCATTGTTTTCATGGCTCTTGACCCCATCTGGAGAAGTTTAGGATGTGGTCAGAGCAACAAAATCAAACAAAAAACATAACTCTGGTATTTTGAAATTGTTCTTTCAAAACTAACTACCTAATACAGCAAGACAAACACCTCCAGTGCTCTTTGTTCACCGACAACAAGCATTTTTTTGATATCGCCAAGGGATAATACTATAGAAAATTGGATATGCTTTAGACTAGTCCAGGATTCTGCAGCCAGTGGCTCTGGAGATGCATTTTCAATTTCTATTTAGTTGTATAGTGCCAAATCACAACAGCAGTCCTCTCATGGCACTTTGCGCATGAAGATCACAGAGAGCCAACTGAAACCCAACATGAGCAAGTACTTGGCAACAGAGGCAAGGAAAAAGTCCCTCTGGGGAAGAAACCTTGAACAGAAACAAGGCTCTGTGGGGTGGCCATCTGTCTTGACCGGTTGGGTTGAGATATACAAAGAATAGAGGAATAGATGGTAGATTAAGACATAAGTCTTCGTCTTAGACCAAGGAACATTGAGAAATGTCTCTTATACATGTCTGCATATCAAGGGTCACTTCCAACGATATGCTTTATCAAAGGGTTGGATTTTGGGGCGGCAGTTCAAAGTACCCAGCCTTCTTGGAGACAATCAGTGGGGTTCTGGAGAACACCCCAGCTGGTGATTCCATAGTTCTACTGGGAGACTTCAAAGCAAGTGTGGGAGGAGTTCAGTGAGACCATGGAGCGCGACTTTCGGTCGGCCTTTAAGAGGTTCTGGCAAACCGTTCGACACCTCAGAAAGGGGAAGCGGTCCCCAGTTCACACTGTTTACAGTGCGGACGGGGGCTTGCTGACCTCGACTGAGGTTATAGTTGGTCGGTGGAAGGAATACTTTGAGGCCCTTCTCAATCCCACTGACATACCTTCCGTAGAGGAAGCAGAGTCTGAGGATACGTACGTGGACAGTTCTATCACCGTGGCTGAAGTATTTGGGGTAGTTAAAACATTCCCCAATGCCAAGGCTCCGGTGGTGGACGAGTTTCGCCCTGAATTTCCAAAGGCTCTGGATGTTGGAGGACTGTCTTGGTTGACACGCCTCTTCAACATTCCATGGAAATCAGGCACAGTACCTCTGAACTGGCAGATTGGGGTGGTGGTCCACATTTTTAAAAAGGGTCGACCGGAGGGTGTGTTCAAACCATAGGGGAATCACAAACCTCAGCCTCCTTGGGAAAGTCTACGCCAGGGTGCTGGAGAGAAGGGTACACCGTTAGTCAAACCTCGGTTACAGGAGTTGCAATGTGGTTTTTATCCCGGTCGCTCTACACTCTTGCAAGGGTACTGGAGGGTGTGTGGGAGTTGGCCCAACCGGTCTACATGTGCTTTGTAGATTTGGAAAATGCATTTGACCGTGTCCCTCATGGTGTCCTGTGGGGGGTGCCCCGGGAGTACGGGATTGGTAGTCCGCTACTACGTGCTATTCGGTCCTGTACATCAAAGCAGGAGCCTGGTTCGCATTGCCAGCAGTAATTCGAGCTTTTTTCCGGTGAATGCTGGCCTGCGCCAAGGCTGCCCTGTGTCACCGATTCTGTTCATAATATTTATGGACAGCATTTCTAGGCACAGTCAAGGTTTTGAGGAAGTCCAGCTTGGTGACCTTAGGATCTCGTCTCTGCTATTTGCAGACGATGTGGTCCTTGAGGTCTCATCAGGCTGTGACCTTTAGCATTTACTGGACCAGTTTGCAGCTGAGTGTGAAGCTTTTGGGATGAGACTCAGCACCTCCAAATCCGAGGCCATGGTTCTCCTTCGGAATTAGGTGGACCGTACCCTCCGGGTTGGGAGTGAGGTCTTGCCTCAGGTGGAGGAGTTCAAGTATCTCGGGGTCTTGTTCACGAGTGAGGGAAGGTTGGAGCGTGAGATCGACAGACGGATCGGTGCAGCATCTGCAGTAATGCGGTCGCTGTACCGGACCGTCGTGGTGAAGAGAGAGCTGAGCCGGAAGGCAAAGCTCTCTCTTTACCGATCGATCTACGTTCCCACCCTCACCTATGGTCATGAGTTATGGGTCATGACCGAAAGAACGAGATCGCAGATACAAGCGGCGGAAATGAGTTTCCTCCGTAGGGTGGCTGGACTCACCCTAAGAGATAGGGTGAGCAGCTCGGCCATCCGGAAGGAGCTCAGAGTAGAGCCCCTGCTCCTTCACATCGAGAGGAGCCAGTTGAGGTGGCTCGGGCATTTAGTCCGGATGCCTCCCGGGCGCCTCCCTGGTGAGGTGTTTCAGGCATGCCCAGCCGGGAGAAAGCCCCGGGGAACAGCTAGGACACGCTGGAGGGACTATGTCTCACAGCTGGCCTGGGAAAGCCTTGGTGTCCTCCCGGTGGAGCTGGAAGAGGTCGACGGAGACCGGGAAGTCTGGACTTCCCTACTGAAACTGCTGCCCCCGCGACCGGGACCCGGATAAGCGGAAGAAAATGGAATGGAATGACAGTGTGTTGACTGATTTGCAGTGAATCCTAAATCAAAGCTGCCATGCAAGCTGTGCGCTGGCTTCTCTAAAGTATATACACCTTTACTTGTGTAATACTGTCCCTTGACAGGTAGAATACAACACTTGCTGAAATGTGAGGGTTGTATTGACCTTTTTCAGAAAGTGTACGTGAAACAAAATATGTACACATATACATACTATTGACTGAAATGCTGATCAATTATATGCTTCCAACAATGTGGAAACACTGGAGAAGGTGATTTTTGTTCCCAGAGAACAAATACATGCTGAGTGGAGTTTGGTGACCACTGACATCCAAAATGGACCAACACTTATGCAATATATTGTATCAGGTTATTTCCATCCAGTGTTGCATTCATTTTTCACCAAGATCTTGCATGGAAGATGGTGACCGCTGCGCAAAGTCTTCTCCAGCACATCCCAAAGATCCTCAATGGGGTTAAGGTCCGGACTCCATGTGTGAAAATTATGTCTCATGCTCCCGATCCACTTTTTCACAATTTGACCCCGATGAATCCTGGTGTTGTCATCTTGGAATATGCCCGTGCCATCGGGGAAGGAAAAATCCATTGATGGAATAACCAGTGTTGCTGAACCTAGACCCGACCACCTGCACCAACCTCGTACCTATTTGCTTGGTTCGATCCAGGTGGCCACTTCAGTATCGGCCAGGCGGTGCGTATGCTGTGGATTGCATTGTCTTCTATCTTTTATGTATGGGGGCATATAATGAAACACAGAGGGGACAGCAAAGGACAAAAAAGTCCCGCAACACTTGAATTGGTGAGCAGCAGCGTAAAAGAGCTCGGCTAATGACATCCGTTTGTCATTGAGATGCCTGTGTAAATTCCCAACGAGCTTTAGATCTTTATCATCTGGACGGTGTTGAGAGGCTGCCTCCTATTCAATATGATCCTGTCTGTCTAATAGTGCCGCCGAGCGATTACCTGCGCCATAGGACTATTGA
The DNA here is from genome assembly GCA_024372805.1 of Oostethus manadensis. NCBI lineage: Eukaryota > Metazoa > Chordata > Actinopteri > Syngnathiformes > Syngnathidae > Oostethus > Oostethus manadensis. The sequence continues at coordinate 1,983,419 of QODF01000092.1, read as the reverse complement.
TCCTCCGCATCGCTATAAAACACACTGGAGCGGAAAAAAACTCGGCCTCTGACGCGCGAAGCTTTGTGGATTTCTCCTCTCCTTCCGGCTCTTTGACTTTTAAACTGTTTGTTAGAGGACTAGAACCATTGAAAAGGGTGGGGCTGAGAGAGGCCTGCTTGAGGGTCAATAGTTCAACACCCAGAGTGCTGGGGTAAATCTGGAGGCAGAGGCGTCCTTGACTAATCCTTTTTGCTACCTGATGTACTGTTGTATGCACACAACGACCTTTTCCATAGCAGCCCCTTAGACACCATAGCAACCTTCTAGAACGTTTTTATTTTACTGACAGCAGCTGCGCCGAATACCAAACGGTAAATAATCACCTGCACCACCAGCAAAGGTGCAAATGTTCTCAAGCAACAAGAGACTGCAGCGTTGAGGAACATGTGAGGAATATTCGCCTGCCCGAGCACCGTCATGCACGTTTAATGCGGCGCCGCGACTTGACCTGACAGGGGAGCTTAACAATACTTCGCTGGTGGAAAACCACCAGCGCCACATCGCCAGAGCTCGTTAGCTTGTGTGCAACAACACCGTTGTTGCCCATCGATGGTGAGTCAGCAAAACCAAAAAAAGCAACAGCAAACAGACCCAGAAAGAGTTGATGATGCATAGGAGCGTTTGCACCTCATTAACTTATACGGGAACGACAGAAAAACCATCAAGTCCTAATCCGTCTTGTTTGTAACATAAAGACAAAAATAAGTGACAGTAGTAGATTTTAGGACTGGAGTTTGCAGTTCTGAATACTGTATATTTGCTTTGTTTGCCATGCAGCGCCCTCTACTGCATACATTTACTTTGTTACTTTGCTCTACGACACTCAACGTTATTGTTCGTGACCTTATGTTTCCTTATGTTGCTTTCATCCAGTCGACAAACGTCACGTTCTGTTATATTCCTGTCACTTTGCTGCCATTTTTTTTTTTTTTTTTTTAAGTCCAGCACACTGACTTGTTGTTTATAAAGTGGTTTTGAATGACAAGGCGTCAGGTGAGAAGAGAAAGACTTACGGCCGCTAACGAGCTACTCCCAGCATGACTCTGCAGACGCCGGAGGAAAGTAACAGAATCAATTGTAACAAAATGTAGTTGTCACTCGGTCCAAGAGACGGCTGAACATCTTTTTTACATCTGAAAGATGTGTTTTTGCATAACTCTATAAATTGTCAGGTTGCGGCGGCATGACAGTGACAAAAGCTGCAGCAATTGGCAGCACAGCCGGAGCATCTAGGCGGAAAGGTGCCACCAGTCAGCGGCATTGGAGCCGATCGGCATGACCAAGGCGCAGGCCAAAGTGGCAGCTTGTGATGCTAATTCACTGTAATTGTGTCATTGGAATTGGGGAGGCTGCTCCATAAATGATGCAAGTCCCCACGCGCGCTTGCTCAGGGGCAGCACGTGCGCGCCGTCCACTTTCATCCTGAGAACAAACCCGTTCATTACTGTCAGCTGGCTTTGCTTTTGCATTGTTATCAATCAGCGGGGCTCACGGGCCATCTGATGCTCACTTAGCGAGCTGATCTGCTGCGTTCACATGGGGGGGTCGAGATGCTTCCCAGAATCATCTCATCTTCATGCACTCGAGTCTTCTTAAAACTCTCAAACGTCCACTTTGCCTGTCATAACATCTATAATATATCAACTGCGGCTCCCAACAAATGGACGTGGACAGCGTCTGGCAGCAATTAATGAATGACAGAAAACAACATTTTGTTTCCAGCCATAAAGCCCAAAAGTACGGTGGTCGACAGACAAATGTGCAGCAACTCCCCAAACCCTCTGGCGCAGAAATGATCCGAACGTCATAAAACACGTGCAACAAGAAAATGCTGCAACTTCAAAATGCTGCAATCACATTCCAGAGAGCGAGGAGACCTTCAACTAACAAGGTAAATTGACAATGTTGGGGTTACGTTGTTTGCGCAGCTGTACAAAATGGTCCCAATCAGCCATGGCTGGACCCGTGAGCAATTAAAGCAAATGGGAAATATTACAGCACACAATCCTCCATGCAGACCAATCACAGAGGCAGTTACTTCACTTATTACAGTTAAGTGACGTCACGCAAATGGAGCCAATGGTACGGTTGATTTGCTTGCTGAGAAGTACGACAAGTTTAGAGAGAGAGCTGCACATTTAAATGTAAACGTTAGACCAACATACAGCAGTGTTCAAAATAATATGATTCCAATGTGACTGACCAGGTGAATCACTGTTATTAGTGTATTTTCATTGCTACATGGCAAGCAACTCACCAGTAGGTGCAGTAGATTCCCAGAAAACAAAGAGGACCCAGCATTCACGATATGCACGCTCTTAAGGCTGAGCAATACGGCAATTAGTTGAAAGGGGTGTGTTCCAAAAAATAGCAGTGCCTGCTGTTTTTTTTCCTGAACTCTAAACTAATTTGTACAACCTTTTTGTTTGGCAGTCCTGTGACTCACCACTAATAACATCAAAAGTAATATTTAGTTGTATGAGACAGTTTTTTAGAGCTGCTGAGTGGCATGGACTCTGCCAACTTGTGGCACCTTTCAGCTGTTATTGGGCTGGCCACCCCATAACATAACAAGATTTTACTGGTTTACTACTGGTCGAGCTGGTGTGAGATGATTCCTGCCGAGCTGCATGGGTTCCTCCAGCGGCGTTAGCGGCAGGGAATCGACGTTGTGGGTCGTCTGGTGGGTATAGTCGTGTAGACCAGGGCCACTCTGGGAGTGAGCTCGCGATGACAGAGTTTCATTCACATGATGTCAGTTTCCACATGATTCCGCGTTTAACAGTTAGTTCCGTTTTTATCGGGTGAAAATCGTAGGGCCCTAGATTTCACATAGCAGCATAGAAGCGATTGCTACACCTCCAGCATTCAATTGACATACTGGAAGCCATCAGATTGTGCAGGTGTACCCCACAAAGCGGGCGCCCTTTAGTGTGTGTGGTGTTTGTGGGCATGTGAGCTACTAAAGCAACGCATGCATTTGTTGCAATGTGCAGAGCTAATTTCATTGCTGTGTTTGCTGGCAATAAAAAAAATCCACACACCAAGCGCACGTAGCAGCACTGTTGACGCAAGTAAGCGTGTAAAATTAGGACTGGTTTGTGCAACATGAATCCCTGCGGAGATGCTCAAACGCTCACAGACGAGGCCGTGCTGTTGGTTCTGCTGACGTCCTCAAGCTGCTTCGGTAGGGACGCACGAAGCCAGCAAAGTTTTCCCGCTTCGTCATATCCATGCACGCCTTGTTTGCTACATCCCTGTAACGCTTCATGATTCTCATACTTCCGATTGCAGAAGCAAAAACGCTTGTACGACTTCACCGCAAATTATATTAGCTATGAAAGATGAACTGTCGGCAAAAGTTGTGTGTTTTTTCACCAAATCATATCCTTTGGCAGTTTGAGCAACAAGGAGTGTGCACTGTGACAATAATGAGGCAGAATTGTTTTTTTTGGCAGCTTCGGAAACGCCTCACTGGGTGAAAATGGTAATACACAAGGAACACCTATGTATGAGTATTATATTCTCTTGAAGTGGAAACAGGATTATGAAAGATGACAGGACTGCACCATTTTTGCTGTGGATGAAATGGCAAATGTGTGTTTTCTGCTTCAGATATAAATCCATTATGTTATCATTCCGCAAATCCCGTGTGAGCCGTGGACTAGATGGCTGGACTCTACCATTAGCGTTCTGGTACCTGTGGGGAAATGCTTTCATCACTGTCCACAGACCAAACGGAAAATGTGAATAGGTTCTTGTTGAGGACATCAAGCTATCGCTGTACACAGTTTGGTGTAAACGGGTAGTACAGTTTGATGTAATACCACTAACTAAACCACTAAATGATGATGAGAATACAGTCATCCCTCGTTTATCGTGGTTAAGTTGTTCCAGACCCAACCACGACAAGTGAATTTCTGCAAAGTAGGATTCTATTTAATAAATGTTAAACTTTGAGATTTAAAAAAATTTTATCCACTAGTATAGCCCTGTAGACATGAAATAAAACCCCTATAGTCAACTTTACACTCTTGTCACGGTTTGTTTATAATACATTCATTTTCTGCTATGTGCAGGCTACAGTTGAGAAAGGGTTTCAAAGGGAAGCAGGCCAAAGTAAGATGCCAAAAACTTACCACGTCCACACTGAATGGGAGGATTTTTCTGGCCATGCCGTGGCTGACTACATGCAGTGTTACGGTAATATTCACAGAAAAGTTGTGTGTCATTACTGATGCCAACTGATCCGAATACAACATACGACTTGTCTTTCAATATTTGTCGACTAATATCGGGCCACAGTCAACCACAAACCACAATAGAGTGAGGGAGTAATGCTTGAAACACCGAGTAGCAAATGAAAAGACTGCAATACCACTTGCCTGTTTAAAAATGGTGGACAATGGCTGTCCCTAATGAACCTCCTTGTTGCGGTATAGCAACATCATCATCATCATGGATGTCTGCAGAGCGTTGAACAAAGGCCTCCTCTTCCTGCCACTAAGCAGTGTTTCTCACTTAGATGAGTAGCAGGAATAATCACGCTAATGTGAGTTTACATGCAGGCTGATGTAGGAAGACGTGTCTCACTGTGAGCTGAGCGGCTGCTCGGGCTCATGTCGGAGGTCTTTGTATAAATTATGGAGCAAAGTGATAGTCTTTGAACACGCGGCGCTCCCCTGAGGCTATCGCTGCTCTACACGGCCAATGGAAAGGAGTGGGACTTTCAAAGATATGTTGTACATGCAAAAGTTTGTCTTGGAATTGCTGGAATCCCCAATCGGGACCTGGTGGGACTTTTTTGGCGTACCCCTTCAGACATTCGGCCTGAAGCCGTGTACCCCCTCCCCTTGCACAAATAAAAACATAAAGCTCTTCATCTAAATGAACTCCAAATATTGAGCATAATTCATTGATGAATTCATTTTATAGTCATTTCAGGTTGAAATGTTATATTTTGCGTGGTCACATTTTGATAACGTTTCATGGGCAGAGAACTATCATACTTAAGTATCATCAGATAAGTATCAATCAAGTATCATCCTACAAATCATTCTGGGTCAAATGTGTATATTGCAAAGTCACATTTGGATGACATGAGCACTGATAGATAAGTAATCCGCTTACATGTCTTCTGTTCCAGTCTGATGTTGGCGTTCTTTCCTTTCAATGGGTTTTTGTCCGCTCACGAGGGTTTAAATCTGCATATTAATTTATCACAAAATTGAAGGGAAAAGTTTAATAATCAAGATAAACCAGTATCCAAAGTACAACCAACAACCAACATCATAAGCGTTCACAGTCACAGGTTTTCACCGCTGCACCGTGCGGGGATTGGAACGCCAATTTTAGCAAAATCTTCAACATTAAACACTCTTGTACAGAATAATAATCAACTTACTTATTTGTTCATATGGTGTCCGCAGAGCAACGACCAACATCGTGTGCTGTCTCCATTCTGCTCTGTTCTTCTGGCGCCGTGAGGCGTTCGGTCGCACTCGTAATTGAGAGTGTTGGGTGCTAATTGTTTTTAATCTTTATTCATGTACCCCCTACTCGCATACCATTTTGGGAACCTTGGCTTTAGNTGCCTGCAATGTCCATTGTAGTCAGTGGGGTGGGGGAGGGGTGTGAATCTTCGAACCTGGAGTAGTGGGTGTTCAGTCTTTCTGCTAGGTGACGGTTGTCAACAGCGGGGGGGCTTTGGCTCTGTAGTTGGTGATTTCCCTCAGACCTTTCCAGACAATAATAAGCGTTCACAGTCACAGGTTTTCACCGCTGCACCGTGCGGGGATTGGAACGCCAATTTAAGCAAAATCTTCAACATTAAACACTCTTAATGTACAGAATAATAATCAACTTACCTTTTTGTTCATATGATGTCCGCACAGCAACGACCAACATCGTGTGCTGTCTCCATTCTGCTCTGTTCTTCTGGCGCCGTGAGGCGTTCAGTCGCACTCGTAATTGAGAGTGTTGGGTGCTAATTGTTTTTAATCTTTATTCATGTACCCCCTACTCGCATACCATTTTGGGAACCTTGGCTTTAGACAAGTGGTCAATGAGCAGTTGCTAGGACCTGCACGCGACCCTGCAAAGATGCTTTGCTTGATGGCGGCATGTCCTAACACCAATTTTGTTCAAATTTGACAGACATGTGCTAGCCAGTCCCTTTTTGCACTGATTCCCCCAAACACCCCACCTTTTGTAGAGTGCACTGAGCTATTTGATTTTTAATTCAGTCCAACTCATAGGGGTCAAAGTCAAACTGTGGGATTTAATAACCGTGCCACCGTTTGTCCGAAAAACAATACAACAGGGAACAGGGTAGGGGTGCATGTTTCGACAAATGTTCGCCCTTTGTGTTCAGCGTTTCAGAAGTAGAAGAGTTAGCCTACATAAACAAGCAACAAAGACTTTCACGCTGCAGACTGTCCTAAGACCATAGTATTATCTCCTAAATTGGCAGGACAAATACTGTAGCGGATGTTTCAGGCATTGTGCTGAGTCTGGGAAGAAAGATAAAGAAGTGGTCTTGCAATTACACTAACTTAGTAACGACAGTGCATCATATGCCTTCAGAACCACTGAGAAAAGGACTCAATCTCTGATATCTCTGAAAGTAAATTGAATGTTCAGCGGAACGTAGGCAGAGAGAATTGGAAGAAAAACTACACTGATGTCTCCAAAGTATGATCAAAGCAGTCTACAGTCTGTAGTAGAAGTGCCGCATCGGTTGTCCACAAAGAACGAGCCCAGACTACGCTGATATGTGGAAGATTAGAACATTGACAGGAACATTCGTGTAATGATCTTATTGCACGAGCATACCATCCGGAGAAAAGTCCTTGGATTTTAACATTTAATGGAATTAAAGATCACTTGACGTTCAGCAGCTGTCAGTCACAATACACACAGTTTTTCCATCCGACACCGGGAAAGCGTGATGTTTGTTTTCCTCTGAGACCCGTGTCAGCTTGCTAGCTTCCCTCCTTAAAAAACATGAAAGTGTTGTTTTGTCCCAAGAGCCAAAAGCGACATGGACAACAGACCTCATTGCATTGCCCATCAATCCACCTCTCAACAATTCTCAACCAATCTGCGGGGATTAGCCGCCTATTCCAAAGAAAGGATTCTTTTTGATTTTGAGGATTATCTGGCACAAGATACATGGGGTGGCTAGAGTAAAAGGCTCCTATCTAGCAGACAGTTTTGGTATTGACCGTCCATCCAATCAAGCCATCAATTCATAAATAAGCAGAGCAGATCAGTTCCTTCAGTGGAAGTTCAGCTTTTAAACAATACTTGAGTTTAGTGGTCACCAACTTTATGGAGCCCGAGAATCCTGCATTTGGCCATGAAGGTAGGCAAGTCTTTTATCGCTTTTAATTTTATGTCTGCAGTGTACCTCAGGCCAATGAGGCCCTGTTTTTGTGGCTCTTCATTGGGGGTTCAGCACATAGCGTCAGCTCTGTGAGCAAACCATAGCTCTGTCTGGCTTGATGGCTTCCCATTGCGGGGAATTGGGAGTGTCATTTAGTGTTGGGATGTTCACGAAGAACCCGGTTCTTTTGAACGGCTCGTTAACATGAACGACGGGAACCGAGTCCCAGCTGAGAACCGTTGCTTTTCCGCCTTTTCCGCGGGAGGAGCGCAGCCCAGCGTGCTTATTAGATATGCAGCTAACCCCAAAGACAGTTCAGCAGTCTTCTTCAGGGTTGAACTTATTTGCAGAGCAACCCAGGACTGTCCACCAGTTTGTTTGTTTTGTTGTTCTGTACAATTAACAATGTTATTTTGTGGTTGTCTTTGCACTAAAAGCTACTTTGCATGGAAATCCATTGTAGCCTGCTTTTAAAAAAAATGTTGAAACGTGTTTAAGTCATGGTTTACACACATACACGGAATTTGTACAACGGGTAATTCAAAATAGTGATTTCACTGTCAAAACGCTACCCTGTGGAATATTTACAGTGAATCTAGACCAGACTTTAAAATTGAATCCACGCATGCCAAATGAGGTTATAATCAATGTTTCGGAACAATTCAAACTCACACTGGTTGGATATGTAAATTATTTAATTAACCCGGTGATTATTTCCCAGATAAAACGAGGTCAGGCCATGCTGACTTCTTAAAACTTAAAATACAAATGAGCCAGTTTTTTGAACGACCCTTTGAAAGGAGCGGCTCACCAAGATGCGGCTCCCCTCAAAGAGCCATAAATGGCATCGCTAGTGTTGTTGCAGCGGGAACTGATGGATGCGTTACAACAGTCAGCTTGAACAAGGCATGTCGGTGCAGCTTTAGTAGGAAGTGCATGTCATGCAACAGTTGGCGGTGTGCTGTGTGCTGACCCCTGATTTGGCGACTAGGCTGAGCTGGCGGGATGCAGTGTTGCCCACTTGGCGACTTGGTCACTAAATCTGGCAACATTCCAAACCCTCTTAGCAACATATTTTCTCAAAGCCGACTAGCGACAAATTAGCAACTTTTTATGGCGTTGTTGGAGAGTTTTCTCTGGGGACAAGAGTTTAGACACACCATCTCATTTAAAGTAAGTAACAAAATGAATTCATGCTTCACAAAGAGCTGCACTTGTTCAGCTCGCAGTAAAAATACAGTATGAAAAATATGTGATAATATGGTTTGTGAGCAAAATGTGGAAAGAACATGAACTGACTTGCCCAACCCTGAGCAAACGAGCAGCAGTGTTGCCAACTTGGCAACTTTGTAGCTACATCTGGCAACATTCCAATCCCCCTTGGCAGTGTATGTTCTCAAAAGCAACTAGGACAAATTGAACAACTTTTTCTGGAATCATTGGCGATTTTTCTGGTATTTGGGGACTTGAAGGCAAAAACACATTGTTCTGCAGTTCCTGCTTTTACTGAGTAGCAGCAGGTGCTGCAGAGAGCTCCCCCCCCCCAAACAGTCACAAGCGTTCAGTGCACAGTCAACTGCCGTGGCACACTGAGAGCATAGTGGAGCAACTACGCATCCCGTAATTCCCGCCAGGGTGGATCTCGCCCTGTGTTACAAAGTAATCATTAAGCTGTCTAGACTTTGAGAGGCGCTGGCCGATATAAAATAATATTCATTCATTCATTTTCTATACAGCTTATCCTCATTAGGGTCACGGGGATGCTGGAGCCTATCCCAGCAGACTTTGGGCGAGAGGCGGGGTACACCCTGGACTGGTCGCCAGTCAATCGCAGGGCACATATAGACAAACAAACATTCACACTCTAATGGACAATTTAGAGTGGCCAATGAAGCTAACATGCATGTTTTTGGAATGTGGGAGGAAACCGGAGTACCCGGAGAAAACCCACGCACGCACGGGGAGGACATGCAAACTCCGCACAGAGATGCCCAACGGAGATTTGAACCCAGGTCTTTCAGATCTCCTGACTGTGTGGCCAATGTGCCAACCACTCAGCCACCGTGCGGCCCTACTGTTTAAATACAACACAATTATTTTGGCATCTTATTTAGCGGCACCACATGAATAAAAGATCAATCAACTGCACCCGTTTCTCTGCGTGCGTTCATCTCATGCACACCCGTACTCACGCTGCTGACTTTGTCGCAGTACATGTTGTGTCGCCTCTTCCTGCTTGCACACAGCGTGTGATGTTCTGCCAAAGAGTGGTGTCGACTTGTTATCCTGTTCGATGCACTTGGCTTCCTCGGCCTTTTATTGGGTGACAGACCACAGAACAACTAAATTCTGGCATGCCACAGTCTTGCGTGAGGCTATATGTCTTCATTCTACTCTAAAATTCTGTTTTTTAAAGGAAAGAGTTGGGCAACAATGGAGGGTTTACAAGGTTCATAGTAAATGCTTTGAATATGGCAGGTCCGTTTATTTACAGAACTACCACCACATGCGATACCGATTCATTCGGAGGGGTGTGGGCGTGCGTGAGATGGAAGGTGGTTGTCATTGCCGTTCTACCATAAAGATGAAAAAACAGCATTTTTTTTTTCAGATGCAGAGCAACAAGTCAAATGCAAGCTATTTTTATCCTCTACAGAATGAATGACTTTGACTCCCAAGATGGACGATCATAAACCCAACATAGCCAAGCTCACCATAAGGTGGTCAGACTTTTACATTAAAGTATCAGAACTTTTTCTAGAGAAAGACAGGGTGCATGTACTTGATATACGGATAAAAAGTTTTCGGTTAATAAAAACAATAGAATAACATCGATAATAAATGACGCACAGTGGCCGAGTGGTTAGCATGTTGGCCACACTGCCAGAAGGTTTGAATCTCCTTTGGGCGTCTCTGTGTGGAGTTTGCATGAGTGGTTGGACGTGACGTGCGGTGAGGTTCATGATTGGTGAGGTTCTGACTATACTGTAGAAGGAGTCAGCTACACAAACATGGACCCAAAATAGAAGATTGGCCTACACTTCAATTCTGACCTTAATTGAAACAATTAGGTGTTTTTAAATCTTTTAGAGGCTTCAACAATATGGTGGCAAGAAAACGTCATTATAAAGTCAAATTCATATTTTTTCCCCCTAATCTCTTTTTTTCTTTCAATGATGACATCAGTGAAATTATTGGATTGAAAAAGAAAATCAATGTAAAGCAGGGATCGGTGCAATAAATATAGCAGAATAATCAAAATAATAGTCCTGCATCGGTCACAGTCAAGCGGGCCAATCAGGCCATTTGTTTTGCAACTGGCTCCGGCCAGCATCACGCTGCAATTAGAGCAAAGATCTAAAGCGTCCTATTTAATATCCACTATGTTCAGAGGCTAACACCATCCCTGCTGTGTTGCATTTCCACACACAATATTCCGTCCCACAGGCCAGCGCCTCACACTCCAGGGAGGTTCTTCTTGGCCAGAGATTGAATCTATTACAGTGTAATTGCCTCTGTATCGGCCGCCATCACCCGCAGCACTTGCACATTATTCACACATATAGCCAGCAAATGTTTGACGGAATCGATGCTATTTTTAGAGTGTCGTAAACGCCGTGTCCTGACACCACCCGCCTCTCCCTCGGCAAAGTTAGGAGGCGCGTTATGCGATCCCAAAGTGGGATCGATGGTGACTGATGATGAGGCTGACTATGATGCATCATAAACATGACGACACATCATTGTCATTGTCCCCTCGAGACTGTCGCTAATCTTTTGACATCAGCCCGTCATCGATCAACACGTCGCACCCGAGATCCACTCAGCGGCATGCTGGGAAGTCAAATTCACGTTCTGACTGCTAAGCAACTTCTGCCACGCTGCCGAGTGCAGGAAGTAAGCATCAAGCAGTTCTGATGGATGAGAGGGTAGGTGGGAATTATGTTTTTCCACGGCCTCTCTGCACTACGGTGTGTGCACAACGATTAGTCAAGAATGAATGCTATGATAAATACAGTACGCCAACAGTTTGAAGAATGTGAATGATTATTTTATTTTGAGTAAAAGTTCCTTATTGGTTGAACTGCAGCATTATTAGTTCCTGATCTACTCAAGACTTTAAAAAAATAGTTAGTATGCCGAGATTTCACCTTGTCTATAGAGATTATAATTGCAATTTGATTGATTGATTGATTGCCTATTTTTTCGAGCCACACGCAATACACAGACAAGAACACACTCAAACCCACATATAAACAGAAAACTGTTTGGCTGGAAAAGGAGTGGGAAGAAGACAAGCTTATGACACCCATCCCTATTTGTAATAGAACCAGTTATATTAACGCAATATACAGCACGTCGTACCTTATACTGCATAACAAAATATTACACTTACACACACGTGTATTTGTGTGACTTTATTGTATGAGAAAACAATCCAAAAGATGAAAAAAAAAAAATAGTTATGTCGGTATGCATATCTTTCCATGTATTCAATTATTACCATCATCACTTTTACCTCTAAATTTAGTCTATGATCCGGAAATCAGTAAGTGGGTTATTACATTATTATTATTATTCCGGGCCCCATGAAAAACAAAACACAATGACTGACTCCCTTTTTTGTTATTTTTTTAAAATTACTTATTTTTGGCATTCCTCCTCCCTGAGCCACCACCCTTTCGTGGTGGAGGAGTGTGTCTGCCCCGATGATCCTACGAGCTTTGTTGTCGGGGGACCAGACAAAGGTTGGCTGAATAGACCCCAATGATGAAAAATACAAATGGACCAAGTTTTCCCTCGCCCAGACGCGGGTCACTGAAGCACCCCTCTGGAGCCAGGCCTGGAGGTGGGGCACGATGGTGAGCGTCTGGTGGCCGGGGCTGCACCCGTGTGGCTCGGTCGGGCACAGCCCGAAGAGGCAACATGGGTCCCCCTTCCCATGAGCTCACCACTCGTGGGAGGGGCCAAAGGGGTCGGTTGCAGAGTAAGCTGGGTGGTGGACGAAGGCGGGAGCCTTGGCGGTCCGATCCTCGGCTACAGAAGCTAGCTCTGGGTACGTGGAATGTCACCTCTCTGGTGGGGAAGGAGCCTGAACTGGTGCGTGAAGTGGAGAAGTTCTGGGGAGAGGGAACTGCTGGATGGATGGACCCCTGGCATCACGGGGGTCTTGGAATTGTCCTACCTCTTTTCTCTCTTGAAAAGTTTCAGCACCGATGATGATTTGGTTAATAGTTTTTATTCTCGCTTTTTACATTTGACTTTATCAAAGAAGTTCTACGGCGAAGCCATAGCCTCAGGGAACCTGCATTTGAAAGTTACCCAGGAGGATGTTGATTATGGAATCACAGAAGTGCCAAAATGAAAGGGAAAGGGAAATAGAGGTGATAAAAAGATAATCAAAAATAATAAAAATACAACTGTAGTCATATCCTTTTCCTATTTTGCCATTGCTTTTTCTATATTGTCTTGGTCTTCCATTTGTTCCATACAACCTGGCAAGGAAAAGCAAAGGCAAAACGACGGACCCGCCCACAGCAAAGTTCTGTCCATACCTGATCACACATGCCCGCTTTTTCAAAAGTTTAACCAGTGCTCAGAAAGGATAGGAAATCACTATGCAGACCTGCAGTTATGTAAGCAATAGCCAGTGTGGGGTCAAGTTTATTTTTATTGCAAACAAAAACACCCTCCTCCAGCAATCGTCGTAGCCCAACAAGGAATAAATAAAATCATTACTGACAAACACTGTACACTGAGGATATTTGGGTCAAGTTTCAAGTATACAGTAGATATAATGAGTTCGATATCAAGGCTTAATGTCAAATACTCAATCATTTCACAGTTCTTCATCTGATGTGGAGAGACCAGCATGTCTGAAACTGGGCCTTAAGGAGGCAAATCTCAAGTCTTTTCCAGAAGGGTCTCGTAATCATCATCTTTGTGTGAAGTTGCGCTTCAAGCCTTTCCTCAAAGATCCTGTGCTAACTACTGCTGGCTCTACCAGTGAGGATCCAGCTTCTTCCTCACTAACAAGAATTTGTGGATCGGCCTCAGGACGAACTCTTTCTACTTTGCTGTAGGACTGACTGGGTTATAGCCTAAACTGTATCCTGACAGATGTATAAATAAAATTAAAACCATGTGAATAAATAGGATATCTTGTAGGCTATATATACTACATGATCCAAATATAGTATTATTTGCTACCAATTTTAAAGTCTCATAACATTTTTGGCCTGAAATTCACACTGAATCCATCCATCTGATGGGATCACTTCAAGCCGGATTTTTTGGATCAAAGTCATCTCAATCCTACTAAAAAGTTCTGAAAAACTCAAACTGACTGTCTGATTTGGATCAAAACCAAGACTGGACTACGTAATCTAACCCGAATAGGCAATCTTTTTTCTATAGGAAAAACAATTTTCAATGTTTGATTCAATCTCCAAGTGCATTCGTTTTTGAAAAACCGGCCCAACAAGCTTGCAGTGACTATGTAGTAGTTATGTTTAAATGTAGCTCTTAGCACGGGTGACCGGAACAAACGTCACAGACAGGAAGTAACATCACCATCTCGCCACCACGCACATACTTTGCGCTAACGTCTTACACGATGGAGTTCATATCCAAGCTGCAGAGGAAGCGACTAACAGCCCGGATGGGGCAAGTCACCCTGGCAGAAGGACACGCTCGTCCATTAGCCTTGGCTTTTTTTCACCATCTTTACCATCAAGTAAATGCAATGACAAAAAGATCAAGACCATACAGAAAAAGCAAAGTCAAAAAGAAAAACGATATGACTACAGTTGTATATTTTTGTATTATTCATTCTCTTTATATTCCCACATGTATTCCATTTTCATTTTGTCACTCCTGTGATTCCACAGTTGGTGATTTCAACCTGCGTTACACAGTGCGCAGCCAATTTGGTAATTTGGTAGACTGAGGCGCCTGCAATGGGTGTGGCGGCACTGCAGGGGGAGGTGCCGACTGGTGCCGCCTGGCGTAGTGACAATTTCTTGCCAAAAGACTTCGCCGAAGGTGCGCTGAGAGCTTGCCAGCTCCAACCCGGCCTACTCTCGGCGTAAGGCGAAGCGCAGCTGGTCTAGTGGTAATTTGGCTGACTGGCTCACAGTGCGCACACGTCACCGAAACCCCACAGGCCGGTTTACACAATGTCAGACACATTTGAATCCATTTAACTAACAAGTAACTACAGTATCTGAATCAGCACATACATTTTCATCTATATTGACTGTCCCGTCTGCCTCTGCCATCTCCTCTGTCCCTATCACCGCCCCCTCCTCATCATCATCATCATTGGTTGCCAGTGTCTGCCAGGGAAAATGGCAAAAATGATGATAATAAATTGTGTAATACAAGTACATCTCACATGCAAACACAAGTGACAGGGGCCAGACCACTAGCTTGGCAATGCGTCTTTTACGGATAGTTGCTTCAGATTTCATCCCTGATTTTGTTTATTCATATTACACAGGGTTCAAATATCCATCCATCCATCGTTTTTCTTCCGCTTATCCAAGGTCGGGTCGCGGGGGCAGCAACCTAAGCAGGGAAGCCCAGACGTCCCTCTTCCCGGCCACTTTGTTTAGCTCTTCCCAGCGGATGCCGAGGGGTTCCCAGGCCAGCTGAGAGACATAGTCTCTCCAACGTGTCCTGGGTCTTCCCTGAGGCCTCTTACCGGTTAGACATGGCATCCTAACCAGATGCCCGAGCCACCTCATCCGGCTCCTCTCACTGTGGAGGAGCAGCGGTTTAACTCCGAGTCCCTCCCGGATGACAGTGGTTCTCACCCTATCTCTAAGGGAGAGCCCAGCCACCCTGCGGAGAAAACTTATTTCGGCTGCTGATACCCGCGATCTTGTCTTTTCGGTCACTACCCAAAGCTCATGACCATAGGTGAGGGTAGGAAGGTAGATCGACCGGTAAATTGAGAGCTTTGACTTTTGGCTCAGCTCTCTTTTCACCACGACACACCGGTGCAGAGTCCGCATCACTGCGGACACTGCACCAATACGCCTGTCCATCTCGCGTTCCATCCTTCCCTCACTCATGAACAAGACCCCGAGGTACTTAAACTCTTCCACTTGAGGCAGGACCTCATCCCCGACCCGGAGATGGCACTCCACCCATTCCCGGGCGAGAACCATGGACTCAGACTTGGAGGTGCTGATTCTCATCCCAGACGCTGCACACTCAGCTACGAACCGATTCAGTGAGAGTTGAAGGTCATGGCTTGAAGAAGCCAACAGGACCACATCATCTGCAAAAAGCAGAGATCGAATCCTGTGGCCACCAAACTGAAACCCCTCAACACCTGGGCTGCGCCTAGAAATTCTGTTTATGAAAGTAGTGAACAGAATCGGTGACAAAGGGGAGCCCTGGCAGAGTCCAACTCTCACTGGAAACGGGTTTGACTTATTGCCTGCAATGCGAACCAAACTCTGACAACGGTCATACAGGAAACAAACCGCCTGGATTAGGTGGTCTGATACCCCATATTCCCGGAGTACTCCCCACTGTATTCCCTGAGGAACACGGTCGAATGTATTCTCCAAGTCCACAAAACACATGTAGACTGGTTGGGCAAACTCCCATGCACCCTCAAGGACCCTGCCGAGAGTATATTGTTGGTCCACAGTTCCACGACCAGGACGAAAACCACACTGCTCCTCCTGAAACCGAAATTCGACTATCAGGCGAATCCTCCTCTCCAGAACCCCTGAATAGACCTTACCAGGAAGGCTGAGGAGTGTGATCCCACGAGAGTTAGAACACACCCTCCCGTCCCCCCTTCTTAAAAAGTGGGACCACCACCCCGGTCTGCCAGTCCAGGGGCACCGACCCCAATGTCCCAATATCCCTCTCCTCAACCGAGTGTCCAAAACATGTGGCCGCAAGTCCGACGACACAACCCCAAAGTCAATCATCGAACTGCGGCCCAGGGTGTCCTGGTGCCAATTGCACATGTGGACACCCTTATGCTTGAAGACGGTGTTCGTTGCTGTTTGGCGCATAAGCGCAAACAACAGTCAGGACCCGTCCCCCCACCCGTAGGCGTAGGGAAACTACCCTCTCGTTTACTGGGTTAAACTCCAATGTGCAGGCTTGGAGCCGGAGGGCAACAAGAATTGCCACCCCTGCCAGTCGCCTCTCATTGCTGGCAACACCAGAGTGGAATGAAGTCTAGCCCCTCTCGAGAGGACTGGTTCCAGAGCCCTTGCTGTGCGTTGAGGTGAGTCTGACTAGCCAGAATTTGTCCACCTCACGCACCAGCTCCTTCCTCGCCAGAGAGGTGACATTCCACGTACCGACAACTAGCTTCTGTAGCCGAGGATTGGACCCTCTGAAAGGACCTTATTAGTCCCAAGATGCAAGAAAAATGATACAGATGCAGCTTTGTCCCAATTTTAAAAGTTTAACTAAAATGTAACTATTTAAAGAATAAGAATTTCTTTCAGTTACTTTACCACTAATAATACATAATGCACTTCATGAATGTTTTTTCCCTGTATTTTTATGGATGTCCTAAACTTGCTGGCTGCAAAATAAAATATATTACAACACTTCTACAACACCTCTTCAACACCACCACCGTTGGCCAAGTATCCTATACTGTGCATTATAAAAGACAAGATTTTGGACGTCTGTTGCGAGGAGATAAATGATCTCTTGCAACCGAGACTTGTCTGCCTTAATCTTGGGATGTTATTGTATGTGTCCTATGCTGTGCATTATAAGAGACAATATTTTGGAGGTCTGCTGCAAGAAGATGAATGATTTCCTGCTGCCAAACCTCCACTTGCCCTAATCCTACAGTTGTACCAAACCAAATGGTCTACACCGGAAAATCTGATCACAAAATCAATAAGCATTCATATTTATAGGGCTTGAAGTTAGAAAGTATGCAGGAAAAATGTCTTAATTTTCTGTTATAGGTGACAAAGCTAATGAATGTATTATCTAATAATAACAACTAATTCATTTCAGTATCATCATATGCTGAGGGCTAATAAAAAACAATCTGCGGGCTGAAAATAGCCTCCGGGCCGCACTTTGGACACCTCTTCTCTAGCTACTCACTTGTGCACAGTGTATTTGACTTCTGTTCTAGTACTACTACCACACTACAGCATACACAAGTGATGTCTAAGGTTATGTCTTAAGTTGCACTCCATTTATAATGAAAGCAGTGGGTCCTTCCTGGTAGGGGGATGAAGGCAATGAGAAGGAGGACGAAAAAGGCAGGGAGGAAAGTTTTAATTTCCTCTGCCATAGAGAAGAGAAGGAGAAAGAAATAGAAAGGGAACTAAAGAAGCAAATATTAAATATGAGAAGGAAAGAAGGAGGAGGAAGGAGAAGGAAAGGAAAGACTGAGATCTTTCCATCATGTGATCAGCTCCAACGGGAGTCCTGAAGTGGAACAAATGGACTCTTAATTGAACTCAACGCGTCTTCAGAGCTTTATCACTGTGGCCTGAGGGCAATGTGGGCGACACGCTCGTCCCACGCTAATCTAATAACCCACCTCCCTGGGGGGGTGTTACCTTTCACCTTCCCACACGCCCACGCTCCTCATTAATGCAGCTCGCCGCCAAGCAATAGAACAGAGCGCGCGCTTGCACTCGGAACCATCCGGGGCTGACAGCGCAGCCCTGCTTTTCCAGATTGTTTTGCTGCATCTTTAATTGCCATAACATTTACATACATTTAATCAGCTCCCGAGGGGGATGTTTTCCCGAGCGTGGGAATTAGCTCCAACGGCACATTTTCACTCTCAAACATAAACTTTTGTCTTTTGGCCCATTTAGCATTGCATTTGCATGTTTCCCAGTGCTCCCCCCCAAAAATGAATCTCATTTGTATAATTTATTAATGCTTTGTTGCCAGAAAGACTTATTTCAGCTCTAATTTGTGTTGAAGGAGTTTACTTGCTGCTTGTTAATGCTGACAAGTTCCACTTTGAATTCACAGAAATCTTAAAGGGGCCCCATCCTACATTTGCAACGTAAAACCGATCATGATGATACAGGCAATAAACCCTTCCACACACCATTAGGTCCCAGCCTCTTCAGGACCTGGACAGCAGTGCTCCCTTTCGTTAGAACCTGGTCCACTCAGCATAAGGCGAAGCGCAGCCGGTCTAGTGGTAATTTGGCTGACTGGCTCACAGTGTGCACACGTCACCGAAACACCACAGGCCGGTTTACGCAATGTCAGGCACATTTGAATGCATTTAATAATCACAACAACCACTGTTTAAAGTAACTATATTGCAACTATACAGTAGGTTACTAAATACGAGTGTCTTAATTGGTGGGGAAAAAAATGCTTACCTTACCGGTGGTCACTGTGTGCCTCCAGTGCTCTGATTTTTTTGCCTTCTTCTGACATCATTGAACCGTTTTTTAAACTGGCTTTTTGTTTTTTTACAACGGTTCTCAGTACGTCAGGGAAAACCTGATTTACGATTCTTGTAATCTCCTCCCAGGCCACTTTTGCATCATCAGCCCCTGAAGGTCTGATTGGGTGACCATATATTCGGCCACTGTGAGCTGGACCTTCCGGACCAAAACATAACTTTCCGTCTGGGAGAAGTTTGACCGTCTTCTGCTGTCTTCATCCATATTCAACCAAACTTGCAATGCATTTCGCCAGTGGCGCATTTAAAGGTCAGGAGAGGAGCTCCTTTGATTGTTGAAGATTTGACCCGACTGGGTTAAACCCAATCACGCCTTTTCTCCTTCCTCTTTGCCGCTTGCGCTGGTAGTAGGGACTGCGCAATGTCGGCGCTACCTTCCAGCGTTTGATGGAAACCGTCTTGGGTGATCTAAGAGGAAGGACATGTTTTGTGTACATAGACAACATCATTGTGTTCTCAAAGACAGAAAAATAAAACTTCTCAACCTTTGCGCTGTGTTTGCAAAATTACACCAGGCAAAGCTGATGCTCAATGTGAAAAAGTGCCACCTACTTCAGCGGCAGCTCACCTTTCTGGAACACGTGGTTTCTGGAAAAGGGGTGGAAGTGGATCCTGGAAGTAGGTCCTCTGACAGACCTAAAACATCTACCAAGGTTTCTGGATTGGTTGGCTGGTACCACAAGTTCATCTCCAGGCTAGCTGACATTGCAGCTCCCCTAAACCATCTATAAAAGAAGGACATTCCATGGGAATGGAGTTTGCACTGCCAAGAGGCTTTCGACCACCTTAAAGCCTTGTTGCAGTCACCACCAGTTCTTGCGCAACCCCATCCACATGTCAGTTTCCAGGTCCAGTGTGATGCTAGTGATGTGGGCTTGGGCGCTGTCCTGATGCAGTGAATAGAAGGTGAGGAACGGCCAGTTGCGATTTCCTCCAGAGCCCACCATGGTGCAGAGGTTTGCTACTCCACTGCAGAGAAAGAGTGTTTGGCTGTTGTTTGGGCTGTTGAGAAGTGGAAACATTTTCTGGAGGGGACCACTTATGATGTGTTCACAGATGACAGTGCACTCTGCTGGGCTTTTAATTGCCCAAGACGTCTTCCCGACTTACACGATTGTACCCTGAGGCTGCAAAGTTTCTCCTTTCGGGTCTATTACAAAAAGGGTTGCTGCAATGTGGCGCCTGATGCCTTGTTGCGTACACCCCAGGCACCCGAAGTAGGGGTATATCTCGCTGTCCCGAAAACCTACGGGTCGGATCTCCCAAGTACACTTCAAGTCGTTGCCGAAGCCCAGAAAATTGATACCCCTTGTCTGGAGTGCGGCATTTCTGTTGACCAACCCAAGCTAGGCCGCATTCACTAGCTTTCAGCTCCAGCAAGGGGTGTGGTAACGAGGCGTACCATCCAAGCAAATACCAACTCTCCTAGCCTAATTCCACAACAGTCCCTTTGGAGGTCATCTTGGAAGAATAAAGACCCTCCTAAAGGTTCTGGAAGTGGCTTGGTGGACCACAGTGCGAAAAGATGTTTGGGGTCACGTGAGAGCATGTGGTATTTGTCAGGAGTACAAAAGCCCCAATGACAAGCCTGGTGGTCATCTTCAGTCCTCCGAAGTTAAAGCCCCCAGAGAGATGATTGGAGTTGACTCCATGGGTCCGTTTCCCTTAGCAAGGCCCAGAACTCAGTACTGATGGTGGTGGTAGACTATTACACCAAGTGGGTGGAGCTTTTTGCACTGAGGGATGCTAAAACACCCAAAGTTTGCCAAGTTTAAAAAAATGGCCTTTTCACCCGCTGGGGGGTTCCCAAGTTCATGGTGTCAAACGGTCAAAATAATAATCAGCACCGAGATCAGCAGAGAAGTACTGAATGAGTCCAGTTTATACAGTAATTTTATTGACTGAATTAGTCCAGTTCATACTTTGAACTTCTTCAATGGATGTCTTTGCCACACACTACATCATTTCTTTTCAAAATTCATTCTTCCATGTTTTTTTTTCCATGTCTCCTCCCTAGGTCACCACCTTATCGTGGTGGAGGAGTTTGCGTGTCGCAATGATCCTAGGAGCTAAGTTGTCGGGGGCTGTCATGCCCCTGGTAGGGTCACCCATGACAAACTAGTTCTAGGGGAGGGATCAGACAAAGAGTGGCTCAATAGACCCCAATGATGCACAAGAACAAAGGACTTCAGTTTCCCCTGCCGGGACGTGTCCCCTGTCACAAGGAGTTTCAACTTCCACCTACAGGAGAGCTTTGACCATGTTCCGAAGGAGGCACCGGACATTGAATCCGAGTGGGCGATGATTCGTTGCTCCATTGTCGATGCGGCTGATCGTAGCTGTAGCCGTAAGGTGGTCGGTGCCTGTCGTGGCGGTAATCCCAGAATTCGTTGGTGGACACTAGTGGTGAGGGATGCCGTCAAGCTGAAGAAAGAGTCCTATCAGGCCCTTTTGGCCCATGGGACTCTGGAGGCAGACAGGTACCGGTACAGGCCAAGCGGTCTGCAGCTCTGGCAGTCACTGAGGCAAAAACACGGACATGGGAGGAGTTTGGAGAGGCCATGAAAAACAATTTCCGGATGGCTTCAAAGAGATTCTGGACCACCATCCACCGCCTCAGGAGGGGGAAGCAGTGCACAGTCAACACCATGTATCGTCGACTCGAGATGTTGTGGACCGGTGGAGGGAATACTTTGAAGACCTCCTCAATGCCACCGACACGTCTTCCAACAAGGAAGCAGTGCCTGGGGACTCTGAGGCGGGTTCTCTTATCTCTGGAGCCGAGGTTACCAAGGTGGTCAAAAAGTTCTTTGGTAGCAAGGCCCCGGGGGTGGATGAGATCCGCCCAGAGTTATTTAAGGCCCTGAATGCTGTGGGCATGTCTTGGTTGAGACGACTCTGCAGCATCGCGTGGACATTGGGGCCGTTGCCCCTGGACTGGGAGACTGGGGTGCTGGTCCCACTTTTCAAAAAGGGGGACCGGAGGGTGTGTATCGTGGGCTACACTCCTCAGCCTTCCTGGTAAGGTCTATTCAGGGGTTCTGGAGAGAAGGATCCACCGGGTAGTCGAATCTCGGATTCAGGAGCACCAGTGTGGTTTTCGTCCTGGTCGTGGGACTGTGGACCAACTCAATACTCTCGGCAGGGTCCTTGAGGGTTCATGGGAGTTTCCCCAACCAGTCCACCAGTGTTTTGTGGACTTATAGAACGCTACTGTGGGGAGTGGTGAATACTGTGGGGAGTGCTCCGGGAACATGGGGTACCGGGCGGTTCGTTCCCTGTATGACCGGTGTCAGAGTTTGTTTCGCATTACTGGCAATAAGCAGGACCCATTTCCAGTGAGGGTTGGACTCCCCCAGGCCCTTTGTTACCGATTCTGTTCATTACTTTCATGGACAGAATTTCTAGGCGCAGCCAGGGCGTTGAGGGGTTTTGGTTTGTTGGCCGCAGGATTTGGTCTTGGCTTTTTGCAGATTATGTGGTTCTGTTGGCTTCATCGACCCATGACCTTTAATTCTCACTGGATCCTGAGGCTCGAAGTGTGAAGCGGCTGGGATGAGAATCAGCACCTCCGAGTCCATGGTTCTCGCCCGGGAAACGATGGAGTGCTATCTCCAGGTCGGGGATGAGGTCCTGCTTCAAGTGGAGGCGTTTAAATACTTCGGGGTCTTGTTCACGAGTGAGGGAAGGATGGAACACGAGATGGACAGGAGGATTGGTGCGGCATCTGCAGTGATGCAGACTCTGCACCGGTCAGTCGTGTTGAAGAGAGAGCTGAGCCGAAAGGCAAAGCTCTCAATTTACCGGTCGATCTACGTTCCTACCCTCACCTATGGTCATGAGCTTTGGGTAGAGACCGAAAGGACAGGATCGCGAGTACAAGCGGCCAAAATTAGGTTTCTCCGCAGGGTGGCTGGGCTCTCCCTTAGAGGTAGGGTGAGCACTCTCATCCGGGAGAGACTCGGAGTAGAATTGCTGCTCCTCCACATTGAGAGGAGCCAGATGAGGTGGCTCGGGCATCTGGTTAGGATGCCTCCCGAACGCCTTCCTTGGGAGGTGTTCAGGGCACGTCCAACCGGTAGGAGGCCTCTGGGAAAAACCAAGACACATTGGAGTGACTATGTCTCTCATCTGGCCTGGTAACGCCTCGGCATCCGCTGGGAAGAGCACGACGAAGTGGCCGAGGAGAGGGACGTCTGGGCTTCCCTGCTTAGGTCGCTGCCCCCGCGACTCGACCTCGGATAAGCGGAAGAAAATGGATGGATGGATTCTTCCATGTTAATTTGTCATGAATAAGCTGCCTTACTTGCTGATTGTAGGAGAACATGTTTATTTAGTTTCATGATTATTTAATAGCTTTTGTTGCAATCACATTTTTAAAATAAATATGGCACTGTTTCTATAACTTACATAGTATATTGCAGTATGTGTTTTTGTGAAATTAATTCCAGTGGCACCACAGTAATAGAACGGTATGATACTTGACATTAGTTTGAGGGAAGAGCTGCTGCTGGACATTATCATTATATACAAAAAAGGTAATAACGAGCATCCTAAATTGTATTAAAAGAAACTTACTTTAGTGCCACACTGGGATGCTGCATTTTTTAAAAGCCCCTAAAATGAGCAGGACGTGAACCTTTTAAAGTCGGTCTTCCCTCAAAAATAAAAACAAGCACATATACAATGTGAATGCCATTGAACTGCCCTTAAATGGGTAGTTATCATCCGGAACTGCTTCATTCAGCCCCTGGGCCCGCATGTTCTTAGAACAAGTCAAAATAATGCACAAATAATGTGAAACAGTCCCACAGAGTTGAAACTAATGACTTATTATTGTTTCCAGGTTGGCTAGCGTTGTGAGATTTAGAGCGATGATAACTGCTGCCGCCTGCTGCATCACTTGTGGAAATCTCATTATCCTTTATTTTATTTTAGTTCTCATTTTGCGAGGAGTTTTAATTTCATTTATGAAGTGTGAGATTATGAGTGTCTGGCGTGCTGTTTGAAGATGATCAGGTGCATTCTATTCTGTCCCATTCTATAAACAGATAGAAAGATTCCCTCTTGTGTATGGAGGGGTACTTTTTGTGTGCCGCAAATATAGCCAAATCATTTTAGATTTTAAACATAGTATTTAATTAAAAATTCAAATAGTTGTGAAGCATATTCAATTATTTAGCAAATCTTTATGTAATGGGAAATATTTTTTTTTCCTGATGAATGTATATCTTTTACGGCATTTTTAATTATTTCATGAACTGTAAACTTATTCAATGCCTTTTTTGTTATTTTTTTCATATCATTTTTATTTTTTTAAGGCATTTGCAATATAACTTTGACTTATGTAAATATTTAATTATCCTTTTTTTCATGAATACAATTCGGGCTGTCAGTCAATCAAAATACTTAATCGTAATTAATCGCAATTCTTCCATTGTTAACTCATAATTAATCACACTTCATCATAAACAGAAATACATATTTATATATAACTAGTAGGGATGTAAATCTCTTTGTGGTAAACAATTTGATATACTATAATAACTACATCAAATTTTATGTAAAGAGATATCAATTTGGAAATATGCGCCATTTTTCTGTTTAAAAAATAATGTAAATTTAGAAACCCCCCAGTTTTTGCATGTGAGAATGCATAAAGGTAAGATTTGATGACCTTTTTGAGTGCATATTTGTGGTACGCAGCCTCTCTGGAAAACAATAACATTGACATAATGAATCAAATAAATTAGATTGCTATATTGTACGTATGTTTTTCTGCTGATTTTTCCTGCTGTCTAGTTGGTCTTTTAATGCCAGTGAGCCACTGCTGTAAATACAAATAAAGAGTAGTAATAGTGTATATTCGGTACAGCCCTTGCATTTCTTACAAATATTTTAATTCATACTTGAAATAACATTTTATGTTTGTTGTCGATTTTTTGTGCATGCGATTTTTTTTTGTGTCGAGTTGCGTTATCTAAGCTGCACACTGACTACTCATGTGAGGGGTGTAATCATTTGTGTGAGGTACTGTAGCTTGGGTCAAAGATCATACAGCTCCGCTGCTAAACCAACCGCATCGGCGTTTAGCCATGACGCTATCACGACAGCAGTGTGCGTGACTTAATTACACGCTAATCAGGTCTCCAAATTTTACGTCTCATCAGCAAATTTGGCACATGCTAGAGCTCCGTGTTGGTGTGTGTTTTTTTATATTCCTCTGTCCTCCTTGGAATTGTGTGTGTGTGGGTGTGTGGGTGTGTGTCGCTGCTCCACTTTTTCACCACGCTTATAAAACCAGCGCCCCCAACAGCACAAATGTTTTGTCTGCAGGAGTTTGGTGTCCAATAAGGGATATCCACATGCAGCACATGACTAAGGAGGCGGCCATTGTTTTTACTGCGAATGTTGTTGTTGTTAGGAATGTTCTCATTAGGATTCCGTGAGATTCCAGCTTACATGCGCCTGAGTGTCCCTCCAGCAGGCTGCACTCTATCAAATTAACTCCGGCAAAATACTTCTTGGCTTATTGCGCTGCAACTGCGCAGCGTCAGAGCATCCACTGAAGGTTTTCCATTAGCGACCAGCTACGCATGCAGAATGCTTTTTTTTTTATCCCAGCAACTTCACTCTCTAACAAATTTTTTAAAAAGCTCATTGGAAACAATCACACTATATTCTGTTTGTTTGAATGTCACTGAGGTAGAAGCAACTAGAAGAAAATAGGCTGAAGGTTGCACATAGACATTCATTTATTCATATTATTTTTGCCTGATAAAGTGATTGACTGAGCATGTGTGCTTTTTTTGTGAGTTTTTTGCAGTCTTTTTGTCTCTTCTTTAAGAAAACAAGAAGGTGAGAAGAACAAGAACATAGGCAGGAAGTGAGGTAGGACGGTGGGACTCCAGTATTACTATGCAAGTCTTCATGTGTACATTTTATCTACTACTGGTGGTCCTTTGTTCTATGTTATAACCCATGCATATATTAAGAAATACATTTACATATATTTAAAGCCAAGATTTGTGTTATTGTTGGTATCAGCATTTCAGCTTTTTTTGTTGCTCTATTTTGAGCATTTTTGCTGTTTTTTTTAGTAATAAACAAGTCACGGGGTACAAATGGCCCCAGGGCTCCTGGTTAATGGACAGTAGTAACTAAGCAGTGTAGTGGTCTCGTTACAGACGGTTCCTCCTCCAAATAAGCCAGTCTCTCCGTCCCCTGCTCTGTCCCGTCCAGCGTGAACAGGATCCTAGGGATAAAACGAGTTTTTTAATTACTGTATTGCCCTGCGATTGACTGGCGACCAGTCCAGGGTGTACCCCGCCTCCCGCCCAAAGTCAGCTGGGATAGGCTCCAGCATCCCTGCGACCCTAATGAGGATAAGCGGAAAGAAAATGAATAATTGAATGAATTACTGTATTGTATATGTCCTGCATGTGTTCTGTGTACAGTGTGAGTAAGTTTGGTGTTCATTTAGATATAGCTTATACTGAAACTCAACTTGCAACGGTGTCATAGGAACGGAACTCATACCTACACAGAGGATCTCCTGTATTAAAGCCGCATCGCTTCTGTTCACACTTGTGCAACACTGAATAATAAAGGCCACAGTTGCACCCTGGGACAGATCGTTCCTATTTACAAGACTTAGTCCTTACTATTATGAAATGTTGCCAAACTGTCTCTACATGTTTTTTTTCATTCATTTTTTGTCATTCTCTCATTCCTGATGTGCCCATGGTATGTACACCCATCAACACGCTACCATTGTCTAGCTCCGCCCTTTGGGCACCTTCACCCTGTACTTGCTATTAGCTGCTAATCAGCTGTCAAAAAAATATTATGGATCAATCATTTTTAGGGGTTCCAATAATATCGTCCATGTTGGCATAAAAATATATTGTTTTTGTCATGATGATGATGGAGCGTGTGCTCCACAAATGGAGCCTTCCAAATGTAAATATGCAATTTGGATTGACTATAAGGTAAGTAAGTTAGGCATCTTCCTTTAAAATTCATTCATTCATTCATTTTCTGTACCGCTTATCCTCATTAGGGTCACGGGGATGCTGGAGCCTATCCCAGCTGACTTTGGGCGAGAGGCAGGGTACACCCTGGACTGGTCGCCAGTCAATCGCAGGGCACATATAGACAAACAAACATTCACACTCTAATGGACAATTTAGAGCGGCCAATGAAGCTAACATGCATGTTTTTGGAATGTGGGAGNAGGAATTCACACTTTTGCGTTGCGGAAGAAAATGTGGGATCTTTTGTGCTGTGGCTAACAGCATGAAGGTCCTGACTTTGGGAAATGAGCTGATGTTGTAATGACGTGAATCAGCTGAGAAAGTAGTAGTAGGTAATAGCAGTTTTACGGAAAAGTGTACATTTTGGGAAAATGTTGAATTTTTGTTGGGTATAAATCAAGTCAAAGTCGACGGAAGTGTCCTTTAACTGCACTATTTTTTTGAGGTGCCATTACCTTGTGCACTTCCTGTTTGCCTCTCGGCCCGCACCATAGTTTGGAACCGCAAGGGCGGCAATTTTTACGTGGAGCTAGAAGATGGAAAGCATGTTCAGCAGAATTGGACAAAGAAAAGGATATTTTAAATGGCAACATTATCTCCAAAGTCTTGGCAATGGCTCTCTCAAAAAGTTATTTGTGCTGCTGTGACTTGAGTTCTCCCAAAGTACGTCGCCTGTGGGAGAAGTGAGGAGTTACTGGCGCACTGCAGATCCTGTTTTGTCATTTATACAGTGGTACCTTGGCATAAAGTGTCCCAACTAACGAGTTGCTAGTCACCAGCAGCGCCGATGAGAGCTAATGCTATGACATTGACACTAGCATTATAGCCGTCTAATTTATCTTATTTAGTATGGTTTGTGCGAAACTAAGACAGCAACAACATCAAATTGTAAGTGCTAAATGAATACCAAACCACCAACCCCCGTGGAGTTCGTTTTTCAGTGAGGTTGTGAACCACAAATATGCCCATTAGCACTCAGTATGGTCATCAAATCTTACCTACATGCATTCCCACATAGAATCCGCACTTGGGAGCACATATGTGAAAGCAAAGGGTGCAAATACATTATAGTAGTCTTATCTGTGTAGTGTGAGAGAACAAAAAAGGTGCATTCAAGGAGCGTCAAACAGTGGGACAAATTGCAGCTCGCAATAAATATTGAAAAACCGGAGGCATTCCAACTGTATGTTATTTTTGAGTGAAATAACATTCCATATTTTCAATATTGATATCTCTTTACATAAAATTGTATGTAGTTATCGTAGCTGCATAGCAAATTGCTTAGCACAATTTACATCCCTTTTTATTATGGATAAGAACTTATTTTTTACCTGTGATTAAATGCAGTTAATTTTGAATTAACTATGAACAAAATGTGATTAAATATTTTTAATTGACAGACAGCCCTAGTGTAAATACCGTGTAAGTAGCTTGAATGTCCTGAATGTGTTGAACAGTTTGATGTTGGAATGGCTTGAGTTGGTTGCAAAATGTGGATGTTGAAACAAATGTTGAAGTACAAAGTAGTACAAAGTAGTGTTACAAAAAAGTGGGAATTTTGTGAAAATGTTTTGGTATGTGAAAATGGTCAGTTTGAAAGTGTTGAATGAGTGCAATGATTTGATAATGGTATAGTTTAATTGTAATTGAACATGCATGTAAAGGACATTGGAATACATCACTTAATGCAATGGACAGTTCCACATGTCCAAAAGGAGTAGGAAGAAGCAAAGCTTATTAAATCCTACCCCCGTAGGTTTCCCCTATTTCAATACATTTGTGGACTTCCTGCAGTTTCTAAGTTTGAATGCATAAGTAAGGTCATGTATGTTAGATAATAGTCCTTGTCATGGTAAATAAATTATATTTCCGTCCTGATGAATGACATTCATAATGATTAATAATAATAATAATAATAATGATAATAGTGACGAGTGGTGTATAACAATTGTAACAAAACATTGTTGTAGTACAGACAATGTTCTCACTAGGAATGAAAGGTTCCTAGTACAAATGAAATAATAAAAATGGTCAGTAACAGATAAAGTAGTGCTTTTTAATGCTTGGAAAGCATTCACGCAATAATAATGGATTCGAGTTTATAGCACCTTAAAAGAAACTACAGTGCTTCACATTGGACTGAACCCATTCACTCCTCAATCACATACTGGTCATTTACATCTGTAGTCATAGCTGCCCTGGGGTAGTCTGACGGAAAAGTAACCACCACACATTCACACACCAGTGTCGGCAGCACGACACTGGTTGTAACGACAGCGACTGGGTGGAGGGAACGAGGCTCAAACCACTAACCTTCCGGCTTCTGGACGACCTGCTCTACCTTCTGAGCCGGACCGCCTATAATTGTTTGTATTATTGATACCAAACACCAAAAAGTGAACATGCTGCAATGTTTATCAGGTCATCCATCCTAGTGCCCCCTTTTGGTGTAAAATAGGAAAGAATTGAAAGAAACAGAAAGTTCCATGAAGGAAAAAACAGCGCTGCACCACAAATAGAGATGTTTCACGATAAAACTAAAGAACAGCTCGAGCTGAAGAAGAAGAGAGTTGATTCTATTGTTCCAATTAGGGATGCAAGGATTACAGGTAAAAATGATTAACCGTGTTAAAAAGTCAGATGGTTAATTTTATCGTTAATTTTATCACCCTAAGAGATAGGGTGAGGAGCTCGGCCATCCGGGAGGAGCTCAGAGTAGAGCCGCTGCTCCTTCACATCGAGAGGAGCCAGTTGAGGTGGCTTAGGCATCTAGTCCGGATGCCTCCCGGGGGCCTCCCTGGTGAGGTGTTTCGGGCATGCCCGTCGGGAGAAGGACCCCGGGAAGACCTAGGACACGCTGGAGGGACTATGTCTCACAGCTGGCCTGGGAACGCCTTGGTGTCCCCCTGGTGGAGCTTGAAGAGGTCGCTGGGGACCCGGAACTCTGGACTTCCCTACTGAAGCTGCTGCCCCCGTGACCCGGACCCGGATAAGGGGAAGGATAATGGAATGGAATGGAAGAGCAGCAACAACAATGCTGTATGCTTGTCAGTGACGCTCCACACTGGCGAGCCTACAGAGTAGGCCTAGAACCTGAACCCGCCCAGAACTAAATACCCTACATGCTCAGCACGACCCGGTAGGAGGCTCATTGTATCCACATGAAACCTCTGTCCTGTCCTCACTTTTCTAACAAGGGCGAGCTCATTTTGTGGCCAATGGTTAACCACAGCAATGACCACGCCATCGGCCACAGACCACACCATTGGCCACGCCATCGGCCACCCCATTGGCCACCCCATTGGCCACCACCAGGAGGCGTTCACCGTGGCCAGCCATTCTCACAGTGGTTAAAATGCACGGCGGGACATCTTTTTCCTGGCATTTACTTGTAAGTGTAGAGTACAGAGGGTATTTTCAATGTTCTGCTCATTTAGACAATATGTCAAATTCACTTTTTAAGTTGAATTGCAGATATACAACAACCTTTTCAGGATATTGTAATTTTCTGGCTAGTATTGTAAAATAGGCAAATCACTACAGTGCTTTGCATCTTCCAATTGCCTAACTCGAAAGGAATCTGTTATAAGACACATTTTGCTAAACATGGCATGTTGGGAAAACCTATTAATTTACTTTTATGTTATATATTTATTTGTAAAAATCAATGGATGAATGGATATTTGTACATGGATATTAAAACACAATCCTTTCAATCTGTCTATAAATAAGATACACTATCAATGTGCCCTTAAAGGTGAATAAATTCAGGAAAATGACCAAAATATTGCTTTCTGTGAGCAAAAATCAGATGACCAACATTTTTTTAACATTATTTAAATAGTTATTCACGCCCAATGGAGAATCCTTATGCATTTATAATATACATACATACATATTTAGGTGTGTATGTGTGTTTTTCCCGTTCTAACATTATGTCCCCTGCATCAAATCAAGCTTCACTGTATTCATACCAATTTTTTAATACACACGAAATGCAACCCAAACACCTCAACAAACTTAAAAGCAATGCAGCGCCTCCCCCCAACACTCCACACCCCATCACCGCACACACAGATACACAAAGGAATGTAATGTATGTATGGAAAGTTGAGCATTGATAAACCGGGTGAGTAGGAGAAGCCGTCTGCACACCCACAAGGATTTTTTGCAAATAATAAAGATAATGAAATGGTTAGAGGATGGAAAATAAAAGCCTAATGGAATTACTGCACAAGTAAAGTAATACAGTCAAGTAAATGCCAGTAAAAAGCTGTCACACATTTTAACCACTGTGTGGTTGGCTAGGCCACCGTGAACGCCCCCTGGTGGTGGCCAATACTGTGGCTGATGGCGTGGTCATTGCTGTGGTTAACCGTTGGCGAAAATGAGCTTGCCCTCTTTCCACTTTTCCTTGGGCGCAATGGACAATGCATACTTACTTTTGGGGCCTAACAAACTGTGGGATCCTGGGGTGGAAGGGTCAAATTAATTGTCTCTGTCACCCAAAGGTGACAAGTGAATTTCACAAGGTAAGATTCCTTATTTTTACATTGACTATTTTNCTGGATTCCCTCCAAAATCTGTCTGAATCCTCTGTAAAGGATATCATTTTTGGAATGCTAGAAGGAGAACAAAATTATTTAAATGTTCTGAATGTAATTATAATTTTAAGTAAGTTTTTCATCCACAAATGTCGTTTCTTGAAAAGTAATCCTACCTTGCCCACCTTTCACAAAGAACTTGGCCATTTTTATTCTTCCCTTAAATTCATAGACAAAAAAACAAGCGGTGGACTTACTTCACACAATCAAGACCTTGAAAATCACAGAATGCCCTTCGTTTTTTTTTTTGTTTATTTATTTATTTTTTTTCCTTTTTATTTATTTTTATTTTAGAATCAGAATCAGCTTTATTCGCCATATGTGTTGCCACACTAGTTGTTGTTAGGAGTTCAATAGTTTGACAGCCAGGCGGAAGAAACTGTTATTGAGCCCGGTTGTTTTGGCGAACAGTGCTCGGTATCGCCTGCCGGAGGGGAGGAATTGAAACAGTTTGTGGGCGAGGTGTGAGCGGTCCGCAGTGATGTTACCTGCCCTCTTCTTGGCTCTGGACCTGTGCAGTTCCTCCACGGAGGGCAGGCTGGTGTCAATGATTTTCTCTGCAGACCTGATTGTCCGTTGCAGTCTGCTCTTGTAGCAGAGCCGAACCAAACTGTGATGGAGGAGCAGAGAACAGACTGTACTATGGCTTTGTAGAAGATTGTTAGCAGTTCCTTAGGCAGGTTGAACTTCTGGAGCAGTCTCAAAAAGTACATCCTTTGCTGTGCCTTCTTCTGGATCGTGTCTATGTCAAGGGACCACTTTAGGTCCTGGGAGATGGTGGAGCCCAGGAACTTGAAGGAGTCCACAGTAGACACAGTGTTGTTGAGGGTTGTGAGGGGGGGGTAGAAGGGGAGGTGATTGTGTGAAGTCCACTTTCATTTCCACAGTTTTAAGCGGGTTTAGTTCCAGGTTATTGTGACCGCACCAGGATACCAGCTGATCCACCTTGCTTCAATAAGCAGTTCATCACCGTCACTGATGAGGCCGATGACGGTGGTATCATCTGCGAATTTCAGCAGTTTCACAGCTGGGTCTTCTGAAGTGCAGTCATTTGTGTAGAGGGAGTAAAGCAGAGGGGACAGGACCCACCACTGGGGGGCACCAATGCTGATGGACCATGATATGGTGCTGGATATTGTGCTCCTCAGCTTTACCTCCTGCCTCCTGTCAGTCAGGAAGCTGTTGATCCACTGAGAGATGGAGGGGGACACAGTGAGTTGGGTGAGCTTTTGAAGGAGGATGTCCGGGACTACGGTGTTAAAGGCAGAACTAAAGTCCACAAACAGGATCCTGTCATACGTCCCTGGAGAGTCGAGGTGCTTTAGGATGTAGTGTAGCCCCATGTTCACCGCATCCTCAACCCACCTGTTTGGCCGGTTGGCAAACTGCAGGGGATCCAGCAGTGGGCCTGTGATGCCTTGAGCCGCTTGTACCCGCGATCTTGTCCTTTCGGTCTCTACCCAAAGCTCATGACCATAGGTGAGGGTAGGAACGTAGATCGACCGGTAAATTGAGAGCTTTGCCTTTCGGCTCAGCTCTCTCTTCAGTCCGCATGTCCATCTCAGGTTCTATCCTTCCCTCACTTGTGAACAAGACCCCGAGGTACTTAAACTCCTCCACTTGAGGCAGAACCTCATCCCTGTTCCGGAGATGGCACTCCACCCTTTTTCGCGCGAGACTTCATCATGAGGAGAAGAACATAACTTCAGCAGTAACTGAGACCCCGTCCACACGTAGGCGGGTATCTCATAAAAGTTTTTTTTCCACGTTTTTGCCTATCATCCACACGTGTCCGCAGATATACGGCACTGAAAATGAAGGTTTTCAAAACCTCCGGCCAAAGTGTGGATCTGGCGAAAACTGCGTATGGACGCAAGTAACCAGGGGTTTGTGTTTCCAAGCGTCACTTCCAGCGGTGAAGAAACAACATGGATGCTCTCAGAACTGACAATGTTTTCTTGCGTCTAGTTAACTTTGTGTTCTAAATCAAAGTTATCAATAATCCTTCCTCCTTGTCAGCCCACAACAACGAGCCCGGCGCCATGTTTCATGTTTGCGCAAGTAACGAGATGACAGAGGATGATTCTGATTGGATAGAATTTTGACGCCTACAAGTTTGGCTGTGGTTCCCAATGCATTTATCCGCTTACGTGAGGATGCGTTTTTTTTTTTTATCGAGGTCATGTGGACACCATTTTTTTCATAAACGGAGAGGTAGAAATATGCGTTTTTAAAAATACCCTGCTATGTGTGGACAAGACATCGGGCTTTTCAACAGGAAGAGGATGAATAAAAACTTCTCTGTTATGTTTGAGTCTCACTGCCGTGTTACGGGAAAACAAGGTATATAAACAAACATTCCCGAACTCTTTCTGTCTTCTTTCCGGCTAATCCATCTTGTGTTCTGCCGGATTGCGCCAAAGGGAGCGCATGCGTAAAATAAAGCAGCCGAAAGCCGACTCGTTAAAATACAGTCTTACAGGTATGTTTTGGATATTTGAAAAATACATCAAAGCGTTACACCAAAAACAAGTCATTTCAAGTCAATTAACTAATTAATTAATTAATTAATTAATTAAGTCCGAGTTAAGTGTCAATTCAAGAACATCAAGAGAAGAATTAAAATAATTAAAGAAATAAAGGAAACAGGAATAACTCCTTACTTTTATCCCTGTGGTTTTTGCACACTGGAAGGGGCGTTGCAAGGAAGGGAGAGACAAGCTACACTGCTTAGTTCATACTGTCCGTTTCATAGCATCAGATCCCTTCACATGTTGAAAGATATCATGATGTTTGCGGCATTTGCTCGGATCAGGCATGCAACCAAGATTGATCAGCTTTTCACTTTCCTTTTCTTGGACAGACTGCCATCAGAAGAGTATGCATTACATTTGGGAGACATGATAGAGGTTAAAGTTCAAAAGTTCTAAAAGAAACAAATGTGACGTCCTTTCTCAGCGCGTATTTTTCCATCCACGCATTTTTTCTTACCGCCAACAAATATTTCTATTTAGCTTCTAACAAATATTTCATTTTATGACCTGCTGAAATTGTGTATGGTGCCTGATTGGAAATACAGTATTGGACAGTACTACTATATACTGTAGTATTCGTGTTGCTTCATGGCGGTGTCGGGCTAAAGTCTTTGGAAAAGTCAGCACATTTCCGTGTAAATGTGCACAATAATAGAAAGTATTTGCACCTCACCTGACAAGTAATGCAGTGTGGTGCAATAGGAAGAGAGAATGAGTGTCCTCCAGGGGCGCCCTCCTTCCTCCTCCCTCCTCCACACTTCAACACGATGGCCACGCAGCACTTGCCAACATGCAAGCTTTTTTGGGAGAGAATCACAAGGGAGCCTTGTGTGTATGTGTGTGGTCTCTCAACCCGAGAGATATTTATTCCTCTCTCAGCCTCTCCGGCTCCTTTACACCACTTTTTACACCACTCTTGTCTCTGCAACACTCTGAGTGTGCGTGCAGCTGCTGCATTGTGTCCCCGGAGTATTCCTCCGGCTAATGGAAAACACTCTGCGCTCCATCACAGAGTACGAGTCAAGTCATCATATGGCCAAAAGCAAAGTTTCCTCCGACACGCTCCGAGCCTCAAAGTTTATTTCTTAAATGTTGTAACTGCTAACACATACATAGGCTTGCATGTTTCCATGAGCATGATCTTTGAGAGCGTTCTAGTGGAAGTCATCAAGTTTGCAGCAGTCGTGTTGGCACTCTGGCTTCAATTTGTACTGAGCACATCGAAGTCAAACATCAAGCAAGTATGCATTATACATATAATGCATTATACAGTGGAACCCAACACAATCCATTCCATGATACAAGTTGTTGACATTTAGAAGCTATTTGTCGCATAGCAAATAACAGAAATAAGAATAACACCGTCCCTCTTTTATTGCCGTTATTTGGTTCCAGACCCAGCCGCAATAAGTGAATTTCCGCAAAGAAGAATTCATTATTAATAAATTAAATAATATTGTAGCTAGAACATTAAAAATCACTGTCTATGACTTCCTAAATATGATTTTTACCATTACAATAATGGTAGACATGAAATAACACCCCTATATGCACCCAGGAGATTGATAAAGTATCTATGTATTATTCTTTGTTCTCAACACATTGCTCATTTGTAATGGAGAGGATATGTGATCACTGTAGGGACACAAAGACGGCCACCACTAGCACAGCAAGCTACCAAGCTAACTAGTTAGTCTCTCCAATTTACTTAGTCTAAATTTAAGAACGTTCTTCAAATGGAGTGGGGAAGAAGGACAAAGTAAGAAGCCTAAACCTTACCACTTCCACATGGAAAGGGAGGTGAACTGGGAGGAATATGTCATGTTAGACATGCCACGGCTGACTACATGCAGTGTGAAAGTAATCCGATGTCATGTAAAGTTTTAGACACTTAGTGGCCAGAATACTACATATAACTTGTTTTTTAATATTTTTTGACTAATAATTGTCCGTAGCCAACCACAAAACAGTAGTAGAGTGCGATGTAGCAAGGGCCAACTGTACCCCACCATTTTCTGTTCAGATTTTGCAGCTTTCAACCATAAGTTCATTAATAAATACAGCTGTTTCATGGTTGAATACGGCCAATTTGACCATATTTGAGCAAACTTTATGTATTTTTTTATTTTTTTACATTAGTTACTAAATGTCAGTAAATTTTCTGCGAGACGACCGGCTTTTATTGCAGGTTTTTAATCTTACAACAATAATAAATGATAATAGTGGCTTGATTTTATATAGTGCCTTCTTACATGTTGCCCACAGTGCTTTGCAGTCAGGTGAACCCATCATTTATTAATGCCTCAGTTCCACGCTGGTGGTGGTGCATCTGTATCCACAGCTGCCCTCGGGTAGACTGACGGAAACATGGCTGCCAATATGCGCCTTTGCACCAAATATTCATACACCAGTGTGTGTAACGCTGAAGGTAAGGTGGGTAAGGTGTCTTGCCCAAGGACACAACAACAACAGGGACTGGGGGGAGGGAGTGAGGATGGACCTGTAAGTTTCTGGATGACCTGCTCTACATCCGAAGCCTCTGCCGACATAATAATAGTAACAGAATAACAATAATAACAATGACAACACGGGCCCCCGCAGCCCTAGTAAGGATAAGTAGCATAGAAAATGGATGGATGGATACCACGGGCTACTGTTGTGAGTCTGAAACCAATTAACCGCGACAAATGATGAATTACAATAAATTACTATGATGTCTTGTATTCTTTATGCTACAATTTCAAACATTGTACACTACGTTTTAAAATTGACCAGACACATTCAATGAATTTGCACATAGCATTGAATTGGTATCGCTGATACCATCCAGAATTTTACCCAGTATCGAGTCAGAAATTATTATTTCTGACTCGAAAACAAAAATTGTTTCCGGTGAACGTTGGCCTCCGCCAAGGCTGCCCTTTGTCACTGATTCTGTTNGCGCAGTCAAGGTGTTGAGGGAGTCCAGCTTGGTGACCTTAGGATCTCGTCTCTGCTATTTGCAGACGATGTGGTCCTTATGGCCTCATCAGGCTGTGACCTTCAGCGTTTACTGGAGCGGTTTGCAGCTGAGTGTGAAGCTTCTGGGGTGAGACTCAGCACCTCCACATCCGAGGCCATGGTTCTCAGCCGGAAACGGGTTGGGAGTGAGGTCTTGCCTCTGGTGGAGGAGTTCAAGTATCTCGGGGTCTTGTTCACGAGTGAGGGACGGTTGGAGCGTGAGGTCGACAGACGGATCGGTGCAGTGTCAGCAATAATGCGGTTACTGTACCGGACCGTGGTGGTGAAGAGAGAAGGCAAAGCTCTCTGTTTACCGATCGATCTACGTTCCCACCCTCACCTATGGTTATGAGTTATGGGTCATGACCGAAAGAATGAGATCGCGGATACAAGCGGCGAAAATGAGTTTCCTCCGTAAGGTGGCTGGACTCACCCTAAGAGATAGGGTGAGGAGCTCGGCCATCCGGGAGGAGCTCAGAGTAGAGCCGCTGCTCCTTCACATCGAGAGGAGCCAGTTGAGGTGGCTCGGGCATCTAGGCCGGATGACTCCCGGGCGCCTCCCTGGTGAGGTGTTTCGGGCATGCCCAGCCGGGAGAAGGCCCCCGGGAAGACCTAGGACACGCTGGAGGGACTATGTCTCACAGCTGGCCTGGGAACGCCTTGGTGTCCTCCCGGTGGAGCTGGACGACGTCGCCGGAGAACGAGAAGTCTGGACTTCGCTACTGAAACTGCTGCCCCCGCGATCCGGACCCGGATAAGCGGAAGAAAATGGAATGGAGTCAGAAATAAAATTAATGGTATCGCACATCACAGTAGCAGTCTTTACCTCCTGTAAACACACGGAAATGCGTGTGATGTTGCGCGTCTGCGCATGCACTTCACTATCCAGACGCTTTGCGTTAAGATAAGTCACATTTGTTTGGTAATGTGAACGACCACATCAAAAATTGGATTTTGAACAAAAAAATGGATATGGGACTCACACCCTACAATGTGAACACTGCAGGTCAACTCAAATCAGATTCTTGTCAAATGTGACTCAGGCCTCTGGCATGTTGGTCTCACAGTCAGGAGGTTCAGGGTTCGAATCTCCGTTGGGCATCTCTGTGTGGAGTTTGCATGTTCTCCCTGTGCATGTGTGGGTTTTCTCCGGTTTCCTCCCACATTCCAAAAACATGCATGTTAGCCTAATTGGTGACTCTAAATTGTCCATCGGTATGAATGTGAGTGTCTGCCCTGCGATTGCCTGGCGACCAGTCCAGGGTGTACCCCGCCTCCCACCCGAAGTCAGCTGGGATAGGCTCCAGCATCCCCGCGACCCTAATGACGATAAGCAGTATAGAAAATGAATGGATGGACTCAGGCCTTGTTCGTGTGTAGATACAAGTCCTTTATTTATACTAAAGCAGTCTGAACAATCAGGTCGCATATATCCGACATATTCGTCTTAAAAAGGCAGTGTTAGTGTTTGTGTGGACATGGCGGCGTGAATGGAGCGGTCCGTGCGAGCTCCTCGCACCATGACAAATGGGTCTACCACTGCCATGGAGAGCCAAATATCCAACTGTCAAGGTGAAACTAACGCCAATGGAAACAAATATCCAACGTCCAACATGAAACTAACTTCACCAATGTGCAGAGTGAAGCCTCTTGTCATCCAGCCTCTGCAGTAAAAAGAGAGGAGATAGAGGAAAACAAACTCACATGCACATGTCAATTTATCGAGGCCAGAAAAACGGTTGACTTCATTTAAAAAAAAACTGTTTGATTAAAAAATTTATCAACTGTCATGACAGGCCTACTCACCAGTGTAGGCAAACATTCTTGGAATTATAGATATGAATTATGTGCTATGGTGGGGTTACAAATGGGGTTGGACATCGAGTCTCAAGCCTCAGTGGGAACCGGGAATACCCGTGTGATTCTCCTGGGATCATTCACATCTTTTTATTTGGATTCTTTGGTTTCGGTGCCCTGTCCACCAACCAGAAGAAATAGCACACAAACGAAGAAGAATCCCGGCGAGCACCAAAGAAGAAGAAGCCGTTACAAAGCTTGATTGGCTTAACTTCATGAAAAAGAGAAGTCAGCTCAATGCAACATCTGCAACACAATGATCTCATGCAAAGGAGGATACACAACCAACAACCTCCACATTCATGTTGTAAAATTACCAGAGCGCCCTGTCTTTGATGCTCTACGTTGGACTTTCTCTAAGCAGCAAGAATTACGTGCGTATGTAACTGAGGGTTTCAGGATGCCCGTTGAAGTCGCAGAAGTAAATAAAAGGGACCTGCAACTGCAGAGTGCAAGTTTATTCATATTTTTTCCGTTTATTCGCACCTCTTTTTGCAAAGGTCAAGAGACTTTCTCAAAGCACACGACACACTTGTAGCCTTTAGGGCTTTGTACTACATCCTTTTTAGTGTGGTAACAAAATGAGGGTGTCATAAAAAATAGCTTACACCAGCACTGGAGCCTATCCCAGCTGACTTTGGGTGAGAGGCGAGGTACACCCTGGATTGGTTGCCAGCCAATCACAGGGCAAACAACCTTTCACACCTTGAGAACCTTCACACAATTTAGAGTTGCCAATTAACCTAACATGCATGTTTTTGAAATGTGAGAGGAAACCTGGAGTACACGGAGAAAGCCCACGCACAGGGGCACACATGTAAACTTTACATAGAGATTCGAACCCAGATCTTCCAGATTTGGAAAAAGTTATAAAGCCATTTCCAAAGTTTTGGCACTCCAGCGATCCACAGTGAGACCTATTACCCACAAATAGCAAAAACATGGAACAGTGGTGAACTTTTATAGGAGTGGCCAGCCAAACAAGAGCGCAGAGACAAAAATTCAAGAGGTCACAAAAGATCCCACAACAACAGAACTGCTAGCCTCATTTCATGACTCCACCATAAGAAAGGTCTTGGGAAAAAATATCCTGCCCGGCAGAGTTCCAAGACAAAAACCATTGCTGAACAAAAAGAACATTAGTCTTGTCTCAATTTTGGGGATGATCCCCAAGACCTTTGGGAGAATATTCTGGGGTCTGACGAGACAAAACTTGAACTTTTTGGAAGGTATGTGTCCCATTACGTCTGGTGTAAACGTAATGGTGGAAAGTAACCAGAATCCAAACAACAAATCTGAACCGGAACTAGAATTGTTCTAGGCACAGCCAGGGCGTTGAGGGGTTTCAGTTTGGTGGCCGCAGGATTTTGCCTCTGCTTTTTGCGGATTATGTGGTCCTGCTGGCTTCTTCAAGCCGTGACCTTCAACTCTCATTGGATCGGTTCACAGATGAGTGTGAAGCAGCCAGGATAAGAATCAGCACCTCTCAGTCTGAGTCCATGGTCCGTGCCCAGAAAAGGGTGGAGTGCCATCTCCAGGTCGGGAATGAGGTCCCGCCCTAAGTGGAGGAGTTTAAATACCTCGAGGTCTTGTTAACAAGTGAGGGAAGGATGGAACATGTGATGGACAGGCGGATTGGTGCGGCGTCTGCAATGATGCAGACTCTGCACCGGTCTGTCGTGTTGAAAAGAGAGCTGAGCCAAAAGGCAAAGCTCTCAATTAACCGGTCAATCTACGTTCTTACCCTCACCTATGGTCATGAGCTTTGGGTAGTGATTGAAAGGACAAGATCGCGGGTACAAGCGGCCGAAATGAGTTTTCTCCGCAGGGTGGCTGGGCTCTCCCTTAGAGATAGGGTGAGAAGCACTGTCATCCGGGAGAGACTTGGAGTAGCAGAGTAGTAACCGCCGCTCCTCAGCATTGAGAGAAGTCAGATGAGGTGGCTCGGGGATCTGGTTAGGATGCCTCCTGGATGCCTCCCAGGGGAGGGCACGTCCAACCGGTAGGAGAGCTTTGGGAAGATCCAGGACACGTTGGAGAGACTATGTCTCTCAGCTGGCCTGGGAACGCCTCGGGATTCGCCGGGAAGAGCTGGACAAAGTGGTCGGGGAGAAGGAAGTCTGGGCTTAATATATTTATATTGTATTATTATATTTTTTTGGCATATGTCGGCTTTGTCTGACAGTATTGTAAACATCCCCTTGCTAACACGGTTTTATGTTTTTTGAATCTATGGTAATATGGTAGCTGCTAAAATGCTTAGTACAATTTCTAAGACAGGTAAAATTGTTTTGTATTCTATTTTTTCTCAGGGTGAAAGCTATAATTACAGTATTTTGTCTTATTTTTACTAGTTTTTTGTCAATATATATGTCCTTTTCTGTTGTCTCCTTAAACGCTTGAGGTTTGAGCGACAGTACTAAACAAAAAGCTTTCCTATTTTATAAAATCATTTCAACGTAGATTTTTGTTTTATACAAGAATTCCATTCTGGTCCTAATGATGACAATTTTCAGAGGTCTTAATGGCGGAATTGTGGGCAGCTCATGGAAATCACCATTCAGCAGGAACTCTGATTCTGGAGCACAAATTCAATGGGACGGTTATATTTTCAATTAGCGATCCGAATGGACACTTGGTTTAAAAGGAACACCAAACATCATTACTGATGAAACACAGTCTGGTTTCATGACTGGCAGACATATAACAAACATAAGGTTAGTACTTGATATTTTTGACTATTCCGGTTTGGTTGTAGATGAAAGCTTAATTCTATTTTTAGATTTTTATAAAGCATTTGACTTTGTTGAACACCAATTTATGTTTGAGGCGTTAGAGGTGTTCACCAAATCTATAAAAACAGTATATCAAGATGCAAATAGTTCCATAAAACTTCTATTTGGCACTACTAAATGATTTAATACAAATCGGGGGATCCATCTGGGTTGTCCAATTTCAGCGTTTCTTGTTTGTTTTAAAACTGAATATTACAAAATGTGAGCTTATTCCAGTGAAAGAAGGCTCTGATACAAGTGTCTCAGGAATCGCCGTCAAACATAAACCTAAAAATCTTGGTAACAATATTGAAAAAGGTCAAAAGGCAAAAGGCAACTAAAACAAAATTCCCACTTATTAGTACTGTCAAACAGAGACTTAATCTCTGGCTCCAAAGACACTTATCAATAACTGTTGCTAAAGTTGAAGGCTTTTCTAGACTAATGTATAGAGCTATAGCTTCTGATTTTCCCAAGACCTATGTAAGAAAATAGATAGTATTTTGATTGATTTTATTTGGAAAAACAAAATACATTACATATAGAAGAATGTAATGATAAATAAATACATCATTTAAAATTAAATGGATCAAATTATACTTAAAGAAACCCAACTCAATATGGAACTTCATTACTGCCCAGGTTGTCAAATCAGTAGGAGGCCTAGAATTTCTACTAAAATGTAATTACGATATTTCTTCCACAGTCAACTTTTATTGTCATGGTCAATGGCATACAAATGTAATTTTTCACCACATAGATATTATATTTGGAACAATAAAGACATATAAATACAAGAATAAATCAATATATATTGGAAGATGGGTTGACAATAACATCATTTTGGTCATTTATTGAATGAAAATGAACATTACGATTATTTCACAGGCGCTACCTTGTAAAGGACAACCTGCTCAAATATAAAATGAATATTGACAGATTGGGATATAATTTTGTGGACCACCAATGGGCGTGCTCTAGACACATTTTGCAATTTTGTGCCACGCGCAGACTGGCGTAAGTACGCCTCCGTCCCTCCTACCGGCACAAGTGGCAAAGAGGGAGGAGAGAAGGCGTGACCGGGTTTAACACAGCCGGGTCAAATTTTCCTCAGTCAAAGGAGCTCCTCTCCTCACCTTTAAATGCGCTGCTGGCGAAACGCATTGCAAGTTTGGTAGAATATGGATTAAGAAAGCGGAAGACAGCCAAACTTCTCCTAGATGGAAAGTGATGTTTTGGTCTGGGAGGTCTAAGCTCGCAGTGGCCGAATATCTGGTCACGCAAGCAGACCTCCACGGGCTGATAATGCAAAAGCGACCTGGAAGGAGATTACAAGTATCGTAAATCAGGTTTACCCTGACGTACTGGGATCCAATGCCCAGTGAAAAAAACAGTTCAATGATGTCAGAAGAAGGCAAATCAAACAAATAAAGACACTCGTATTTAGTAATTTATATTTGTAATATGAAAATGTAAAATAACATGTACGTGTAATATGAATAAACAAAAACATAATGGGGAAAATGGGGATGTGTAAAAGACGCGTTGCCAAGCTGGTGGTCTGGCCCTTGTCACTTGTGTTTGCATGTGAGATGAACTTTATTACCCAATTCATTACCATCCTTTTTGCAATTCTTCCTTACACAATCAAAGATGTCAATACGTTTGATTAACCGTTTATTTACAATTAACCACATCCATATCAGATCCACTGGCAACCGATAAGGAAGAGGATGAGGAGGGGGCACAGTCAATAGAGATGAAAATGTATGTGCTGATTCAGATAGTTACTTTAAACAGTGGTTGTTGTGATTATTAAGTACATTGAAATGTGCCTGAGATCGTGTAAACCGGCCTGCGGTGATGTGTGCCCACTTTGCGCCAGTCAACCAAATTACCACTAGACCGGCTGCGCTTCGCCTCGCGCCGAGAGTAAACTTGGTTGGAGTCAGCGATCTAAATTGGCTGCGCACTTAGGGAAATTAGAGCCCACTGTGTTCTTTTTGTGCTAATGCAGAGGAAACAGTATCCCGTTTATTCTGGGACTGTACATATTCTCACGTATTTTGGATTAACCTAAACACTTCAGTTTCATAAACGTCAAGCTGAAACGTTCGATGAAAATTACTCTGAGGCATATACTTTTTGGGATTGATAAAACTGACAAAGTAGAGTTCATTAAGGCTTATGTTGTCGAGTAAGTTTGACAAAGTATCATATCCACTTTGTAAATTTGACAAATCAATGACCACATTTTATCTGATCTCATATTTGGAAGATTTAGACTATTCTGTGAACCCCAAGGCCATGAAGACCAAGAAACTATGTAACGAATAACCATCCATCCATCCATGTTCTATACCGCACATTAGGGTCGCGGGTGTGCTGGTGCCTATCCCAGCTGACTCGGGGAGGGAGGCGGGCTGCACCCTGAAATGGTCACCAGTCAATCACAGGGCAGACAAACACTCACATTCACACGTATGGACAATTTAAAGCTGAGAAAATAACCCAGGGCACCCCCGACCACCCTCCATTAGTCATTTATTTACTTTTGTTTGTTTGTTTTTTTTCTTCCTTTTTATGTTAACTTGTCATCCTGTTAAACTGCGTTGCTGTATTGCTGTTGTGTATTATATTATATGTCTCAATAAAGTTCTATTTAAAAAAAAACATGACTTCCGGTTCTGGTTTTCATGCTACCGGGGATGTTTTGTGATAAAAATACATTACAAGCACAGTTGGACTCAACTGGTGTACTATCATCACAACATGATCGCAAACCGGGAAGCGTACCGGTGCAAAATGTTTGCATATATTTTCCACGTTAACCGAAAATCACGCT
The DNA here is from genome assembly GCA_024372805.1 of Oostethus manadensis. Taxonomy (NCBI): domain Eukaryota; kingdom Metazoa; phylum Chordata; class Actinopteri; order Syngnathiformes; family Syngnathidae; genus Oostethus; species Oostethus manadensis. Next base: position 1,938,894 of record QODF01000092.1, on the reverse strand, counting down.
CACCGGGCTTACAGTATAATGTCCTATAATAATTAGTCGGACTTCTTTGGCCATCGTTCACAATTAAATGTCACTAAATGCTTCTTGTGCACAATATTTGCCTCTTTGCTGGAATGACTAAAAAATGTTTGTCACCTTTAAAGATGTTTCACTTCTTCCTGCTAAAGATGGGTTGTCCCTCGGTGGACCTTTATGGAGACATCTCAAAATGACAACAACGCAACGTTTACATCAGCTCACACAGCAGGGTCACGCAGGACACGACACAGAGGACACCCTCTTCACTTACACTTCCCTTCCGGACCCAACCCGCTGTATGAGGGACATGACATTCTGTTCAATAGAATACATTTAAAAAAACATAATAGATCTAAAGTTACAATTTTACTTACTTTAAAACAAAATTGACATTTACATCAATGAGCAATGACATGTTTCACTAATGCTTTGGGCAAACCTGACCCTTGGGGTTGGCAGCATTTTGTGCACATGTGCAAGCCCGTGCGGTGGAACACTAAAAATCCATGGTGGACACGCTGCAGTGAAAATGCAAAATTTACCTCAAAAACACTTTACATTATTTACAACTTTATTTCATCAAATAACTACCTCTAACAGCACAAGACATTCTCCGGAATGGAGGCTCATCTGGAGTCCAACAACTGCCACATCATCATTACAAAGGTCACGTCAATGTGCACAATGACACGCACACATACACACTCTTCCATTCACTGTCACCTTCCTCTCTCGCTCTCGCACACACACACACACACACACCACACTACTGAAACCCCCTAGGGTGTCCTCCACTCTCGCCAAATTAGAGAAGAGCCCACAGCAGCAATTCCCATAAATATTGACTGGCTTTCAAAGCGTCCCCGGAGAAGCGTTGGAAGCAGCAGCTTGTGCATTAAGTCTCCAGCAGCTAACAACATAACCGCCGCTCGACTGACGCACAATGATTGCGATGGGGACGGCGGCGTACGCCAACTCCCCTCTGCTGTCCCCTTGAGGCCGCCTCAGGAGCACCCAGGCAGCAGGAGAGGTATCACTGATCTAATTAGCAGCCGTGAGAAGGTAAATGATGACACTTTGGCTTGGGGGACATGAATAGAGGATACATTGGGGGGTGTCCTGCCTTAGCGGCATCGGTGATGTGGTAGCAACATAGGCGTAACGCTTACGATTCGACAAGTCGTGCATGTCACTCAAGAGGGGCATCCATGTGACCTCTTTTCATTAAATTAGCGTGACGGCTCATCCCGGCAGACAACGAGCTCCTAGTGCTGCAGGTGAGCAGGTACAAGGCATTAAACCTCATTTCCCCTCAGGAAAAGAGGGCAAGCAGTCAAGACTAATTTACTAACAAGGAAGCACATGATTGATGAATTTGATTTGTTAGCAAGCCCAGTGGACCAGACTCCAGGGACCATGGTAGAAATTAATTCAGTGCTCAGTAATCAAATCTTCTTTAAATACTGAAGATGATTTTTACATTATGTTGCAGGCCAAATGCAAAAAAAAGAAAAAAGCCTGGTGGTTAATAGCTAGACTCTGAGAAAGCTAAAACGACTTAATCGCATACCTTTGTCAGTACCATTCATGGCACACAGATGTGTGGCAGACACTGCTATTTTTTTGGACCACACCTCTTTCAAATAATTGCTCAATTGCACAGCCTTTAGAGCGTGCACATCATGAATGCTGTTTGCATTCTGAGAATCTACTGCACCAAACAAAAACTTGTTTGCCATGTAGCGATACAAATATGCTAATAACAGTGATTAAGATGGTTAGTCACATTGGACTGCTATTATTTTGAGCATTACTATATACAAAACATGACTGGACCACGTCAGTTCTCAGGTTTTGATCAGGTGTGATGCTAAAGTGTACATGTCAGGTGGCGCTCACAGAGGTCCAGGGAATTCTCAGCTCGTACGGTATATATGTGTATGCTCCGACATTTTAAAAATTGGGGGAACATTATATCGGACAATTCCGCCCTCTAAGGGACGGGTGTCAACCTGACTCACAAATCATTGAATTGATTTCCCTGGAATACACTGTCCCTAGCATTTTGACAGGCGACTGCACGTCACGCACGCAACCCCAATGAAATGCTATACAAACAATGCATATTTCAAGTTAGAGTCTCCAAAAGTGTTAATCTACTAAAATGTGTTTTTGTGTGCAGAACAACACATGCAAATTTTATTGCATGTGCAAACCCGACGTACTAACTGGGGTGTAATGAGGATTATATCTGTCAAATGAGTAAAGACCGTGAAAGCCGGGCCGCACTATCCTTACCACTTTTTGGGTTTCAAGCAGCAGGTGTCCGAAAAGTTACCACGGAGATAACTGAGTGACGTTGCTTTTTCATTCTTCGACGTCGGCTCCTCCTTTCATCGTGAAGCAGAATAGGGAACGTGAGCTGGGTTTAGACCGCCCGTGGTGAGACATGTTAGTTTTACCCTACTGATGATGCGCTGTTGCAATAGTAATTCTGCTCAGTACGAGAAGAACCGCAGGTTCAGACATTTAGTGTATGCTCTAATATGTGGATACTTTTGATATTTCAGTCATTTGTGTTAAAGTAGCTCATTAACGGGAGAACTTGTCTGAATTACGTTGGCGTGAACCAATTTTTCTTGTGTAATGCGTAAGCGCAACGTACACAGCTTCATCTATCAGACAGTCTCAGACCCTGTCCACACGAAAACGTTCCTAGGATTTTTTGTTTTTTAGGTGGGATGAAAAACAATTTGCGTCCACACGGTGCTGGTTTAGTAAATTGTTGCATCCAGGGACCCATTGCACAAAAGTAGGAGTCATGAGCTCAACCAATCCGAAACAAGAGGGTCTAGGCTTGTGGTGGCACAAAGCCCAAGCCAGGATGAACAGACATGGAATAATCAAGCAGGGGAAACCAATCCTGGATCAGTAAATGTACACGGCTTTCTTAAACGCACCTCGCTGTCGATCACAGAGTCACCGATTCCCCATGGCAATGGGAGCGGTAAACTTGCCCCCACATAAATCATAAAACATAAAGAGCGAATAAAAAAAGAAAAGCAACAGTTATGTTTGTTGCTTGTTTAGGGTGAGGAGCTCGGCCATCCGGGAGGAGCTCAGAGTAGAGCCGCTGCTCCTTCACATCGAGAGGAGCCAGTTGAGGTGGCTCGGGCATCTAGTCCGGATGCCTCTCGGGCGCCTCCCCGGTGAGGTGTTTCGGGCATGCCCAGTCGGGAGAAGGCCCCCGGGAAGACCTAGGACACGCTGGAGGGACTATGTCTCACAGCTGGCCTGGGAACGCCTCGGTGTCCTCCCGATGGAGCTGGAAGAGGTCGCTGGGGACCGGGAAGTCTGGGCTTCCCTACTGAAGCTGCTGCCCCCGCGACCCGGACCNCGGGAGAAGGCCCCCGGGAAGACCTAGGACACGCTGGAGGGACTATGTCTCACAGCTGGCCTGGGAACGCCTTGGTGTCCTCCCGATGGAGCTGGAAGAGGTCGCTGGGGACCGGGAAGTCTGGGCTTCCCTACTGAAGCTGCTGCCCCCGCGACCCGGACCCGGATAAGCGGAGGAAAATGGATGGATGGATGGCTTGTTTACAGAATCAACACAATGACGTCATTGTTCTCGAAAAGCAGCCGATTTGTTCGTGTACAATACATGTAAACGACCAGAACACCATTTCGGATCCGATACTTTGACCTGGAAAACTGTTGAAACGGCGGCCAACTGTAAACGGAGCCATGTGTGAGTTGTCTTTTCATTCTTAACATAGTTCCTAATAATGAATCCTCTATTTTAATGATTGACAATATCGAGTAGAGGTGTTTTGGAAAATATTCATGTTTGTGTGGATGTGGCCTTAGCTGTAGAAGCAGGACTGACCCTCGTGCTTCCTCAGTGCAGGGTGTGGTGACAGCCGTTCCTTGAGAAAAGCCAAAATAACGTATCGTCTTATAAATGAGGCCAGAGGATAACGTCGCACTCCAGATTGATGATGCCCCCGCGTCGGCAGCGGATTAGACCGGCGTAGAAACCACATCGGCTAGGTTCTTTGGCGTGGCCCCTAACAGCAGAGATAACCGTCCTGTCCTCTGCTCTCCACTAGCCTGATAAATAACGACCCTGCCCCCCCCCCAACCCCCAGCCCACCCTGGCCGCCGTGACGGCTCGCAGCCGCTGCATAATTTAAAAGCAAAACGTTGTTTTGTTTGGTCAGCAAAGTGCGGTGTCATCAGCCGAGATAAGCACACACTTCTATTGATTTTACACCCACACAACAGCGACCGCAGCGTCGACCTGACTGGAGTGTAATGACATCATCCTCTGCCTTCGATGTCATGATGACTGTCCGATTCAATAATCTTCCCTCAGGATGACAATAAGTCAAACTAGGAAGTTGACTGGGAGGTGCAGGGCAGGTTTGTTCTTGAAGACATTTCATGAATACATAAATGTAAGGGTTTGCATAGTTTTGTAATATTTTGTAGTCCTATTGTTTTTATTAACTGAAAAACATTTGTGTTCTTACCGTTTATCTGTGTAGGAAGTACATGCACCCCATTCTTGTCCAGGAGAAGTTCTGAGTAACTTAATCCGCTTCACCAATGTAATGGTTTAATTTATTTGAACATGCATACAATGGAATACGTTACATACCACATAATTCGATTCACAGTTCCACATGTCCAAAGAGAGTGAAAAGCAGAGATGGGAGACTCAAGTCACGTGACTTGACTCATTTGTGACTTGCTTGACAAATGTTCCAAAAAGACTTGACTTGACTTTGACTTGATGTTCTTGACTTGAGACTTAACTCGGACTTGAGCTAATTGACTTGAAATTACTTGTTTTTAGTTTACCGCTTTGATGTAATTTTCAAACATCCAAAACCTACCTGGATGACTATATTTTAACAAGTCATTTGGCTGCTTTATTTTAGGCATGCACTCACTTTGGCGCAATCTGGCAGAACACAACATGGAGAAGCATGGATAGGAGTTTGTGAATGTTTGTTTACAACCTTGTTTCCAAACAGTGTCTGTAACACGGCAGTAAAACAGCTCAAACATAACAGAAAAGTTGTTGTTTTCCTCTTCCTGTTAAAGAGCCTGGAAGGAGTTGAAGTTGTGTTGTTCTCCTCACGTAGCAGTCCAGCCTTTTGAAATCTGTTGGGGAAAAAAAAGTCCTAATTTAACCTTTGACCCCTCCAGGTTAAGGGTCACACAAGACCCCTGTGTTTATAGCTGTCTCGGTGAATGCCTGTTAAATTAAGCATTAAAATCATCAAGATTTCGAGAATTCAGTCGTAAATGGACGACAATAATGTTGTATATTTACGAGAAAAGATCGCCATATTACGAGGGTAAAAACATAACATAACATAACATAACAAAATGACACCGACTCAGCATTTCAGTATACCTTAAAGCATTAATAGTTATTACTTACCAGACGGCTCTTCGGTCTTGTATGCTTACAGTCCTACTTGGAAATAATTCCAAAGCGGACATAACGTTAGTCAGGCACAGAGGGAGCAAGCTTGTTACTAGCCACTATCGATGGCGAAAAACATGCTTCTTGGACAAATTAAACTGTATGTTTAATCGTCAATCGCCGACAACAACTGTTAGTTTGAAACATTCGCTTAGCTAGGTGGCCCCCCAACCTGCGCAAAACTCTGCTCAAATAGTCTCATTTGCTTGTGCTGCGTTTGTGCTGTTTTGTGCAATTAAAATTAACGTTTGGGCTGCGTTCGTTTTTGAGTTATTACAGTTTTTTTTATAGGTCAACCAAAAGTCATGCAGCCCCCCATCCTGCGCAAAACTCTCAATAGGTGGAGTTTTGTGCAGTTAAAATGAAATGCTGACGGTGGTTCGTTCATGTAAGTGTTTTAAGTTAAATTTTTACCTGAGGTCAAATTTCTCTTCTCTTGTTGAGAAGAATTGTATGATATTTTTGGGTAGCAGGTTATTGTTTGCCTTATGTAGAATACTGCATTACGGATCTTTTTTGCGGTGCATTTTGCGAGTGGACTGTACTTTTGTAGCTGTTATCTCCACACAGTACGTTAGATATGGCAGTACCAGAGATCTTTAGACAGTATGGAGTGATTTTTGGTCAAGAACAAATTTTGCTTTATTTTCCCTCAGACTTTTGTTATTAGCTGTGTACTTTCTCCAGAACAAAAAGCAATAGTAATATTTGCAAATAGTACTAGCTTTTGGTCTTTTGTAATTTTACAGATGTCATCGATGTAGTGCTACACCCTGGCTCAGGCAGCGCAACATGAAAGACAACAATTCAACTAAAGGTTTAAGAAAATGTATGTATTCTAAAATTGGGGATAAATCAATAATCGGGTAAGCTGGGCTGACGAGGAGAGCAGCTGCGGCCTTGCTGACAGCCAGGTGGAAAGAGGAAGAGGGTGTGAAGGCTCAGGTTTGAGGGCAGGCTGGAAAACAGGGAACTGGAACAAAGTTTAAAATATTATTATTATACTATGGATTATGATCTGTATAGACCACAACAGGCCATCTTGAAGACACATACACCTTGAAATGCTCGAGGGCAAAAATTAGAGCCAGTGCCTCCTTTTCTATGGTGGAGTATTGGCACTGATGGACATTAAACGTCCGTGAAAAATAACAGATAGGGTGCTCTATTCCCAATCTATCCTGTAGGAAGACAGCTCCAGCACCAACTTCACCAGCATCCACTGCTAGTTTAAAGGGCTGAGCGAAATCAGGAGCCATTAAAACTGGGGCACTGGCTAACAGAGCCTTCAAACTGTCAAATGCTTCCTACTATGCTTGAGACCAAATGAAAGTAAGTTGTATACAACTGTATACAACATACTGGTACATGTAGGAACATCTGAGAAGAACCCAGTATACCTGCGAATGGCAGCCACAATGTCAGTATGNTTTGGCTGCTTTATTTTAGGCATGCACTCACTTTGGCGCAATCTGGCAGAACACAACATGGAGAAGCATGGATAGGAGTTTGTGAATGTTTGTTTATATACCTTGTTTCCAAACACTGTCTGTAACACGGCGGTAAAACAGCTCAAACATAACAGAAAAGTTGTTGTTTTTATTCATCCTCTTCCTGTTAAAGAGCCTGGAAGGAGTTGAACTTGTGTTGTTCTCCTCACGTAGCAGTCCAGCCTTTTGAAATCTGTTGGGGAAAAAAAGTCCTAATTTAACCGTTGACCCTTCCAGGTTAAGGGTCACACAAGACCCCTGTGTTTATAGCTGTCTCGGTGAATGCCTGTTAAATGAAGCATTAAAATCATCAAGATTTCGGGAATTCAGTCGTAAATGGACGACAATAATGTTGTATATTTACGAGAAAAGATCGCCATATTACGAGGGTAAAAACATAACTTTATGGGACTTTACTCGACTTTTTCTTGCTCGGCTCTCATAAAGATTGATGTAACTTGGAGGTAAAGACTTGGTGCTTACTTGTAACTTGAAGGTATGAGTGACTTACTCCCACCTCTGGTAGGAAGAAGCAAAGATGATTTAATCCTACCCCCTGTCCGTTTCACATACATTTCAATACATTTGTTCACTTTCTGTTTTCCAAATGTGTCTTTGCAAGATTTAAATAATAGTCGGGTAGCTGGGCTGACGAGGAGAGCAGCTGCGGCTTTGCTGACAGCCAGGTGGAAAGAGGAAGAGGGTGTGAAGACTCAGGTTTGAGGGCAGGCTGGAAAACAGGGAACTGGTACAAAGTTTAAAATACTATTATTATACTACGGATTATGATCTGTATAGACCACAACAGGCCATCTTGAAGACACATAAACCTTGAAATGCTCGAGGGCAAGAATTAGAGCCAGTGCCTCCTTTTCTATGGTGGAGTATTGGCACTGATGGACATTAAACGTCCGTGAAAAATAACAGATAGGGTGCTCTACTCCCAATCTATCCTGTAGGAAGACAGCTCCAGCACCAACTTCACCAGCATCCACTGCTAGTTTAAAGGGCTGAGCGAAATCAGGAGCGATTAAAACTGGGGCACTGGCTAACAGAGCCTTCAAACTGTCAAATGCTTCCTACTACGCTTGAGACCAAATGAAAGCAAGTTGTATACAACTGTATACAACATACTGGTACATGTAGGAACATCTGAGAAGAACCCAGTATACCTGCGAATGGCAGCCACAATGTCAGTATGTTTACCATGGACTAAATAGGAAAGATGTACATCAAGTTTTGAAGAAAGCTCGGAATTTGGGAACCTTCTTCCAGCAACAATGTGCATTACTTCCATACGCACCGAGTCTTCTGACTCTGGAACGGTGGTAGTTAGCACAGGAACAGGCTTTTGTTCTGATTTCTATTGATTTCTAAGAAGGTTAATAGGGCACAGAAGGGTTTTCCTTTTTCTATTAGGGGTTTTGACCAAATAGTCTGTATCACTGACATTGCGTTCAATCTCAAAAGGCCCACTGTATTGAGCCTGCAAAGTAAAGCCAGGAAGTAGCAGTAGAACCAGTACTTTATCCCTTGGAAAAAACACTCTGTGTTAGGGGTTCTTGTCAAACCTATGCTTCATCTTTCCTTGGACTTTCTCCAAGTTTGACTTTGCAAGTTCACAGGCCCTCTGAAGCTTTAACCTGAAACTACACACACTGTAGGAGATCAGACTGGCTAGAAGACCCCTCTAACCATCTCTCTTTCAGAAGTTTCAGTGGTCCTCGCATTGTATGACCAAACACCAACTCAGGCGCACTCAACCCCAGTGATTCCGTAGTTACCTTTCTAGCTGGAAAGAGAAGCAGGGGAAATTGCCCCACTCCTTCTCAAACTCCCTGCAGTAGACCCTTAGCATATTTTTCAAAGTTTGATGGAATCTTTCTAGGGCCCCTTGAGACTCTGGATGGTAGAAGATGTACAATGTTGAATTCAATTTTGGGGAGACCAAACAAGGTGAAGAACTTAACAAGGACACAGGATTAATCTTTCTGAGGGGACAGCCTCTGGGAAACGGGTGGCTAAACACATAACTGTCAAAAGATACTGATTACCAGACCTTGTACAGGGAAGGGGACCTACACAGTCCATTAGAATGAATCCTATCCCAACAACAAGGATAGGATGTAAAGGAGCCCTGGGAATAGACTGAGTAGGTTTACGCACAATCTGGCACACACGAGTTCTACAATACTGTGCAACATCCGACTTCTTACACCCATATGTCCGGCTAAACTATGGTCGTGAGCTAGTTTGAGAACATTTTCGGACACTAGTGCCGTGTGCAGATTGGCAGTGTGAGGGGGAAGTGTCAAATACCCCCCAAAACACTGCACAACAGCCCTACATGTCAAATCTGACTGCTCAGAGTGGCCGATGGAAAGATGGCCTGGTCAATCTAGCAGAAACAAAAAGGGCGACTGGTCCGACAGCACCTCAACCTAACCTAACCCAAACTAACAAATTTAACCAAACATAGAAGAACAAAAGGCTAATCCCAAATTAACCATGTCCCGGACTAGCCCACAATATGTTGCACCTGGCTCAATGAGTGCAACATAAAGGACAACAATCCAACTAAAGGTGTAAGAAAATTTACTTACAACTAAAACTAGGGGATAAATCAGTAATCGGGTAAGCTGGGTTGCTGCCAGCCAGGTGGAAAGAGGAAGAGGGTGTGGCCAGGCTGGAGCTTTGAAGACTGGAGGGCAGGCTGGAACAAAGTTTTAAACATGGCTCTACAAAACAATACATAACAATAGGTCAAACAGTGTGGGTCCCAGTATTGATCCCTGGGGTACGCCGCACAACAGAAGTAGTGCTTTACAAAATTCCAAATGTCAAAAGATTAATTATATCAATTAATTACAGCTCATAATTATTAAAAATAATCTCCATTTTTTTAATTGTTTGGTCGCACTAATTTCATTGCCCAGGTAGCAACATTATTTTATTAGCGGCATGGTGACAAACAGAAACTGTCAGGAAGGGCTTGCGCACCAAACAAAGAAAAAATGCTCGAGGCAATCGCCATTTTAGATTTCTGCCAAGCATTGGATCAGCAAATGTGCAAATTCAGCGATTAAAACACACACACATAAAATATACGTAAAATAATGTAATCATACCACATGAACTATCAATGTGAATGAATCAACTACAGAATGATATTGTGGACAATTGAAAGCTGCTGACTTTGTGGGACCGCTTTGTAGCATTTTTGGACTTCAACAACCGCCGTGCGGAAGGAAATTGCCGCTAATTACAACTCAATCACATCATTATTGTCGGCTTTTGGCAATCTTCTCCTGTCGAGGTCGGGTCGCGACCATCCAGCTGGAAATGTTCATGCATCGAACAATGAGTCACGTCGGTGTTATGTGACGACTGTGGGTCTTTATATAGCGGTGTGATTCTACAGCGCCATTTTTACTGCTTTGACTATAATGTATGTGTTTTCATTTAATCGCAGCGCGAGACCTGAATAATGAATGGTGGTGGGGGTTAGCTGTCCGTCAAAAGTAGTGACTTCTCGCTGACTTTAGGAGACTTTTTAATGATTAAAATATTAGATTTCAGGTCCACATTGTAGAGAAGTGCACGTGTTCACCTAAACTGCTCGGATCTCACATTTTAAGGCTTTTATCATTGTGCTTTGCACTGTTCTATACAGTACAGTAAGATTTATAATCATATTGCCCATAGAAAATCATGTAAATAAAAACTGAATGTGTGGCTATCATAAAACCTCGGTGCTGTTAAAAATAAAAAGTAAAATCAACAAATATCACAAGCACCACAAGCAGAATTGATCTTTAGATGCATGCTGAACTGAGCAGGATCAACTCTGATTTGTGCAACTTTGTCATTTTGAGAAGCAGTGGTGTCCAATGACCAGTCCGAGGGCCGTTTGCAGCCGGCGGCTTTTCTGATGGCTTGCGGCGTATAAAAAAAAGGAAAGAAAGAAATAAAACATGCCTGCATCAGCAACTTTCAAAACTGCTGGATGGACACAGGACACAATGATGGAGGACAACTGTACCAGACAACATTATATGAGCTCGGACCACGACATTGCAGCATTGTTACAGGCGAGCAATGAATGATTAAGATTCTGACCTGCAGACTGCAGGTAAATACAGTGGAACATTGGTCAGGTTAGCATCATTAATTTGCTCCAGAAGGTTCGACAATAACCAAAACAGATCTAATCATTTTTACCACAAGAAATAATGTAAACTAATTGATCCTTCCCAGAAAGCCAAAAATATTTCTATCGACATTTTTAAATCAGTAGTAGTAGTTTTTAACTCAAAGGTTCAAATGCAAAAAATAATTTTGAAAAATGCATAAACACACATAAATAATGAATGGAATAAATACATTAACGTTTAAGGTCTGATTCTCGAGACTGTTCCCAAAGACACGATGTTGCAGCGAGATCAACCACCATCATCTTCCTTAGCAACAGCTTTCTCCTGGTACAGAGAAATTCGTGATATCCAACCACACTGAAAAGAAAACAAAGTTACAAAGGCGTAACTAACAATTTAAAAGTCAACTAGTCAGCAATTATATTTTTGATCAAACAATTATTGCTTATGTGTTAATGGTCTCGCCCAGGGAGTAATCCATTGTAGAGCCGCTACTGGCAGTGGCCTATATAATATCAATATAATATCATATCAAGTAATATTATATTACACTGGTATTTACAATTTTAAGTGGTTCTCAGACCTAGCTTGTAACTCGATTTATTTCCCCATAAGAAATACCATAAATGCCATTAATTGGTTCCAGTGCCATCAAAAACCACACCATTTTTTATTGTTTATACATTTTTGAATAAGAATGATGTGTCTCCACACTCAATAACGTATAAGAAATGTATATTAAACCATAATAAAAGAAAGTGTAAATAAATAAACATGTTTTCTCAAGGCCGCACGGTGAACAAGTGGGTAGCACATTGGCCTCACAGTCAGGAGGTTCAGGGTTCGAATCTCCGTTGGGCATCCCTGTGTAGAGTTTGCATGTTCTCCCCGTGCGTGCGTGGGTTTTCTCCGGGTACTCCGGTTTCCTCCCACATTCCAAAAACATCCATGTTAGCTTAATTGGCCACTCTAAACTGTCCATCAGAGTGTGACTGGTTGTATGTCTTTGTTTGTCTGTATGTGCCCTGCGATTGATTGACGACCAGTCCAGGGTGTGCCCCGCCTCCCACCCAAAGCCAGCTGAGATATGCTCCAGCATACCCGCGACCCTAATGAGGATAAGCGGCATAGAAAATGAATGAATGAATGTTTTCTTAAGTGTACTTTACCTTGAAGAGCAGACGGAGATGTTGGCGGAGGAGTAGGAGAGTGGTGGAGGAGGTCGGAGTGAGGTTTGGTATTGGTACTGATTTACAGTACTCTACATAATTCTATCCATCAATGCATTTTCTATGCTGCTTATCCTCATTAGGGTGGTAAACAAAACACTCTACGGCGCCATTGTTGTTTCCGTGTTTGCAGTTTTAGCTCATGCGCGTCTGTAAACGGGTGGAGATGCTAACCTAACGGGGTCTTCAAATTCTTCTACTCTGGAACCCGGTTTCAAAAGTGTTCATTTACAGACCCTGACAAAGGAGGCTTCGTATGGATGATGTGCGGGTTTGATAAAGTAATTGTGCGTTTAAGCCTCGAATCATCTTTGTCTGAATGGGGTTTTAATAGACGTTTGCACTCTGGTCAGTCACATCAAAGCTCGTATACCCAAGCAAAGTTTAGTCCGCGTAACGGCTCGTATGTCGGAAAACTGCGCTCGTAAATCAAGGTACCACTGTGTAATATTTCTCGTATTTGGATAATTAGGAAATTATGAAAACAGTTATTGGTATTTATTTTGTATGTAGCCCACTATATCTAACTGTTCTGTACATCTTGGCCAACACTGGGTTGTTTTTAGCAACACAAATGTGAAAAATATCAAAATGTCTCCAGCATCCTTTAGTTTTCTGTATGAGGCTATTGGTAGAAAAAAGATTGGTAGAAAAAACAACACCCCTGCTATAAAGCATAAATGACAGCTTGCATAAAGCTTGCATAAATAATAGGGCTGCCAAATGATTCAAAGTTTTAGTCAGATTAATCAGATGTTTCCAATAAAATAATCATGATTAATCACCAGTGCAACTATGTCTGAAATACGCACATTTTTACTGTATTTTAATGAAAGAAATATAAAAGACATGACAGGATTATACTGTATGTATTTGTATGTGTTTTTGAAAAAATGTCTGTCCACATAAAAACACATTCACTGGCTGTCATTTTGACCAATCGAAAGCCCGAAAAATCAACCACAGGTGACTTGGTTGGGAATTATAACACATCGACTCATTGATCATCTTTTCCGATGAGAAATGACCACATTTGCTTCATTCATAAAGTACAATTTATGTTGCCAGTCATATAAATGAAACAAAAAGAGTTCAACTCTCCTTTCGTTTTGCCAAAGTAGCTCTAATAGTAATGCCAGTTGGGAGAACTCTGCACTAGAAAAAAACCCATACTGAAATACAAGACGCAGATCAACAGCATTTTTATTGCAGAACAAAAACAACATAAACAATTCGTGGATAACAACATCTGGCAGAACAAGTTTATTCCATTTGTTTGGGTTGAATTGAGCTATGAAAATAAATGTGTCCAGCATGTCCTAGGTCTTCCCGGGGGCCTTCTCCCGACTGGGTATGCCTGAAACACCTCACCAGGGAGGCGCCCGGGAGGCATCCGGACTAGATGCCCGAGCCACCTTAACTGGCTCCTCTCGATGTGAAGGAGCAGCGGCTCTACTCTGAGCTCCTCCCGGATGGCCGAGCTCCTCACCCTATCTCTTAGGGTGAGTCCAGCCACCCTACGAAGGAAACTCATTTCCGCCGCTTGCATCCGCGATCTCATTCTTTCAGTCATGACCCATAACTCATGACCATAGGTGAGGGTGGGAACGTAGATTGATCGGTAAACAGAGAGCTTTGCCTTCCGGCTCAACTCTCTCTTCACCACGACGGTAAAATGGCTGCATTACTGCAGACGCTGCATCTGTCGACCTCACGCTCCAATCGTCCCTCACTCGTGAACAAGACCCAGAGATACTTGAACTCCTCCACCTGGGGCAAGACATCACTCCCAACCCGAAGGGTAAAATCCACATTTCTGACTAAGAACCAAGGCCTCGGATTCTCCCGGAGCTAGTAGACTCCAATTTCTACGAGCGGGAGAAAACCACATTGCACCTCAGGCTCAACTAACAGTCGTACCCTTCTCTCCAGCACCTTGAAATAAACTTTCTCGGGAAGGCTGAGAAGTGTGATCCTCTATATTTGGAACATACCCTCCAGTCACCCTTTTTAAAAATGGGCACCACCACCCCGGTCTGCCAGTTCAGAGCTACCGTTCCCAACTTCCATGCGATGTTGAAGAGGCGTGTCAAGACAGTCCAAGACAGTGACCAAGACAGTCCCCCAACATTCAGAGCCTTCAGGAATTCAGGGCGAAACTCGTCCACACTGGAGCCTTGCCACTGGGGAGTGTTTTGACTACCCCAGATACCTCAGCCACGGTGATAGAACTGTCCGCGTATGTCTCCAAAGACTCTACTTCCTCTACGGAAGGTATGTCAGTGGGATGGAGAAGGGCCTCAAAGTATTCCTTCCACCGGCCGACTATATCCTCAATCGAGGTCAGCAAGCCCGCGTTCTCCCTGTAAACAGTGTGAACTGGGGACCACTTCCCCTTTACGAGGTGTTGAACGGTTTGCCAGAACCACTTCGAGGCAGACCAAAAGTCGTGCTCCATAGCCTCACCAAACTCCTCCCACACTCGAGTTTTTGCCTCGACCACCCCCAAAGCCACGTGGCACTTGGCCTGCCGGTACCTGTCAGCTGTCAGCTGAGTCCCGCAAGCCATCCATGCTTGATAGGACTCCTTCTTCAGCTTGACGGCAGCCATGACCCCTGGTGTCCACCATCGGGTTCGGGTCTTGACGCCACGACTGGCACCGACCACTTTGCGGCCTCAGCAAAGGAGGCACGGGATACGGCCCATTTGGACTCAGTATCCTGGTCCTCACCCGAGATGCAGGCAAAGCACAACCGAAGATGAGAGTAGAAGACTCGATGAACGGGAGACTCTGCCAGACATTCCCAGCACACCTTCACTACATGTTTGGGTGTACCAGGTCTGTCCGGCTTCCTCCCCCGCCATCTAATCCAACTCATCACCTGGTGGTGATCAGTTGACAGCTCAGCCCCTCTCTTCACCCGCGTGTCCAGAACGTACGGACGCTGGTTTGATGATCATCGACCTGCGACCCAGGATGTCCTGGTGCCAAGTGCACTTATGTACATCCTTATGGTCGGACATGGTGTTTGTTATGGACAAACTGTGGTTCGCACAGAAGTCCAGCAACAACACACCAAATGGGTTTGGATCAGGGAGGCTGTAAAATATTATCCACACATGTAAAATAAAGTAATAATGCATATTTCAGAATAAGTCAAACTCATATCGGTGGGATATCGTAATTATTTACCTCTCGGTGATTATTTCCCACATGGAACGAGTCAAGGCCGGGCTGGCTTCTTAAAACGTAATATAAAAATGAGCCAAATGAGCCAGTTTTTTGAACGGGTCTTTGAAAGGAATGCCACACCAAGATTCGGCTCCCCTCATAGAGCCATAAATGCCATCTCTATACACCGTGAATTTGATTCCATCTGTTCATGGATCATGTTACGTTATCTATCATTGGTGGTAAATACCTATACATTTTATAAAACTGAATTGTGTCAAGAGTGAACAATGGCGACTGAAGAGAGACAGGGAGAGCATTGTTTCAACCATTCGCTGGTAGTCCCAGAATCTAATCCCCGCAAAAATCACGGCTCTACTGTATAAACAGGAGGGTGCGTGCAGTAGGACAGGCTAGTTTATTGTTTTTGCCCACCAATCAAATAGTTAGGCTCGGCCCCTGTTCTGCAAAACATTTTACACTCATGGTAGGTTGTTAAAAAGCTGCAGTGCGTCTTTAGATAATCGACTGGCCAAAGAAATCTGCAACAAAAGCGAAACTTTTAACTACTTGAAATGTTGTGGTCTACGTCATTGGTGGCAGCGCCCTCCTTTCGACCCCCATCCAGAAGTCGTCACAGCCGAACCGGCAGTGACGAACGAGCTGCCGCCTTCTGACCTCGTCACACTGATGGCTGACGGAACTTAATTTGAAGCTGACTAGTAGCAGTGCATTATCTTGAGCGGGCCAGTCCCATGAAATGAAACAGTTGCATTATCGGGATGAAACAGGGCGGTCTGGTGGTCGGACATCAGTGGGCAAAAGGGGAAATAATGACTTCTTTCATGGCAGCGGCCACGCCGTCTTGCAGTCTTCCCGGCGAGAGCTTAAGGAAACATTTAATTAGAAAGTGACAAGCTTGTGCAGCCAATTACAACGTTTGTGACGCCGCCGCGACAGCGCCGACGCCTCAAAAGACGCGCAATCAACTGATCCTGAAGAAGCTGGGGAAAATAATTAGCCGCCCACGTCGTTGTCCTCTGCTCTGGGAAAGACAAGAAGCCGTTAATGATTCCATGCCGGCGAGTGATTTGCATGCTCCGCTCGGTGACAGCCCCGCGCCAAATTTCATTCCCCGTGTTGGCGTGTGGGAGTCAGGTGCTCGCTGTGACAGTTGGACTAAATAAATTAGTCATAATGACTCACTGGTAGCATTTTTTAGGAGGGAAGCAGCAGCCGAAAACAGCGTTCCACGTCCCACGTGGCAGATGTGGACTCAACATGCGCAATTGAGGAAGAAGGCTTCTGGAGGCAACACAACAACACGGCTCAAGCACTTTTTGGCTTCATCCCGGCAAAATCTGTGTGTACATCGACAGATACCGTCAGGCTCCAGCTTTCAGGTACCGTGCTACTGCTTTTGTGGCACCCAAACGGCAGGCTGCTAAAACTTGCACGCGACAAATCAAGAATTTTTACTAACAATTGTAAAATAAACCACAACGGAACTGGGAAAATCATTTTGTTGCAAATTAACTGCTTTTACATTCCTATACAGTATACTGTCATCCCTCACCACATCGCAGTTCAAATTTTGCGGCTTCACTATATCACGGTCATTAAAAATATATTCATTATAGCCATAGATTAATTAATAGGTCATGCTAACTTAAGTATTTTCAAGCATAAAAATGACTCAATGAACTGAAATACAAATAGAGTGGAACCTCGACTTACGAAAATTATACAAAAAATTCATAATTCGAATCTGGCTTCAAACACATTTTCCCATTAAAAAGGATAATATTCAAATCCCGAAAACCTAAATCCTTCGTTCACCTCCTCCTCTTCCACCATCAAGCTCACCTCGCCCGACTCGAAAGGTGAAGCGGCATTACAACATTTATTAGTATTTTTCACCGATTTTATTATTTTGTCACTGTTTTTTAACATGTATGTATATGTAAATAATTATGTAGTCAACATATTTCTTACGGGTGGTTACAATATTTTAAAAATAAAATTTTCGGGGGGGGGGCGGAAAGAATTACGCCATTCATAGGGTAAATCGTGTCTCATAATACGAAAATTGTGACGCACACAGTTGGATCTTGGAGCCCACGTGGTCCCCAGGCACTGCTTCCTCATTCAAAGTATTCCTTCCACTAATTTCGAGTCATGGTCAGCAGCACTTCATCCCCACCATACATCATGTTGACTGTGCACTGCTTCCCCCTCCTGAGATAGGAGATGGTGGTCCAGAATCTCTTCAAGGCAGTCCGGACGTTCTTCTCTACAGCTTCTCCAAGTTCGAGTTTTTGCCTCAGTGACTGCCAAAGCTGCACGTCACTTGGTCTGCCGGTACTTGTCAGCTAGCTCCGGAGTCACACAGGCCAAAAAGGTCAGAAAGAACTCCTTCTTCAGTTTAACAGCATCCCTCAGTGTCAATGTCTACTAACGGTTTCTGGGATTACCGCCTTGACAGGCACCGACCGCTGTCCAATGAAGGCTCCAAATATGGCCCACTTGGATGAGGTTTTGGATCATAGCCGAAGCTCTCCTGGATGTGGGAGTTTAAACCCCTTTTGATGGGAGTCTCAGCCAGACTCTCACAGGAGACTTTTTTGGCCTGCCAGGTCTTTTTATTTTTTTCTGTGTGTGTTTTGTCCAGCCTTCAAGTGCTGAGCAAAATTGCTTGCCAAGGGAAACTTCATAATCCAAATGAGTCTCCCTTGACATTTGACTGCGTTTATTATGAATTTTGTTGTGCCACAATTCGATGCCGGACCTGACCTGAAAAGGGACGGGTGGGTGGGAAATATAGGAAAGGGTGCAGAAGAACCTCACAACCATATTATAAACAACCATGATAATCACGATTGCAGCAACAACCAGAACAGTCACAGGGCAAAATGAGCAAAAATACAGGAAAAAAAAGAAAAAAAAACATAGAATAAATAATTATATATATATAAATATAAATATGTACACACATATATATAGCATATATGTGTATACACATATATACATACATATATGCTAATATTAATAAACAGAACCTCTTGAACAAAGACCATCCATATGACACGTTCAACAAATCTACATTAAATCTACATTACTCTGCAGGGACAGGATAACTACATCAGAGTGAAGCAGAGAATGAGGAGATGTTCGTGGTGAACACCGCCATGCATCACAAACCACACTCCCTCTAAAAGCGAGGGTCCGACTGGGAAGACGCCAGAGCACGGCCCCGCAGCAGGCTCCCCACAGAGGGGACGGCCCGACCCCGCTCCCCCAGAAGGCAACCGCGAGTCCACTCCGAAGAGGTACAAGGGAGACCCGGCCGGACGCCACTCGGCAGCCGAGCAAGGGCCACAGGGGGGCACGGACCCCAACCGCCGGAACACCCACCAGGGGCCGGCCAGCTAGGGGCAAGCAGGGCATCCGCCCCCGAGCCCCGGGGCCCAGAAGCCACCCACCCCCCAAAGCAGGGACCACATTCAACATCCCAGGAGCCCCAGGTCGCCCCAGACACAACTGCCGCGGGCCATTGCCTACCCCGACACCAGAGGCAGGCGCCCGTACAGGGCTCATGGGTTTCCCCCCCAACAGAACCCCGTCCACCCCAACCCCAGTGCTCTCACACCCCAGCCCCAGTACCCACACCAAACCCTGTTCCTCCACTCACACATGCCAACACGCATACACCCACTGACCTACATTTTCACATATGCACCTGGATGTGCCACCCCCCCCAATGCAGCGAGCATCACCACCGCGAGCTCCCTCGAGACAAGGGGCCATACTACCGTACCCGGTTGCTGGGAATCCCACAGCCACAGTCCTATGCACACACACACACACACACACACACAC
>QODF01000092.1:1889300-1910320 GCA_024372805.1 Oostethus manadensis | reverse complement strand
AACCTAACATGCATGTTTTTGGAATGTGGGAGGAAACCGGAGTACCCGGAGAAAACCCACACACGCACGGGGAGAACATGCAAACTCCACACAGAGATGCCCAACGGAGATTTGAACCCAGGTCTTCCAGATCTCCTGACTGTGTGGTAACCACTCAGCCACCGTGCGGCCCAGCATGATTTATTAATTAGTATATTTAAATAAAAACATTATACAGTGAAGTCGTGAAATTTAAACCACACTGTGGCAAGAAATGTATCATTATTTCTTTTTACAACCATCCATCCGTCCATCTTCTATGCCACTTCCTCATTAGGGTCGCGGGGCTAAGATAGAGCCTATCCCAGCTGACTTCAGGCGGGAGGCAGGGTACACCCTGGATTGGTCGCCAGTCAACGTTAACAGTTATATTGGACTATGAAGGTGTGGTTACACCACGGCCAATCAACACTCTGTAATGCATGTACACATTGTTTGTATGTGACCATTCACTCATCATGAGTAGGTGTTTGTGCACAGGCACAAGATGCTGCCATCTACTGGCTTGGCATGCACACTGCATCATTATCAGCCATTTACGCGAGCTCGTGACAAAAAAGACGTGCAATCTGCATCCTAAGCATGCAGACATTGTTGTGCTTGTGTTGGCAACTCCGTGTGTTAGAGGGGTTTAGCGTTTGTTAGAGTGCACAAACATGGATGCCCACCTGGATGCAGACAGACAGGTGTGAAGAAACGCGTCAGGAGGCTGAGCGCTCATGCAGAACTGCATCAGCTTAGTCACACTAAGCTCTATCTCCAAGTGTGTGTGTGTGTGTGTGTGTCGTGTGTTTTATTTGCAGAGCAGTTAAGACTTTAAAGGCTTCGAAGGTAAAGAGAAGTGTGAAGGGTAGGGCTAAAGTGTGAGGAGGAATGTGAAAATAAAACTATTTGCATAATGTCAATAGGAGTGCTCAATGATTTTTATGTGTGTGTGTAAGGAACATGTGTGGGTTTGTGCGTCTGACTCAGTGCAAAGCCGAAGATGATCAAAGGCAGGACAGACTGTGGCGGACAGCGCCAAGCAAAGATGGATGCGCTCCAGTCCTCACATCACAAAGCTGTCTCTCGCTGTCACACTCCCAAATTGCTCAGTGAACAGCTGATAAGATGCGCCGAGGGTCGAGGTGCACTTCGATTTCCTCTTTTGCGAGGCGCAAAAACAAAACGTGGGGTGTTTCTTTTCCCCTCTTGAGGCAATGTGCCAGTTTTGGAAGGGAACGTAACCGAAACACGTTTCCATCCTTGTCCCACCGCTGGCAGGCTGTGTTATTGGAGGTTTTCACACAAAGAGGTACACACAAATGTGCAGACTAATCATGTTTTACCAGAGGACCAAATTATTTCTCCTATTACAAATCATGTAAAGTAAATTCATCTGTTTCAAAGTAAAACTGTGGTCTCCATAAAACTTTCATTAAGTCTACAGGCAATGTTTTACCTAAAGAGGAATGCCATGAATCCAGGACTGAGAGTAGGCCCTTGTTAGTTGACATGGAGGAGGGGGGTAGGACATACTGTGTGTCCAGGTGACCAGGTGGATAGGTAGCAAGGCTAGAAGCTTAGGAGCAGGGTTCAAGCTGTTCTATCGTGGTGTAGATAAAGTTATTTTGAAGGAGGAGTTTGCTAGCAACGTCCTGGAGGTAAAAAGAGTGTCAGATAGAGTGATGAGCCTGAAGCTAGAAATCGAAGGTGTGATGTTCAATGTTGTTAGTGGGTATGCTCCACAGGTAGGATGTGAGATGGAGGAGAAAGAGAAATTCTGGTCAGACCTGGATGAAGTGATGCAGAACATCCCCAGAAGTGAGAGAGTTGTCATTGGTGCAGACTTCAATGGGCATGTTGGTGCAGGAAACAGAGATGATGAGGAGGTGATGGGCAAGTTTGGTATCCAGGAGAGGAACGCAGAAGGACAGATGGTGGTCGACTTTGCAAAAAGGATGGAAATGGCTGTAGTGAATACTTTCTTCCAGAAGAGACAGGAACATAGGGTGACCTACAAGAGTGGAGGTAGGAGCACACAGGTAGACTACATCTTGTGTAGAAGGTGTAACCTGAAGGAGGTCAGTGACTGCAAAGCAGTGGTAGGTGAGAGTGTAGCCAGACAGCATAGGATGGTGGTGTGTAGGTTGACTCTAGTGGTGAGAAGGATGAAGAGGGTAAAGGCAGAGCAGAGGACAAAATGGTGGAAGCTGAAAAAGGAGGAGTGTTGCGTGACATTTAGGAAGGAGTTGAAAAAGGCTATGGGTGGCCAGGAAGTCCTTCCAGATGACTGGACAACTACAGCTACTGTGATCAGGGAGACAGGTAGGAGAGTACTTGGTGTGTCATCTGGAAGGAAAGTAGATAAGGAGACTTGGTGGTGGAATGAGGAGGTGCAGGAGTGTATACAGAGTAAGAGGTTAGCTAAGAAGAAGTGGGACACTGAGAGGACTGAAGAGAGTAGACAGGAGTACAGAGAGATGCAGCGTAAGGTGAAAGTAAAGGTGGCAAAGGCCAAACAAGGGGCTTATGATGACTTGTATGCTAGGTTGGACAGCAAGGAGGGAGAGAAAGATCAATACAGGTTGGCAAGGCAGAGGAACAGAGATGGGAAGGATGTGGAGCAGGTTAGGGTGATGAAGGATAGGGATGGAAGGGTATTGACCATTGAGGTGCCAGTAGTGTCATAGGAAGATTAAGAGTACTTTGACGAGTTGATGAATGAGGAAAATTAGAGCGAAAGAAGCGTAGAAGAAGTGACTGGTGTGGACCAGGAAGTAGCAAAGATTAGTAAGAAAGAAGTAAGGAGGGCATTGAGGATGAAGAACAAAAAGGCACTCGGTCTGTGTGGGAGAGATAGTGAATATATTGGTAGAAGGATGCTGAGCTTTGAACTGCCAGGCAGGAGGCCAAGAGGAAGACCAAAGAGGAGGTTTATGGATGTATTGAAAGAGGACATGAAGGTAGTTGCTGTGAGAGAAAAGGAAGCAGAAGACAGAGTTAGATGGAGGCAATTTATTTACTGTGCCGACCACTGAAGGGATAAGCCAAAAGTAAAAAAAGAAGAAGACGAAAACAATATCAAAGTAAAAATACTCAGCCTTTGAAGATGCCTGACAGACAGGTAATGAAAAGAGACCAGAAAGGTGTCTGCAGAACAACACCTTCACCGATTGGTTTGCTGTGTTTGTAAGATAATTACATATTGTACCTTCGCTATGTTGTTTCACAGTTCTATGGTTATCAACATGTCCCTTCTTTGTCATCATTGGTGCCACAAAAAAATCAAAATACAAGTAAATGTGTGTTTTTTAGGGATATCGGTCAACCAATGGTGGCAAAAAATGAGACATCAGTTCAAAGACATGCCGTGTGTGCATGCTGTGTATTGATGCAAGGTTTACTAAATAGTACCTCTCATTATTCTTGTCTTGTCTCTTGTTTATTTTGAAGCCAGAAAAACATTTTCTTTTGACACACAACTCTTTTTAATCATTAAAACATTTGGAAGCCCAAATACTGTGGAACACTGGTTAACATTGTTCATTTGTTCCAGAAGGTCCGACTCCCACCAAATCTTATTTTCCCAGGAAAAAAAATGGTACTTTCAACTAACCCATTCCAGAAAGCCAAAAACATTAACACAAAAACATCCATCCATCCATCCATTTTCCTCCGCTTATCCGGGTCCGGGTCGCGGGGGCAGCAGCTTCAGTAGGGAAGTCCAGACTTCCCGGTCCCCAGCGACCTCTTCCAGCTCCATCGGGAGGACACCAAGGAGTTCCCAGGCCAGCTGTGAGACATAGTCCCTTCAGCGTGTCCTAGGTCTTCCCGGGGGCCTTCTCCCGACTGGGCATGCCCGAAACACCTCACCAGGGAGGCGCTTCGGAGGCATCCGGACTAGATGCCCGAGCCACCTCAACTGGCTCCTCTCGATGTGAAGGAGCAGCGGCTCTACTCTGAGCTCCTCCCGGATGGCCGAGCTCCTCACCCTATACACAAAACATATCTAATAGTTGTTTTCTGCAAGAGTTGTAAATCTATTAGAACACAAAACATATCTAATAGTTTTACAATTCTTGCAGAAAACAATTCAAAATGCATGTCAATACATATACATGATGAATGAAAAAGATAAATGTATATTTAAGGTTACCATTACTGTACCTTCATTGAGGATGTGACTACTGACCAAGACACAATGTGGTGCTGAAATCAACCCGGACACCACCTTTGTGTTTTGCCTAGAGTAATTTCTTGAATTCAATCGTGTTTGTCAACAACCACATAGTCAGTGAAGTTAAACGTAACCTTAAATGTATTTGTCCCCTTCATTCGTCATTTATATGTGTTTAGAATTGGTTTATGCATGCAAAACTATAACTGTATAAATATAAAAGCATTTGGTGTTAGCATTTTTGAGACTTGTTGGCGTAACTGTATTAGCAAAGAACTACAGAGTCAACCGCTGATGACATCATAGCCTGGCGACCAAGCTGGTTTTGGACTCCTGTTTCCATGTGGTGGCAAGCTAACCGGCTGCTAACATTTTGTAATATAAATACATTAGGAACACAGTTAGTGTATAAACAACACAACACGAGCCGCGCCATATTGTACTTTAACCGAAAAATGTTCTTGGAAGTCTAAAAAGTGCCACATTATTTCTATTTCGTTATAAAGTAGTTATGTTTATGGTTTGCCATTGCTGGGCCTTGTGACAGGTTCGAGTAATGTTTGTCGACAGTTTAGTCACTCGGCTGAAACAGGCTGGTAAGTAGCACGTGACGCTGTCCAGCCTCACGTGCACTCTACCTCCAGCAGCACTTAGGTCAACCGAGTTGGAGGCCCCCACTCGAAATCAATGACTACGCTAGTTTGAGGTGCATTTGTTTAATCCTCGTCATCTCCACTTGATTTACTGTACATGCACCTTACATATGCGCGGCTCGCTGACGTGTACTGAGGATGTTTTTGTCAGCTGCATTAAAGGTGTGAACAAGGGTGCTAATCTGCATGCATATCTGCCTCCAGACAGTCACTAATCTCCTTTACAAAAATACTGCAAGTTTAACAAGGCGGTAAACCTCTTCATTCTGCTCTTTTGCCGCAGTTCTTTGGAAGGTGAGATCGGGGGAGAAAAGAAAATGCCACGCTCGTTATCAGGGCTCCACTTTTCGGAAGCGCCGCAGCTCAGAAACTTATTGTGTGTTGTTTGTGCTCTCGTTGCTAATCAACATGAATTATTAATTTGGCTGTGCGCCAGTTTGGATCTGCATTCAGCGAGCTACAAAATGTGTCATGACGCTCGGCACCGAGAGCTGAAGGAATAAAAATAGCGGGGGCGCTCGGATGCGGCAGGTTGAGCATCTGCTCTCCCCCCGCTAAGGGTTTTACAAGAGGAAGGCTTTGACGTTAATCCCGTCAGCCGGGTACAGTAGGAACGAGGACGACAGAGCGATCCCACACTGCACCTTGGAAGAGTCACCCAATGGCGCCACTGTCAGAAGCGCTTAACTGGCAAATTCCCATTTAAGGTTAGCGCGCCTAAAGGCTGCATGCCTGATGCATGATGATGGGCATCCTTTTTCCCTTGTGGTAGAGAAGAAGCTGCCTTTGATATTTCACATATCATAGCACCCTGTGGACAGTGCAAAACCACTATTTCAGCATTTCTCTGAAAAATATGTCTAGACCTGTACTGGACCTGTGCTTGGTTCCGTCTTTCACTTTTTGTGCCACAAAAATTCACACATGTCAAGTACTCAAAGACTCCACCGTCACTTTACTTGTAAGAAAATAGAGAGAAGAGAGAGCTGAGCCAGAAGGCAAAGCTCTCTGTTTACCGATCGATCTACGTTCCCACCCTCACCTATGGTCAGGAGGAGCTGGGCCATCCGCGAGGAACTCAGAGTAGAGCCGCTGCTCCTTCACATTGAGGACCCAGTAGAGGTGGCTCGGGCATCTAGTCCTGATGCCTCCCTGAGGTGAGGTGTTCTGGGCCTGCCCGGCCGGGAGTAGGCCCCGGAGATGACCTGGGACACGCTGGAGGGATTATGTCTCACAGCTGGTCTGGGAAGACCTCGGTGTCCTTCCGGTGGAACTCGAAGAGGTAGCCAGAGACCGTGAAGTCTGGACTTCCCTCCAGAGACTGCTGCCCCCGCTACCTGGATAGGACGAGGAAAATGTAATGGAAATAACTTGTAGCAAAGTACGAAAGTGGCATACGCTTGGCTAATCCCACCACGGTGCATTGGAAGTCAACAGTAAATTACATCCTGGCTAAGAAAGAAGAAACAAGGAAGATAACGTTGCAAAAAAGGAGACGGTGTTAACAAAAGAGAGATTGCAAACAATGCAAGATGTAGAGAAGTTCTTATGGAGGGAGATTGCCTTTCCAAACAATGACCTCTCCTCCTCCCCCTCCTTCCTTTCTCACCGCCTTCCATGAAGGTAAAGTAATGTTAAGTGTTAATTTATGCATTTTATTCGTCATCTACATTGTATACCACATTGTTTCCTGTATGTGAAACTAGAACTATTCTCTAGAAAAAGTGTTTTTATACTTAAAATAACCAATCAAAACATAACCTCCGGCCTGCTGTGACTTCTGCTTGAGGGAGGCAACAGTGACAATAGAGGTTCAGGTCCAAGCCCGTGTACTCCATGTTCTCCATCGAGACACAATAACATTGTCAAAGCAGCCTAGACCAGGACAAAAACATTTACCATTGTCAAAGTGTCCCTTCCCATCTTAATTATGATAGAAAATGTCTAGGGAGTCAAGCACCGGGGTCACATGAAGTCATTACTGCTCTGATCCCACACCTGCTGCAGACCTTGACTCGCCATCACGGATCATAATGATGATGCCTTCGCTGGGCGGGGATTCCTCAGAATAAAGCTAATCCATCATGCTGCTCTTCTCCAAAAAGAGGAAGGAGGAGAAAGAACATTTAACATCCAGCATTGAAGCCTGGCAAAGGCATTAAGTGTAAACAAAATCCCTCAAAGACAAATGTGGAACTATTTTAGGATTTGTTCACAGGGAATATTTGCAGGATAAACATGCACCAGCTTCACAGGGATGCGCCTCGCCCAGCTAAACACATTTGTTTGACTTCATTGTTTTTTCCTAGCATCCTCAGCAAATTTATTCTCTGATCCTAGTCTTGGCAAGTCATTTTTCGGACTGTTCTGTCTGCACTTTTCCATCATACAGGGAAGATCTCATCACAGGACAAACTAGTTCAGTGATCTCTCGACTATCGCAGTTATTTGGTTACAAACTCGACTGCGATGAGTGAATTTCCACATAGTAAGATTCCTTCCTTACAAAGGTATTTTTTGTTCCAGTTACGGCATACAAAATACATTTTGTAACACTATTACTACAGGATAACACCCGTGTAGTCACCTTTACCGCTGTATTACCTAATATACTAGATATGATCAGAGAAAATAAGCTCTTTAAAACTTTGCTGGGGAGCAGAATCGATGGCGGACAGGAAGTGGCGTCAGGTTTCAGGGATGAGTTTAAGCTGTTGTGGGTAATGGCCGTAACATTAACCCCTGTGATTATTATGATTATTATATCATTATCATAGTTATTATATTGTCGTAGTTTTTATTATTGTTGGGCCGCACAGTGGTTGAGTGGGTAGCATGTTGGCCTCACAGTCAGGAGGTTTAGGGTTCGAATCTCCGTTGGGCATCTCTGTGTGAAGTTTGCATGTTCTCCCCGTGTGTGCGTGGGTTTTCTCCGGGTACTCCGGTTTCCTCCCACATTCCAAAAACATGCATGTTAGCTTCATTGGTAACTCTAAATTGTCCATTAGAGTGTGAATGTGAGTGTGAGTGCTTGTTTTTCTGCCATCAGAATCAGAAAAACTTCATTGCCATTGTAAGTGAACAATTCACAAACTAGGAACTTTCTTTGGCGACTCAGTGCAACGTAGAATTCTAAGTAAACATAGAGTATTAAATAAACATAGAAGTAACTAAACATAGAACCTGAGTAAAAAGGTGAAATCACTGATAAGTAAAGGCATGAGAGTGTTTTTAGTGCAGGTAGTATAAGGTGCCAAAAATACTGTTTATAAAGTGAGCATAGTGCAAATGTTATAAAGTGTTCATGAGTTCAACAGCAGCAGGAAAGAAACTGTTCTTGTGGCGAGAGGTTCTGGTCCGAATGGACCGTAACCTTCTGCCAGAGGGGAGTGGCTCAAATAGTCCATGTCCAGGGTGGGAAGGGTCGGCAAGTATCCGGCCTGCTCGCCCCCGAGTTCTGGAGACGTACAGGTCCTGGAGAGATGGAAGGCTGCAGCCGATCACTTTCTCGGCAGAGCGCACGATGCGCTGCAGTCTTTGTTTGTCCCTGGCAGTGGCCCCAGCGAACCACACTGTGATGGAGGAGGTGAGGATGGACTCAATAATGGCCGTGTAGAATTGCACCATCGTCTGGACAGGCAGCTTGGCTTTCCTCAGCTGCCTCAGGAAGTACATCCTCTGCTGAGCCTTCTTGATGATGGAGCTGATGGTCTGCTCCCACTTGAGGTCGTGGGTGATGTTAGTGCCCAGGAAGCGGAAGGAGTCCACAGTTGTGATGGGAGAGTCTGTCAAGACGAGGGGGGGTAGGGGGGCTTTGACTTTCCTGAAGTCCACGATCATCTCCACTGTCTTCTGAGCATTGAGCTCCAGGTTGTTGCAGCTGCACCACGACACCAACCGGTCCACCTCCTTCCTGTAAGCAGACTCATCACCGTCTGAGATGAGCCCGATGAGGGTGGTGTCATCCGCAAACTTAATCAGTTTCACCGAGTCGTGGCCGGAGGTGCAGCTGTTGGTGTACAGGGAGAAGAGCAGGGGGGAAAGTACACAGCCCTGTGGGGATCCCGTGCTGATAGTCCGAGTGTCCGAGACATTCTTCCCCAGCCGCACGCGCTGCTTCCGGTCCGTCAGGAAGTCAGTGATCCACCTGCAGGTGGAGTCAGGCACGTTGAGCTGGGCGAGCTTGTCCTGGAGCAGAGCTGGGAGGATGGTGTTGAATGCAGAGCTGAAGTCCACAAACAGGATCCTGGCGTAGGTTCCTGGGGAGTCCAGATGCTGCAGGATGTAGTGGAGGGCCAGGTTGATGGCGTCATCTACAGACCGGTTGGCTCTGTAGGCGAACTGCAGGGGGTCCAGGAGCGGGGAGGTAAAGGACTTGAGATGAGGAGATAATTATTGGTGACTCTAAATTGTCCATTAGAGTATGAACGTGAGTGTGAGTGCTTGTTTTTCTGCCATGCGATTGACTGGCCATCAGTTCAGGGTGTACCCCGCCTCCCACCCGAAGTCAGCTGGGATAGGCTCCAGCATCCCTCCAGCTCCATCTTAAAAATTCTAAATCTGGGCAAAAATACAGATGATTTGATATGATTATTTAAATAATAGGCTGAAACAACATAATATACAGACCTGATAAAAATCTTAAGATCAGTTGAAAAATTGCTATAAGTGACCTTTTGCACATTTGGATCCTAATGAGGTTTTAATATGCAAAAGCGAGAAGAGGGAGTGTGACAAAAAGCACTTTGAAAAAGTAATTAATTGAAAACAACAATTAAACTGATATAGGCTGTTTATCAGCTGATCAAAAGTTTAAGAACATCGCTCAAAACATGAAAAAAAACTCCAAACCAGAACAAAAAATGTTTTCAGTAGAACTCAGTAATGAGTAGCTCCATCGTTCTTGTTAATCACTTCAAAAATGTGTTTGGGCATGTCTGGAACTGATGGCCATTTTTATAAACTTCCCTTGCCGTCCATCCCCAAATGTTCTCAATGGGATTTAAATCAGGGAAACATGCAGGATGGGCCAAAAGAGTGACGTTATTCTCCCTGAAGAAGTCCTTCATCAAGCTAGCATTGTGAACTGCAACGCTGTTGAAGAACCCAGCTGCTACCACACAGACAAGGCCCTCAGTCATGAGGCATGCCCGCTGCAACATCTGCACGTAATGTGTTTGCTTGTCCCTTCATCATCCAACAGGCTGTGCCGGGGTCCATGGAGGATGAAGGTTGTTAAAAAGCAATGTATTTTTTATTCTTGATGCCAATAAAGCTTCTCAACCTGCAAAAATAAATCCTGTATCTGCACCTTTATCAGTAATATGTTATACATGTGGCTTTGCGGGCTGCATGGTTGGAAGTAAAAGGGCTCTGAACCGATCCTTAATAATCGGCAAACATTATATCTTAAACATACTTCCTGCAAGAAAATTATCTCAAAATCCAAACAATTCAAAGGCTGATTTTTTTTTTCTTCCAAATGTCCACTGTACAGAAGGTCCGCGGTTTATGATGTTTCAAGTTAAAACTCGAAAGGAAAGTCATCGCCATGGAAGTAAAAATGAACATTACAAAAAGAGAGTGAAAACACGCCAACCAATGTGAACCTTTTGGTCCCAACCCTTCAACTGTCACAACCATAATTAAGGATAAAGATTATTGAAAGCAACTGAACGCTAGAGGGGTCACGGATTCTGTGCGCTGTTACAAGGAGATCTGGGAGGAGAGGAAGAGGTTATCCTTCCAGACTAGCTTGGAATGTAATCATTTAAAAAGTATTACATACTGTGTGTGATACCTTCATGTGTTTTGTGTACAGTATGAGTGACTTAGTTATTCATTTAGGTGTAATACAGAATATTCGACTTACACTGAAAAGCCACACATCACAGTTTAGTAACGGAACTCATATACTGTATAAACCGAGGACGCAACTGTGTTCCCAGGGATGGGGATACAATTGTGGATGAAGCTTGACCTCCTTTTAGTGTTTACAAAACTGTTTTATAGTCCTTCACAGGTGTTAACTGCTTAAGACCGGGTCTTGTTTGGCAAATAAGTCCATTTAGCTCAACTACACAATGGCGTGAGGCGTGAAGTCTTAAACCTCCGCAGGCAGATTATGAATAATGACTTCAATCTCGAGTTCTATTGGCGGCGTCGGGGCTCAAGCGCACCCAAAAGCGTATTGTTCTCAGGGTGATTCAATCATTCATCCCCCAAAATAAGCAGCGACGGGAAGAACATGTTTGGTTCTGTGCCTGCAAGCTAAGTGGAACACATGGATGCGCGTCAAACACCTCATTTTTAAATGTTTGAAGAAAGAACCAGTGCTCTCAGCTGCAAAGCTTTCTTTAGTGTCCACTCCAGCATACGCGCGACCCTAATGAGGATAAGCGGTGTAGAAAATGGATGGATGGATATTCCGGCTCAATTGGGGTGCTTGCGCTTTTATTCCAAAGAGCATGCCTGCCCCGCACATAGCTATTGATTAGCAATTATCCTCCTGACAGATAGTAAACTGGCCACAAGCTGGACGGTAATTGTTTGAACTAAAAGAACAAACACACTACAAGAACTGCATTAACCTCCGCTAACTGGTCCTGGTTCACCTGTGGTCCGTCCTTCCAGAAAGGTTGTGTTAAACAATAATGGCAAATTTTGTTATCATTCATTTATTGTACTTATATGTCAGTATTATGGTAGGCCTTACCTTTTATTTGCATATAAGTTACCCTATGCTTTTCCAGGAGAAGCTTTGATACTTTGTTGTAAATGTCAGCTCACCTGCCGGTGAGCTCGGATAATTAGTGCTTCATCTTGGCAGTCAAATTCATTCAGCACAGCATAAAAATATATTTAATGCATTTGACTTGCTCCTCCCCTGCTGGTGCTGCACTGCTGCTGTCCATAAAACCGCTGGATCATTCTCTCAATGGAAGGACAGCAGTGACAAGCACCTTCCAGCTCATGCACGCCTCTTCAGGATGAGACAGGATTGGTCACTTGTTTGCTTGGGTGGGTGATTGCTTTTTTCCATCGAAGTTCAACAGTCGTTGCCGTCACTTGATTAAACGCACCGTATTTTTCGGACTACAAAGTGCACCGGAATATAAAAGGCACCCGCTATTTTTAGACAATTTGTTTTTTTATATATATATCCGGACTATATCCTGTGGATATACGCCGGTACGTTGTGAAATCAGATATGGTATTTACACGGAAAGGATAAGCAGAAAAGAAAAGATTTAGTGAACGTTTGTTTATATACCTTGTTTCCAAACAGTGCCCGTAACACGGCAGTAAAACGGCTCAAACGTAACAGAAAAGTCATTGTTTATATTATTTATCCTCTTCCTGTTCACTGAAACCACTGAAGTCTTCTTTTCAATGTCTTTGAAGAGTTAAGGAGCCTCAGAACATCTCTGTCACACACAATTTTAGTCTCTCTGTCGCTCTCAATATCGATTTTCATCTCCATGATGAGGTTGTGAAAAATACAAAGTATTTTGCATTCGTGCTGCCTTGTCCTTCGAGCGCATCAAAAACTAGTGTCGTCGTCTTCTACACGCTGGAGGCATCTGCGCATGCCCAAACCCTAGTGCATTATGGGAAATGATCGTGTTGTAAGCACTACGTTTGTTAATTTAGGCTGTACATTTAATCAAGTTAAAGTAAACATAGTAAATTTACAAGATTAAATGTCATGAATTTACGAGATTTAAAGTCAGAATTTTAAGAGAAAAAAAGTCCCCTGTGTTTTTAGCTGTCCCGGGCAATGCCTGTTAAATTAAGCATTAAAATCCTCAAGTTTCCGCAAATTTCATAAATTGACGACAATAATGTTTTATTATTACGAGAAAAGATTGTAATATTACGAAAGTAAAAACGTAACTTTAAAATTACTGTCGTCATTTTATAGGCATGGCCCGAGACCACTATGAAGCGAGGAGCCGTATGTGGAGGGGCGGGGTGAGACGATGCTACCTCAAACCTAAACTGGTTGTGACCAACTGCCCTGTTGCTGTCCCGTTATAAATACAAGCTTGTCCTGTTTGTTTCTCATAAAGTTCATTCATTCATTCATTCATTTTCTGTACCGCTTATCCTCATTAGGGTCACGGGGATGCTGGAGCCTATCCCAGCTGGCTTCGGGCGAGAGGCGGGGTACACCCTGGACTGGTCGCCAGTCAATCGCAGGGCACATATAGACAAACAAACATTCACACTCACATTCATACCGATGGACAATTTTTAGAGTGGCCAATGAAGCTAACACGCATGTTTTTGGAATGTGGGAGGAAACCGGAGTACCCGGAGAAAACCCACTCACGCACGGGGAGAACATGCAAACTCCACACAGAGATGCCCAACGGAGATTTGAACCCAGGTCTTCCAGATCTCCTGACTGTGTGGCCAATGTGCTAACCACTCAGCCACCGTGCGGCCCTTCTCATAAAGTTGCAAATTTTAATCTCGTAAATGTATGACTTTAAATCTCATCATATTACAATTATACATAAAATTATTATAATATTTTTTATCTCGGAATCATACTTTTTTTTTTTAATGTGGCCACCATACGCAGTCGTAAAAAAAATCAATATTTTAGCGTCATAAGCCGCAGGGTACAAAATGTAGGAAAAATGTAGCGGCTTATAGTCCGAAAAATACAGTACTTTGTCAGATCAAAATAAGATGGCTGCATTAGACTTCTATCAAAATGTGTAATAGTTGCATTCTTGTGTGCCCAATGACCGAAAGGACAAGATCGCGGGTACAAGCGGCCAGAATGAGTTTTCTCCGCAGGGTGGCTGGGCTCTCCCTTAGAGATAGGGTGAGAAGCACTGTCATCCGGGAGAGACTCGGAGTAGAACCGCAGCTCCTCCGCATTGAGAGGAGCCAGATGAGGGAATTCGGGCATCTGGTTAGGATGCCTCCCGGACGCCTTCCTGGGGAGGTGTTCAGGGCACGTTCAACCGGTAGGAGGCCTCGGGGAAGACCCAGGACACGTTGGAGAGACTATGTCTCTTATCTGGCCTGGGAACGTCTCTGCATCCGCTGGGAAGAGCTAGACAAAGTGGCCGTGGAGAGGGACCTCTGGGCTTCCCTGCCTAGGCTGCTGGCCCCGCGACCCGACCCCGGATAAGCGGAAGAAAATGGATGGATGGATGGAAGCTGGACTATCCGCCAAACTGTTGCTGAAGTCGACTTTTCGACGTTGCTTGGTCATGTTGAAGAGTCAAAGCAAGCTGTAAGTAACCATTTATCAGTGCCCTAACTGTTTGTTTTGTGTAAGTGATGGGACAAAAGCGGCTGTGTGTGTAGCATTATAGGGAGTGCTACCTGCATGTATGCAAACTACAAGCTCACCCATGTCTGGAGCTGCTAACAGCCTTTAAAAGCGCACATTTAAAAAGATGAATCGCTGTTTATTATCAACTCCGGTACCGCCAGGATTAGAAAATGGGGTTTGGTAGATGTTCGAAAGTCATCGGGAATGCTTGGCAGTGTGACCCCATCTTCCATCTGGACTACATCTTCCTTAATCACACGCACGACCATTACAGTTTGTTGGAGATTTTGTAGCAACGTGTGCTTCCCATTAGAAAAGTTACATCCATTTCTCAGTTCCCGGGCTAAATTGTCCATTGATGGATTGTGTCAGTGAAGTTTTTTGCACTTAATTACCTGACCTTTTATTCACTAGCTCAAAAATCACACACACTGCGCTGGTAAAAATAAGTAGAAAAACATATCAAAAAAATTGTTTTCATTAAAACGGAAAAAAATGAATTTTGGGTGGAAAAAAAACACAATTTCATAGGGCCCTAGATATGTGCATTTCACTAAGAGGGACATTTGGCTGCATTGTACACCCCTGCATTGCCACCTTACCTGTGTCGTCATGGTTACACGAGCGTATTCTTGCTCATCCTTTTTTGTCCAGCTTAGCAACTGTTGATCGATCACCTTGATCACCTCCTCGTCCTTTTTATTGCCTCAGATGCTGCAGTATGTATTTTACTGTTTGCTATGAAACAGTCGCATACTTGACAATCACAGCTGGAAGCAGCTTCCCTGCTCCTTTGTACAAACACGGACCATTTGCTGAACCTCAAGTAGCAGGCTCTGCGGATGCTTCATCAATGGCACATTTGCGTTTATGTCCGATGAATGGATGGCGTAGTGGAAAGAAAAAGGCTGTAGGTTTATGATATTGCCCAGAAAATACGGAAGAACGAAAAACAGAACGAAATAAACTGCGTGACGGTGACAATTACAATCCAGTGGCGATTGCTCTAAAACTGAAAGGCGAGCTCAGCTTCCCCTAAAATGTCCCAAAAAAACATTTCATTGACCAAATATGCACTAGAATACCTTCATCTTTTGTTCAAAGTCAGCTACTTATCACTGGTATCTGACACAAATACCTTCTCATTCATCCCTGCAGCGCCATTGCACCTTTTTTTAACACGCTGAGCATTTGCTGACTTCGATGGGGAAGTGTACGGCGGGTTGTTCCACTGCGCAAAATTGGTTGGTCGTTGAATAAATGCTGGGCTTTGTCCCGCTCATCACTGGGGGTCTCTGGTGCAGTGGGGTGGCCCGGATGCATGATGATTGGATGATCTGTCTGAAGTGGGAACACTTTGTGATTGACAGGGGAATGAGCCAATCAGAGATCTTGAAGTATAAACATCCACCAGTTTTGCGTTCCGTCATTTTGAACTGATCCAGAGACTTTACCGATCCCCTGCGACTTTGTTAAAAACAACTAGGGCTGGAGGGTTGAATTCACATATGAATAAATTAAGAAAGAAATGAGCTTCCTCTCCATGAATGATCAGCAGCCAGCACTGTTGGAATCAATATAGATTAGTACGTCCAAAGTGTGCAATATAATGTTTCAACTTTCCGGGACGCGGGACTTATTGCAGCCTCAGCGGCGTGAAGGTGCAGAAGTACTTAAGTCGAGGGGAGAATGCGCACAAGGCCAGATATGCCAAGGAATGCCTGAGTTTTAGGGTTGCTCTACCTGGCATGAGTTTTATGAATGAAGGTGAGCAGTGGCAGACTTATATCGGGGAGAATTCTGCGCAGGCTGAATCCACTCAGCTGGGCGCTTCTCCCCCTTACCCATATGGGTGAATAGGACTCTAAGCCACTGGATGGAGAGACTATGTTAGAAAGCCTACAGTTTTGTATTTGTATGCTCTTTATATTTCACAAATGTGTTTTTTTTCGAGCGACGCGGCCGCTTTGTTCGGCCGTCCTTGAACGCACCATAGTTCTATGCTGTGTGACGCAGATTGAGAATTTCTCAGGGGCTGCACAGGCAGACGTGTATGCTGTATTATTCCTTTCACCTTGTTCTCAAACGTTAACGCTGTGCTCCATTTAAATCAAATTCACCAAACAGAAGGCAAATCTGCCGTGTCGTTTAACATGCCCCATCTTTGGCCACTCGAAGACAGCAAATCCCGGCAGACATTTCATCCCCTCTGAGACCCTCTCCGTGACTATGATGTGCAGTTGAGAAATAAGTCACGGGATTGAAGTATAAACATCCACCCGAGCATTTTCCAATTTTTTCTTTCCGTTGTTTTGCACGAACGTGTAGACGTTACCGATCCTCAGAAACTTTGTCTTTGTTGAAAACAACCGGCGCTGTGTTTGGTGACTCTCTTCTGTCACGCTGCGGTTTCTTTCCCCGACGAGCTTCGGAAAAGACGCCTCGTTGGTACTACAGGATAAAAAGATCGTTGTCTCGGGAAGGAACACGGGGTAGAATTTACATATACAGTAAATAAATAAACACCTCCTCCCTGAGCCACCACCGTATCCTGTTTCCGTGTCCCAATGATCCTAGGTGCTAAGGTGTCGGGGGGCTTCCACGCCCCTGCTAGGCTGGAAAGAAAACCTCTGACACGGAACATCTTCATGTAGTGCAAAAGTTCTTTTTCCCATCAAGCGCTGTGTTGAACTTGCAGTAACCACTATGAGAGCGTGTGGGAGCGATAACACCAAATTCAACACGCCAGCTCCCCAGTCACACCTGTCAGTGTTTCAGACTCTCAAGGCTGTGTTATTTCAAGGGGACAGTACGTTTACACTGTTAAACGACCTTACACGGACTACTTTGAGTGACTAGTGACTTCTTCGAAAGCCGACAAGCCCTGAAGATAGTTTGTGCCCTCGCTCGGAAAAAAGCTCGGCTGATGGCTACTTTTCTATTGCTGCTGTGATTTACCGGCCCCGTCGCCCCCCGCGTGGTATTTTCTTCTTATTCCTGCCTCCCACATTACCTGACAGCGACAGGTTTCCCACGCCGACAAGACAACGACACAATAGGCTTTTGTGAGCGTCAACAAAAGGCTTTGAGGCTCGGACGCGATTTGCCGTCTCACTCATGTTTCATGCTGTCACTCTTTCCCTTAGTTTGCCCAAGTCTTCTACTCATGAGTGGCAGCAACCTGCACGGACGTAAAGCCACGCATAGTATAAGTCATTACGGTACAGTATGGGGCTCTAACATATGGTTTAGTACGGATCCGTCTTCTAGAGAAAACCAAGTAAAGAAAAGGTTCAGCACTCGTTTGTGTTATTACGTAGACTACATTAAGCCACCGGATTCAGGAATTCCAACAATTTACTAATTCGAGCCATTTTAAGAGACAGGACAAGAATATGTTGTTTACAAAGAATATGAGAGAAGCAGACTGCTTGCCAACCATAGTGTCTGATATCATTTATCCTGATTCTTTTAACTTTAAGTAACGAATTCCACAGTGTCTGATATTATTTACCCATTATTCCATTCATTTATGATTATTGCAATTTGTATCTGCTATCATTTTTCCTGATTTAATTTCCAAAGAGACCACATCCTGGTGAGCTGAACGACTTCAGGCCGGTAGCCCTGATGTCCCATGTGATGGAGACCATGGAACGGCTGCTGCTTTATTACCTAAGGCCACAGATCCACCATGCATTCGACCCGCTGCACTTTGCATACTGGGAGAAAGTGGGAGTTGAGGACGCCACCATTTCCTTGCTCCACCGATCTCTTGCTCACCTGGACAGAGGTAGTGGTGCTGTGAGGATTACATTTTTGGACTTCTCCAGTGCCTTCAATACCATCCAGCCTCAGCTCTTTAGGGAAAAATTGACACGGATGGGAGTAGGATCACACCTAGTGGCATGGATGACAGACTACCTGACCGGCAGACCTCAATATGTGCGACTGGGGAACTGTAGGTCCGACCGACACTGTGACTAGCAGCACAGGAGCACCGCAGGGGACTGTGCTCACACCTGTTCTGTTTACCCTGTACAAGTCCGACTTTCAGTACAACCCTGAGCTCTGCCATATACAGAAGTACGCGGATGTATTTGGAACGGACAGGAGGATGAGTACAGGAAACTGATCCAGGACTTTGTCAACTGGTGCGACGCAAACCACCTGCACCTTAACACCACCAAGACCAGGGAGATGGTCGTGGACTTTAGGAGAAACAGGACACATCCAGAACCTGTCCTCATTAAAGGTGACTGAGTGTAGGTGGTTCACACCTACAAATACCTGGGAGTGCATCTGGATGATAAACTGGACTGGACTGCCAACATGGGTGCTCTGTGTAGGAAAGAACAGTCGCCTGTTCTTCCTCAGAAGGCTGGCGTCTTTCAACATATGCAAGAAGCTGATACAGATCTTCTACCAGACTGTGGTAGCTAGTCCCCTCCTATATGCAGTAGTGTGCTGGGGTAACAGCTTGAAGAAGAAGGATGCCCCACGCCTGGAGAAACTGCTGAGGAAGGCAGGCTCTGTCACTGGAACTAAACTGGACAGCCCGACATCTCTGGCAGAGCAAAGCACTCTGAAGTAGCTCCTTGCCATCACGGACAACCAGCATCATCCAATGCACAGCATCATCTCCCAACAGAAGAGCACTTTCAGTGGCAGATTACTATCACTGTCCTCCTCCACTGAAAGACAGAGAAGGTCATTCCTCCCCCACGCCATGCGGCTTTTAAACACAGCAGAGTGGGAGAGAGATAAAAAACACACACACCGGACTGGACTTTTTAATTAATTATGTTTCATATTTTTAAGTATTAATATGAATTTTTATTTATTGATTATTATTAATATGAATAATATGATTTATTTTTATTTTGCTATGTATTATTTATTTATCTTTCTATTCTATTCTATTTCCCACATTTGTGTTACTCTGTGATCAAGTGATTACGTTTTTTACATGGCATTCTTGGAGAGCTATTTATTGAATGAACAGTTTTACCGTAATGTATGTATTTTAGAGCTGTAAATCGATTCAAATATTTAATCACAATTATACACATTTTGTCCATAGGTAACTCATACTTAACCGCAATTTATCTATACTATAAACTATACTAAGTAGGGATGTAAATCTCTGTAAACGCTTTTGATACGTTAAAAACGATACATTTTAAAAACAATGAGACGGTAGAGTCTACAATTAGTCCCATTTGATACGATTCAACAATTTCATTTGTTGAGTCAATTGAGCCGGTAAATTGTCATTCCTACAGTATTTTCAAACATGTAAAAAGAGCACATCATAACTCCCGGCATGCTGTAAGGCAGGGGTACCCCAACCACCGCGCAAAACATTCAGGTGCAATGTTGTTGCTGTCATAATTTTACACAATACATAAATCATTCATTCATTTTCTATAGCGCTTATCCTCATTAGGGTCGCGGGTATGCTGGAGCCTATGCCAGCTAACTTTGGGCAGGAGGCAGGGTACACCCTGGACAGGTTGCCAGGTAATTGCAGGGCAGACATACAAGCATTCACACTCTAATGGACAATTTAGAGCGGCCAATGAAGCTAACATGCATGTTTTTGGAATGTGGGAGGAAACCGGAGTACCCGGAGAAAACCCACACACGCACGGGGAGAACATGCAAACTCCACACGGAGATGCCCAACGGAGATTCGAACACATGCTACCCACTCATCCACCGTGTGGCCGTCCATAATACATTATACGTAAAATAAAGTAGATTGCTCTAATGTACGTATATTTTACTGATGTGTTGATCTTGGGTGAACTAGCTAGGACGCTGCTAATGCAGTGCAACCATGTGATGAACTTTTATGTAACTTTGTTAAAAATGTTCAAAATAACCGGAACCATTGCCGTGACTATTCAAGCCCGAGAAATGGCTAAAAGGAGAGAAGAGTCACACGGGGAGGAACACTGACATGATTGAGGTTGCTGTCCAATTAACAGAAGATGACTTAAATGGCTGGCGAGCTGAGGAGGTTGTTATGTGAAGAGCTGTAAAGAGTTCCATTAGGACGCTCAAAAGCTGGACCCACGACTCCTCCGCTTTTATGTGTCGCCAATAAAACCACGCTCAGCTCATTCTGCTCCACGGAGGCTCTTTTCTTTTTAATAACTTCAATGATGGCTTGGAAGACGTGCAGCCATGCGTGCGCACGTTTGGAGCGCTCGGATGTCCCCCCACGCCCTGCGGCCCGGCCAGAAAAAAAACGTTTATCGAGTTAAACAAATGTTTCAGGGAGCAGTGGCAGCAGCATGAAGGTAGAACGTTCCAGGGGAGTCCACAAACGTGTCATCCGGTCATGCATCACCGACTCACACGCCTTTGAACGTGAAAGTTACCCCTTCCCTTTAACATTTTTCAACAAAGGTCGTTAGTTTAAATAGAAACTATACTGCCAAGAGCCAAACAACATTCCTTTCCGGGTTTTATCAGTGAAAACGTCTTTGGCAAAGATCGTCTTTCCTGAGCTTGAAAGAAAATATGATATATTATATTATATAAATATTTGCTTTGTGTCATTACTGACACTTTGTGGCCAGAATACTACATTTAACTTGTACTTCAATATTTTTCCCCTAATTATGGGCCACAATCAACCACAAAACAGCAGTTAACTCATTCAATATCAAAGACGTAATTATATGTTTTTATAATGTAGCCGCAACGGGCCACAAGCCTTATTGTGCCGGTCCCAAGCCCGGATAAATACAGAGGGTTGTGTCAGGAAGGGCATCCGATGTAAAACTTTGCCAAACCAGAACATGCGAATCAAACAAATGACTTGCATACCGGATCGGACGTGGCCCGGGTTAACAACGCC
>QODF01000092.1:1820713-1888232 GCA_024372805.1 Oostethus manadensis | reverse complement strand
GTATGGAAGTGTCTAGGAGAGGTGGCAATAGAGTTCCTGACCGGGTTGTTTAACAAGATCTTACATAATGAGAAGATGCCTGAGGAATGGAGGAGAAGTGTTCTGGTGCCCATTTTTAAGAACAAGGGAGATGGGCAGACGTGTGGCAACCACAGAGGAATAAAGCTGATGAGCCATACAATGAAGTTATGGGAAAGAGTAGTTGAAGCTAGACTAAGGGCAAACGTGGGCATTTGTGAGCAGCAGTACGGTTTTATGCCAAAAAAGAGTACAACAGATGCAGTATTTGCTTTGAGGATGTTGATGGAGAAGTACAGGGAAGGTCAGAGGGAGCTGTGTTGTGTTTTTGTGGATCTGGAGAAAGCTTATGACAGGGTGCCCAGAGAGGAACTGTGGTATTGTATGAGGAAGTCTGGAGTGGTAGAGAAGTATGTTAGAGCGGTGCAGGACATGTACGAGGACTGTAAGACAGTAGTGAGGTGTGCTGCAGGTGTGATAGAGAAGTTCAGAGTGAAGGTGGGACTCCATCAGGGTTCAGCTCTGAGCCCCTTCTTGTTTGCTATGGTGATGGACAGGCTGGCGGACGAGATTAGACAGGAATCTCCATGGACTATGATGTTTGCAGATGACATTGTAATATGTAGTGAGAGCAGGGAACAGGTGGAGGAGAAGCTTGAGGGGTGGAGGTTTGCCATGGAAAGGAGAGGAATGAAGGTTAGCTGCAGCAAGAAGGGAGTACATGTGTGTAAATGAGAGTGACTCAAGTGCAAGAAGAAGAGATAAAGAAGGTGGAGGATTTGAAGTACTTAGGGTTAACAGTCCAGAGCAATGGAGAGTGTGGAGAAGAGGTGAAGAGGCGTGTGCAGGCAGGCTGGAATGGTTGGAGAAAAGTGTCGGGTGTGATAGATGATTTTCAGATAAAACTGTGGCGAGACCACTGATGTTGTTTGGTTTAGAGACAGTGCTGCTGAGGACAAGACAGGAGGCAGAGCTGGAGGTAGCAGAGATGAAGATGCTGAGGTTCTCTTTGGGTGTGACCAGGATGGACAGGATCAGTAATGAGCGCATCAGAGGGACAGCCCAACGAAGATTCGAACCCTGATCTCCTGACTGCGAGGCCAACACGCTACCCACTCAACCACTGTGCGCCCCCCATTTGAAGGTATTATCTAGATTATATGTAGTATTCCATGGTCACGTGGTGTGAGTAATGTTACTGTAATGTTCGGCGAGTCGCACAACCACCAGATTTGATCGCAGGAACAACGATCAGACACACATGATCTCAGACACATTAATCCCTGACACAGGATACTGTAACCCAGGCCGAGGTAAAACCCAACTCTAAACCTAAATCTACTATATTGCATAAGGGAGTGTAAAGGTGACTGTATGGGTGTTCTTTCGTTTCTTTGCCCTAATAATGTTAAAACGGTGGCCGTGAAACATGAACCAATTTACAGGTATGCGAAAGAACGACACTTTCATTTTTATTTGCGCGTGTAATCATACTGCAAGAATCCAAACGTCCTGCCAAAATGGTATCGACGGTGTGAACTTTGCTGTCCCCGGATCTCAACTCTGCATCTTACCAAGACAGGCAACTCAGTGCTTCCAACTTTGTGGGAGCAGTCTAGATGACACACCAGGGAACACTCCCTCCTCGTCACTCCCATGCCGCCTCCAATCAGTCACCCTAATTAACAGGTGAGGAACACCAATCGATGGCGCCGAGGGCTAATTAACCCCTTGTGTTCTCAACGGCCTCCTCAGAGGTGAAATTGAAATTGATTTAGATTAC
This sequence comes from Oostethus manadensis, assembly GCA_024372805.1. Taxonomy (NCBI): domain Eukaryota; kingdom Metazoa; phylum Chordata; class Actinopteri; order Syngnathiformes; family Syngnathidae; genus Oostethus; species Oostethus manadensis. Next base: position 1,886,431 of record QODF01000092.1, on the reverse strand, counting down.
CTTTGGGTGGCTAATTGTGGCCCCCCCCTGTATTGAGCGGGCAGGGGGAGGTCAAGTGACGGCGAGCGCGCTGCATTATCGGAAATCGATGCCATTAGTGTCACGCGACGCCTTCTCTGATGCAGAAGGCGCAACACGTGAAGTGGCTTGGTTTAGAGAAGACACATCGGGAGGCGTGGCCTAAGTATAACAGCCCCGTTTTGATTGCCAATTAAGGTTTGAATTGACTGGCTACTTGGTTTACTGGCAGATGATTTTCAATGAGACTAATATCCTGTTAGGGTGTAATTAAACATCCATCCATCCATTTTCTATGCCGCTTATCCTCGTTAGAGTCGCGGGTATGCTGGAGCCTATCCCAGATGACTTCGGGCGGGAGGCGGGGTACACCCTGGACTGGTCGTGTAATTAAACAAAGACGTACAGTATGATTGACTTGAGTAGTAAGCTAATTCAATGTAGCTTCTCACATGTAGTATCACAGTCAGTGACGATGGGGACTGGGATGCCAGTCATTTTGAAGGTCTCGCTACTGCAGCGGCTCTTCAAAAGCAGTTCCGACAACGCTGGTGGTCCACACACACGGTCAGCATAAATTCGTAGAAATGTTGCGGTTCGTGTTTATCTTTGCATTTGGGGTGCAGGGGGGTTGTATAATTGGCAGAGTGGAGATTTTGCAAAACAAATCTTACACAGTGTTTGTGTGTGGACGGGTAAAACTGAGCTTTTTCAGAAATGTGCGACACCATCTCAGGTCTTATGATTTCTTGGAGTGGTGGATGTTCGTGTAACATGCATTGGCAATTAGAGCTGCAAGAATTAATCGATGGCTCGCTGATTAACTGATTACCTAATTAATCGAAAACTATTTTGAACTTTAATTCATTAAAATTCTGAATATCCTCTGATTTCAGCCTTTCAAATGGGATTTTTTGGCCTTTAGTCATCCATTAAAGCTGAGCTATTTTCTTCGTATTTTAGGCAGAACAAGATATTCATAGGCCCCTATGAAAAATTCTGTTTTTCCATTTTATTTTTTTACTATTCCATTTTTTACACTTTATACTTATTTTTCCTAGCTTAGTGTGTGTACGTTTTGGGTTACTGTATAAAAGGTCTGTTATTTAAAGATGTCAGGAGGAGTGTAGCGAGGAATACACAGGTGAAACTAAGCAACTTTGGTGTTGTGGAACACCACAACACCGGTGGCAGAACAGCAGTTGTCAGAACACAGTCAGCAGTGTATCTACATCTGGAGGCCACAAACCACACTTTTGAAGACACTGAGGTCAAGATTTTAGCTAGGGGAAAGCGCTGGTTTGAAAGAGGGGGGAAAGAAGCTTATTTTGTCAAGAAGCAAAACTCCAGTCTCAACCAAGATCGGGCTTGCGTTACAAGTTACACCCTCAATAGAATGTCCTTATCCGATCAGTCCACACCGCCCAGTGTCAAGTAGTTCCTAGCCCTGCTAATGTATTGAGACAAACAAGTATGTAGGAATGTGGCAGTACTAGTAAATGCACCTCAATCAATCAAAACAACAAGCATCTGATTCATTGGTCAAGAACATAATTGTGAGATGGAGCCAATTTAAGAAGGCCTTTATGATGTTTCCTGGGCTTCCTGCGAGTGTGTGCTGAGTTTAAGGATCATGTAATGTACACAAAATTGTACATCAAATCCACAGTATTGATGAACAGATGCGTTATAATGCAACGAGTCAATTGTATGTGTGTATGAAGTGTGTTACGATGCCATCTACTTACACAAGAACCAAAAGTCCCATTTTAAGGTGAAGACAAACAGGTAGCTCCAAATCCCGATGCGTTCCCAGGCCAGCTGAGAGACATAGTCTCTCCAACGTGTCCTGGGTCTTCCCCGATACCTCCTACCGGTCGGACGTGCCCTGAACACCTCCCTAGGAAGGTGCCCGGGAGGCATTCTAACCAGATGCCCGGGCCACCTCATCTGGCTCCTCTCGATGCGGAGGAGCAGCGGTTCTACTCCGAGTCTCTCCCGGATGACGGTGCTTCTCACCCTATCTCTAAGCGAGAGCCCAGCCACCCTGCAGAGAAAACTCATTTCGGCCGCTTGTGTACCCGCGATCTTGTCCTGTCCATCCATCCATTTTCTATACCGCTTATCCTCATTGGGGTGGCGGGTATGCTGGAGCCTATCCCAGCTGACTTTGGGCGGAAGGCCTATACATACTGGCCTTTACGTACCTAATCGTTGAGGCCCTTAAACTCTGCCTAGCAACAAGAGACTTGTAAGCAAGCAATTCCTTTTAAGTAAAGTAAAAAAACAGGAGCATGAACTTATTTCAAATTGTGGCAGAGGTTAAACATATTTATTTAAGCATATTTATTTAGAGGTTAACAATATTTATTGTTATATGACAAAATGCATACGTGCATGTTTATTCATTTAATTGTGCGAGGCCAGGTTAGCAAAGGCACGCCAACCGGAACCTCCGTACATTGAACGCGGCGTAATGAAGTCCTGGGGTGCATTTGTACTCGGCGAGCAGCATAACTAATTGTTGTGGACTCTGCAAAGGCGCTATTAGCAAGCAAAAAAGACGTTGTGTAATTTATGTGAGGTTGCAGTGGGAGACGCCTGCAGGCCCTGGTGCATTAAAATCCACTGCTAAAAGTGCCTCAGCTGGAGAGAAAGCCTCACGCTTCCCCTTTTCCCTGGTCCTGCTTGGCCTTGCTCGCCGGGGAGTCCACACAAATGAATAATACATCTCGCCCATTTCATTTGGAAAGCAGCCGTAATGAGGCACTTTTGCACCGTGTTTGCCTCCGCCCGGGCCTCTGGCATGTCATAAAGCCCCCCGTGACGGCGGCAAACTTGATGCGGTTAAATAGACTGTGCTAAAGCTACAGTTAGGTCCAGGGAAGCCAGACGTGTTTACATTGGAAGAGGCCTCAAATTGACTGAAAAGATCATCAAGGGCCGGCAAACTTTGCTTTCACACATAACAAAGACTTCAGCGTCTGTAATTAAGTATTCGAATCGCATAACAGCTCATCACAGTGTGTCCACGGCATTAAAAGTTTGCTCAGGCAAGCAGTAGAGTCAACAACAGTTAATTAAGCAGCACAATGTAAGCACTTAACGCTTAACCTTTGCACGTATGGGTCAGCGCTGGTTGCTTTTCTGCCCTCTAGTGGCCCAAAAATAAAACTGCAAAGACGCACCTCATTCATCACAATGGCAAAGAGACTTTTTATCTTTCATTCATTCATTCATTCATTTTCTATGCCGCTTATCTTTTGCTCTGCATATAGCTTTATTGATAAGTGTTGTAACAAGTCAAAGATGCATTGTTTGATTGCATTTTTTAAATAAAATGCATTATTGGTATACATCATTAGATATTACACCCATTTGCTTTATTACCCATAACACAAAGTTAAGGTTTGCATGTTGTTCAGATAGCGTGACGCATATTCACTTTATCAAATTGCTTTTAGCATCTATAATGTTCAAAACAAACATCATAACGTAATACGAGATACACACAAATCCTATCACTGACATGTATAAAAGACAAATCAAATAAAAAATATATAATAGTAAATACATACAATATGGCCGCACGGGGGCTGAGTGGTTAGCACATTGGCCACACAGTCAGGAGATCAGGGTTCAAATCTTTGTTGGGCATCTCTGTGTGGAGTTTGCGTGTTCTCCCCGTGCGTGTGTGGGTTTTCTCCGGTTACTCCGGTTTCCTCCCACATTCCAAAAACATGCATGTTAGCTTCATTGGCCGCTCTAAATTGTCCATTAGAGTGTGAATGTTTGTTTGTTTATATGTGCCCTGCGATTGGCTGGCGACCAGTCCAGGGTGTGCTCCGCCTCCCGCCCAAAGTCAGCCGGGATAGGCTCCAGCATCCCCGCGACCCTAACGAGGATAAGCGGTACAGAAAATGAATGAATGAAGGAATACATACAATATATAACAAATAAATAAACTGTATATAAATATGACAAACTGGAAAACTAGTACGCATGATATGCAATCAACTTGAATTTGTTACTGCAGAGATATCCATTTTTGTAATCACATTTATTTTAACCAGTATATACACTATGTATACACATTTCTCTGTTTTGAAGGCAAAACGTTGTTTGCTGAATCCCACAAAAACATCTGAATTCAGATGACTACATATTGCATTTTTTTATGTAGTCTTTCCTCGCCACTTCCCGGTTCCAATTGGACAAATCCGCTCTATCAGTCTATCACCGTTTTTTTTTAAATAAATAAAGTTATAAATGATAGCTCTTTCGTTGTTTCTGACTGTGGCTAATTATTAGTCACAAAATGTGCATATTTAATACAATTGTAAAATGAAGCATGAGTATGGCTAAATGAACAAATGTACAAATACTGTACAAATAATCAAAAGAAGTAGTATTCTACACTTGTTACTAGGGGGTCCGTTGTTTTGGGTGGGGTTAACCTGCCAATATGTCCAGCTTTATTCTACTCAACATGCCAACCACTGCATTAATGAGACAAATGGCCACCGCAGGAAGTACGCTGTCTGGGGGGAAAAATACAGGACCTTTCACAATGCTAATGTGTGTCCATATTATGTATCATTTATGTCTAATATGTCTTATATTCTGTTGTTTTTTATCATATTTGGTATTATGCTCTTAACGGTGACTATAGGGGTGTTATTTCATGTCTAGAGGGCTCTAATCATGGAACATTTACAAGGTTGTAAACAAGTTTTCTATATTTCATTTATAAAGGAATCCTACTTGAAAAGTCCCTTAGTGCGGTCGGATCTGGACCCCACCAACCGTGACAAACAAGGGATTACTGTTTATTTGAATAAATAACACAACCTCCGCTCCAAAATCCATCAACAGGAATGTCTTCATCGCTCATCTGTATGAGATCCAAGTGTGAACGGAGAGCGTACGGAGGCCCTCAAAGCTCAGAGGCGTGCAGACAAAGAAGGCTGCGGCCCATTAAAGCACACCGCCCCGCTGCCATTTCACCATAAATGCTAATTTACTGTGGGCAGGGAGGAGGTTGTAACATTTCACAGCCAGTACTCTCAACAAATATGATCTTGTTTGAGATTAGGATGATGGTGTTTGACCACAGGAGAGTCATAAGTAGACATGTGACAGTAGTACTAAGAGAATAAACACATGACACTTCCTTTTTGGGCTTTCCTTGCCCGTTTCCGGCACTGACGGGAAGAATGAAGCAGAACAAAGTGAAGCTTGTTTTGCTTGCGGGGAATTGAGCGGTTGAGGTTCTGCGGCGGACGCCGTCGGTGGACAAACGGATTTAAAAAGTGCGACTGCAAGATTGGAGAAGATAAAAGATCTAGTCTAGACTGGACGGTGTGTGCTTTACAGAAGATTCCACGTAGAAGTCGCTGCACTATGGCTGAGCAGCAACAAGAAGATTAGAGACGACGGGAAGAAGTACAAGGTGCATGGCTGGTGTTTAGGAGGAACAGCCGCTCCGCTGTTGCCGTGGTGACCGCTTTGCAATATTGGCGTCGCGGCCTGGACACCTGCCGTTGTTGGTATCAGCGGCATCAGTCGCTACCGCCAAAGTGCAGTTCAGATGGCGTCGTTTGACGAGGCACGGACGCGGTGTGCGGCGCATTTACGGGCGTGTGCACAACGTGTGCTTACGTGAAGTAGACAGACGGTAGCCCTGGAGCCAAAGGGAACAACACGCACTAGAAATGAAATTAGTAGAGCGTCCCGCATCGGTGGGCAGAGTGGACGATGGAAGTGACATCAAATGCCGTGATCGGCACTTTTGCCCAGATCTGCACCAAATCAATTTTGTAGCCTTCTCAGGTAATTCGGCCTCATGCTCAGTCAGAGCTAACCAGTGTTACTGACTGCTACTTTCACGTGTGAAGGATGCGGACGTTGATTGTGTTCACCACCGAGCATCCCTTCGCTCAGATTTAGCCCGCGTGAGGAATAATGTGAGGCGTGAGAGCGTGAAGCGCAGCGATGAGGAGGTATTTCACGCCTAACGCTCCACTACAGAGCTCCAGCGAAGGAGTCGTCGCCTCACATTGAAATTCATACCCTGTCCCAGCTGGAGAGCCAGCCCATTTTCCCCACGCTGCTGCTACAGGCGTCTAATGATGCGGGAGAAGAGAAATATTAGCTTGAAAAGTCCTTAAAGTGCACGTTTTCAATGACCACTCTGCGCATTTGAGACAAAAATGTTTTTTCTTCTCTGTTTGGCTTCAGGCTGCTGCTGCTGCCAGGAGGGAAGACGGGATGGAGATGGACTGTGACATTGTCTGCTTTGGACCCGTCATCCCTGTCAGGGGGAGGGGATGTGAGGGCGGGCTGGGACAACGGTAAAGAAGGCCCGGCCACCCTGAAAGGGTTTTGGAGAATCCACAAAAGAATGAAGAATCAGGAAGAATCAAACAACTCCACTTCTCGAGTTTGCACCACAGCACTCAAGACGGGAGGGCTAACCGACTGGCGGCCTTCGCGAGGCATTCAATAACATCAACAAAAGAACAACAGAGCATCTCAAAGTACCATTTTTACGTTAGATCCTTCAAAACAGCAGAGCTCTCCTGTCACATAGGGGATCTTTGACTGGAGTGTTTGCGATGTATCATTAAAAACAGCAGAGCACACCACCACCATATACACAATCGATGACGGTCATAGAAAGCATCTTTGCCTAGAGTTCAAAAACGGCAAAAGGTTCCCGTCACATTGAGGATCTTTGACCAGCATTTTGGCGGTAGACCCACAAAAACAGCAGAGCTCTCCTGTCATGTAGGGGATCTTTGGCTGGAGTGTTTGCAATAAATCCTTAAAAACAGCAAAGCACACGTCATACGTACAATCATTGACTAGTTTTTTGTAGTAGGTCATTAAAAACGGCAGTGCTTTTAGTGCTAAGTGTTTTTTAGCCATAAAAAAAGAACCTTACAAACAGCCTAGCCTTCTTGTCATACAGAGGATCTTTGACTGGCATTTTTGCAGTACACCCTCTAAAAACAGCAAAGTGCTTCTCATATATACACACGTGTAGAAGATCCTTGACTGGCGTTTTTGCAGCACATCATTAAAAACAGCAGAAAGCACCTGTCAAATAGAAGATTTTATTGAGTGATTCTGGCAGCAGATGCTGAAAAACTGCACAGTGCTCCTGTGACACACCGGATCGTTAACTTACGTTACTGAAGTCAATACTTAAAAACACCAGAGCACTCTTGTCGCGTAGACGATCTTTGACCTGCAAACTGCAAGCTCGAACCGCCCATGTGAGGTTTCACCAGGGCTAAGTTCAGCGAGTATCAAGGAATCGTTTTTGCACGAAGTAAGAAGACTCGCTTGTTAGCAAAGTGACCATTTCTGCTATTTACACTGCTTCACTTCTTTTTACACTTGTACTCCAGCGTAGCATGTCAAGCGTTGCCTGTGCACTTGGTAAAGCTGCGATAATAGTGAGCCCTTAAAACAGGCCCTCACATCCAAGCGCTTGTGCGCGTGACATGCAGCATGCCGCGGCGTCACAGAGACGAAGGGAAGAGGAAAGGCAGCAAAAGTGTGATTTTAATCTCGCCCTGACAGCCGCTCAGCCGTTTAATCTAAACAGCTGTTGAGGAAACAACAACTTCCTGCGGCGCGCGTCATTAATTGGGACGTAATTACAAACCGCACATGAAAACCAACTGTTTATTTGATGTCAGCAAGCTTCACTTCCGACCGCCTCCAAGTCACAGCAGCATTTAGTTTTAGCTTTTTATTTATTTTTTTGTCAGCTCTCAACCTGGATGGTGACACACCTCCCTCTAGCGGCCACAACCTGCAGTGCAGCAGAGATTTACCCTCCAGATTGGAGCCTCTCATAATGAGGATTTTAATTAACTACTTTAATTGAAAACAATGCTTGATTATATTTGTATGTTTTTGTCCTAACAAGTATTATTTTATATAATTCGTGTTTTGGTTTGAAGATTGCAGTTTCATTATAAACGGATTAGTTTTTACTTATTAATGGGGAAAAAATAGACATTTGTTAAACTGTTAGGATTTCAAATTTCATTATGTTATCGGTTTTTACATTCCACAGTCTTATATTAAAACGGTCAGCATGGTAACACTTTAAACGTTCATCTCCTGTGTTGCTGCTGCTTTAATCTGACACGTGCTGTGCATGGAGTTACAAATACATACAGACCTCCAGCAGCACACAACGGCTCTTCTTCTTCTTCTTCTTCTCAGCCAGTCGCTACTGAGGACATGTAGCTCTATGGCGTGGAGGTTTCAAAGTGGAGGTCTGCTGGTCCAACATGGTGGAATCAAGCCAGCCAACCGCCATGCTCATTTGTTCATTTCGGTCACCATGTCCTTCTCCAGACTCTGTGCAAAGCGGTGGTTGAGGAAGACCAGCTGGCCATGGGGAAGCAGACGGCTAAGGAGAACGTCGATGCGGTTGCTCTTCAGCAGAACCTGAACGAGGTGAAATAAGAGATTTTTCCCCCACATGATATTGTCTCGATATTAAAAGGTGCCTTATTGTGAAAAGTAACTATTTCATTATGTTCTTACCTTATTATGCCTCCAGAGCTTCTTTAAAAGCCCCAAACATGAGATCTACCATTCCCTTACTAGCAAGCTCTTTTGAGTGAAGAGGTGTGCAAACGCTTGTTTTTTTTTGTTGTGGCTTTTGACGACCTCATTGGCCCCTATTTTAAGGATGAAACCAGCACTTGTTGTCGTTCAGGACATTGTTTGGGAGAACAGCGTACTTTGATTAACACGTTGAAAGGAGAGGGGAAAACTTATGAAGAGGTACAAAAAATATTTGGTTGTTCAGCAAAAAAATTATCTCCAATGCCTTAAAATGGAGAGCAGAACAAGAGGCACGTGGCAGAAAACGGAGGAGAACTATCAGAATGGATGGAAGAATAACGGGAATGGCAAAGCCTCAGCCAATGATCAGCTCCAGGATGATCAAAGACAGTCTGGAGTTACCTGTAAGTACTGTGACAGAAGACGTCTGTGTGAAGCTAAACTATTTACAAGAATCCCCCGCAAAGTCCCACTGTTAAAAAAAAAGGCATGTGCAGAAAAGGTTACAATTTGCCAAATAACACATTAGTCCACCATTTTGTGGACTGATGAGAGTAAAATTGTTCTTTTGGGGTTCAAGGGCTGCAGACAGTTTGTGAGACGACCCCCAGTCACTGAATTCAAGCAGCAGTACACAGTGAAGCATGGTGGTGGAAGCATCATGACATGGGCATGTTTCTCCTACTATGGTGTTGGGCTTATTTATCCCATAGCAGGGATCATGGATCAGTTTGCATATGTCAAAATACTTGAAGGGGACATGTTGGCTTATGCTGAAGAGGACATGTCCTTGAAATTGGTGTTTCAACAAGACAATCACCCCAAACTAGTAAACAAGCAAAATCTTCTCACCTCGCTGCCTTGGCCCAGCATGTGCAGGTGTTCCAGGCAGTGTCTAATCAGGTTCCGGAGGGTTCCCTCAGCCAGAATGAGGTTCTCGTGAGGTTCGCACACCATCACGAAACCCAAACTTTGCACCGCAATCCACAATGCACTCATCTCCTCAGAAAAGGGGTCTCCGGCTCGGAGTCGCACCACACCGCTGTTGGCCTCCTGGAGCGCCAGCGCCTCCTCGCCTGGCAGCGTCTCCATCAGAGGACGCCCGGAAGCTTCCCGGGACATGGAGACAGCGCTGTGGACCTGCCTGGACCAGACAAGATGTTTCATCAGTCATCTTAAAAGAAAACGTGCACTTTTGCCCATCATCTATGAACACAGGCGTCTTGCTTCTTACCGTGCGTTCTAAAGATATAACAACAAACAAAAAGCTAAGAATGCACGTATAATCGTGAATGTATCTATTGCTACATGGTCACAGAATAGATATAAAATCATAGTACGTGGTGGAGGTTTTTGTAGCAAATTGATTGCAGCGTTCCTAATATTTGGACCCTAACACAGAGCAAAAAGGCCAACGCAATCATGTTATGACGACGTGTTTGTTGAGTTGGACGTTGGATATTCGTCCCCATCAATGTGAATTTCCCACTCGTAGTTGGATATTCGGCTTCGTAGCTACAGCGGTGGTCCTCCCTCACCTTACTCGGACTCCTCTCTCCTGGTCTGGTGAGCTCCTACTGGAAATGCCCTTACTGCTGGCTGTGTTTCTAGGGACCGTCAATGAATTACTATTTTGGTAAAAAAAAAAAAAAAGTAATATACTGTATTGTAAATTAAACCACAAATTGACCTTTAACCATGTTAAATGATTTGTCCTACCATGAAAGTACTTTTGCATGCCCTTTTTCATCTTTTATTGGATTTCATATGAATTTGTAACATTAAAAAATATATACAGGTATATTCTACACGTTCCGTTTGTAATGGCTCCCGGGTCATGTGATCTAGGAACCCCAAACCACTTTATATTAGTAGCCCAATATTTGTCCTACCGTGCACACCTTTTTGTTTTTCCATTTTAGTTTCATATGATTTTTTATTAATTTTTTACACATTCCGTTTGTAATAGCTCCCGGGTCATGTGACCTAGGAACCCCAAACCACTTTATATCAGTAGACCTAAATATGTCCTACCACGCACAGCTTTTTGTTTTTCCATTTTAGATTCAAATTAATTTAAATTTCACACAATTCAATTTTAGTTAAATTCATCTGGACTGACCCTATTTTTTTTTAAACTGTGCTCTCATTGGAGTTTTTCAGTAAAATAGTGATCCAATTATTGTCTACCTGGGATATTAACATGTGACAAAAATAGTTTTTGGGGGAAAAGCTGTATGGTGACATCAGGGTCGCCGCAAGCCATACATACCGTCGACTTCGGCATGGCTACTATAAATAAGAATACGGTAATATGGAAGTGGCAATGTGCAAGGCATTATTGTTATAGTGATGTACTCACAGCTAATGTAGTATTTCCACATTTGATGCAATATTACCTTTGCTTGGTTAGATCTCCCAACGTAGATGCGTACAAGCAAATACAAGCACAAGATAAATACAAGTCATCAACCATAGAATCAGGGAAGTGTGATTGAGCTCCATCTTTATAAGGCTGTGCAATGCACGTCGGAAAGCTATTAAAATCCCTCCACAAATGAAACGCAAGAATGGTTTGAGGTTCCTAGGTCACATGACCCGGGAGCTATTACAAACGGAATGTGTAGAAAATTCATAAAAAATCATATGAAATTAAAATGGAACAACAAAAATGTGTGCGTGGTAGGACAAATATTGGGCTACTAATATAAAGTAGTTTGGGGTTCCTAGGTCACATGACCCGGGAGCTATTACTAACGGAATGTCTAAAAAGTTCATAAAAAAATCAAATGAAACAAAAATGGAACAACAAAAATGTGTGCGTGGTAGGACAAATATTGGGCTACTAATATAAAGTGCCTGCGACCCTAATGAGGATAAGCGGTATAGAAAATGAATGAATGAATAATATAATGTGCTTTGGGGTTCCTAGGTCACATGACCCGGGAGCCATTACAAACGGAATGTGTAGAATAGACCTGTATATATTTTTTAATGTTAAAAATTCATATAAAATCCAATAACATATTAAAAAGGGGCGTGCAAAAATACTTTCGGGGTAGGACTAATCATTTAACATGGTTATAGGTCAATTTGTAGTGTCATTCACATTTTAAGAGATTTCTTTAACAAACGTTCTTCACCAAAACAGCAATTTATTGACGGTCCCTAGAGCGGCACTTGGCGTGAAGCTCGCCTGGCTAAGACAGAGTCCGGGCAGGATGAGGCAGGACGGCCGCAGTAGCTATGGAACCGAATATCCAACGTCCAACTAACTCGACCACGATTGTTTGTGGCGTTTCCACTGACAAAAGAGGACCAACGTACCGCGCCACCACGGCGAGCTTCTCAGCCGACAGAAGTCGCCTGTCCTTCGGGTTGAGCTGCTGCTGCTGGCCGCCGTGAAATACAGCCTCGTCCGGTCCGAAGACGCGGGAGTAGAGCACCCTGCTCTCCCCTGGAGCGAGGCCGTTAGCCGGGCACACTGTGTGGATGATGAAGCAACGAACCATGTTCGTTTGCTGATGGAATCGTTTCCGGGTTTGGGTCACATGACCGATTAGGCGCCGCCTTGTTGTCATGTGTGGTGTGTGCCACCAGGTGGCGTTCACGGGACAGCTAATGTTGCTCGTGCAATAATATGTTGGCATGCATTTAATCAGAGGCCAAAATACGACTAAAATATAAGTATTGGTCAAAAAACCTACTCCGCTAGAAATATTTTTTAAATCTGATGTAAAATTGACTTGTAAAAGTTAATAGCTACATTTTTAAGTTTTTTTTTTTTTAATCTTCTATGCTTATCCTCACTAGGGTGGCGGGGATATGCTGGAGCCTATCCCAGCTGACTGCATGGTACACCCTGGACTGATCGCCTGCGAATCACAAGGCACATATAAACAACCATTCACTCACATTCACATTCTCAATTAATCTAACATGCATGTTTTTAGAATGTGGGAGGAAACCGGAGTACCCGGAGAAAACCCATCCATATGAGGGGGTGGTCATATCGTGAAAAGTTTAAATAATACTGCAGGTGACTGATAAATATATAGTTTTGTTTGATGAAATGACGTGCAAGATGACCCTGCGTGAAAAATGGCAACCAGTGCAGATGAGTCACGTTTCCTCTGAATGACAACCACAGGAAACATGTCACTTGCTCTGACCAATCAGGCTGCAGCCCGTCTCTTTCAAATAAAAACAAGGCAACACCATTTGTGTGTGCTGTGCATGAGGACATGAAAGCAAGGGACGGCGCTCTGTTGAGACACACAGGAAGTTCATCTACCACTAAAGCCTGATTTGCCAGCCCCACCTCAGCACACAAGTCTTTGTCTATGCCACTCATTTTAGCGCCAATAGGTCAGCGTTGATCACCACAAAGATGTCAAACAAGACGGATGAGCATGATGGAGCTGTTGACATGTGTAATCTTGAGCAGCACATGTTAGAACAGAGCGAGGACTGCCATCTTTAAATGCAAAGCTGCTGCTATCTAGAACCGTTCTTGAGCAGAAACATCTCAAACGGGCATTTGTGGAACTGCAGCGTTTACAGTAGTGTTCAAAATAATAGCAGTCCCCTGTGACTAACCAGATTCATCACTGTTATTATATTTCTATTGCTACATGGCTAAAAAGTTACTAGTAGGTGCAGTAGATTCTCGGAAAACAAACAAGACCCAGCATTGATGATATGCACGCTCTTAAGGCTGTGCAATCGGGCAATTAGAATTTTGATTTTTAAAAATAGCATTGAGTTTAAAAACTAAACTACTTAGTACAAATGTTTTTGTCCCTAGGATTTGGCAATCCTTTGAATCACTAAACTGATATTCAGTTTTGTATAAGTTCTTCACATCTGTGTGGCATGGACTCAACCAACTTGTGGCACCTTTCTGCTGTTATTCCCCTCCAAGATTCTTTAACGACATTCCACAATTCGTTTCTTGGTTTTGCTCCAGAAACCGCATTTTTGATGTCAGCCCACAAGTTCTCCATTGGATTAAGGTCCGGGGATTGGGCTGGCCACACCTTAACATTCCTTTTGTTGGCTTGGAACCAAGATTTTTCCTGTTTTCGAGTTTGGGGTGATTGTCTTGTTGAAACAGCAATTTCAAGGGCATGTCCTCTTCAGCATAAGACAACATGACCTCTTCAAGTATTTTGACACATGCAAACTGAACCATGATCCCTGCTGTGGGATAAATAGACCCAACACATAGTAGGAGGAACATGCCCATATCATGATGCTTCACTGTCTTCACTGTGTACTGTGGCTTAAATTCAGAGACTGGGGGTCGTCTCACAAACTGTTTGCGGTCCTTAGACCCAAAAAGAACAATTTTACTCTCATCAGTCCACAAAATGTTCCAACATTTCTCCAGTTGATGTGGTCTTTGGCAAATTGTAACCTCTTCTGCACATGCCTTTTTTTTTAACGAAGGGACTTTGTGGGGGATTCGTGTAAATAGATTAGCGTCACACAGATATCTAACTGCCACAGTACTCTCAGGTAACTCCAGACGGTCTTTGATCATCCTGGATCTGATCTCCGGCTGAATTGTTGCCATTCTGGTTTTTCTTCCATCCATTTTGATAGTTGTCTTCCGTTTTCTGCCAAGTGTCTCTGGTTTTGCTCTCCATTTTAAGGAATTGGAGATCATTTTAGCTGAACAGCCACATTTTTTTCCACCTCTTCACAAGTTTTCCCCTCTCCTATCAGCTTTTGGATCAAAGTACGCTGTTCTTCTGAACAATGTCTTGAACGACCCATTTCCCTCAGGCTTTCAAAGAGAAGTGCATGTTCAACAAGTGCTGGTTGCATCCTTAAATAGGGGCCACCTGATTCACACCTGGTTTTTTTCACAAAATGGATCACTGATTAAATGCCACACTGCTATTTTTTTAACACACCCCTTTCAACTAATTACCCAATTTTACAGCCTTAAGAGCGTGCATATCATGAATGCAAGGTCTTGTTTCCTGAGAATCCACTGCACCTACTGGTACCTTGTTTGCCATGTAGCAATACAAATATACTAACAACAGTACTTCATCTGGTTAGTCACATTGCACTGCTGTTATCTGCAACGCTACTGTAAATAACTAGAGCGGAAAAGCTAAATGAAGGCCACAAGGTGGAACTTCATTTGTGTTTGTTGCCTTTAGAACAAACAGGAGACTCGTGCTTGTCACAAAGCCGCTGGGAAAGCTGGCAAAGAGGGAGCAGTTGTCATTCTTCCATACAGTAACAAGCTCACGTGTTTACTACATGTGACTTCCTGTCCCGCCTCCTGTCATGCAGGGGGAGGAACGTGTGCGTGTGAGCGATTGGGCACGTGCCTTGGCTGGGGCCACTCCCAGGGCCGCTTTGAGAGGAAGAATTTGAAAGTGGCGCCATACGCCAGTTTGTTCACACACACAGTGCACAGCAGACAAAAGTGTTGCTTGTCACGTTAGTGCAATTACTGCAAACACACACACACCTTCTGGGAAAATGTGTGTGATGCAGTTTAAACAGATAAGGTCTCTGTTATGTCTACACATGTGGTGACCTCTTTAGGACAAAGCAACGCATTCAATCATGTCCAAATTTGTTTTTCTTACTGTAGCTCTTCTTTAGCCCCGTTGCAGTGATTTTCACATTTATGGATCAGCTCTTTGCCATCAAAACAACACAAATGAAATACAAAGCAGATTTGTGGAGTTAATGCTTCACTCAGCGTGCTCCTCTGAATGCAAAGAGCTGAGTTTGAATCAAAAGGACCCAACATTAGAAGGAGCACCAATAGCGGGGGGGTGGATTGATCCAAGTATCAATAAGAGGGTAGTACCAGATCAATACTAGTATAGTGAGATTGCTTTTCCTCTTATTTTCACAAATATCTGCATGCTTTTTGTCTTGTTCAAATGTATTTGTAAATAGTCTTAGATTTATATACTATATATACTATTATATATTTTATTAGACATTGTTACATTCCTAAAATTCAAACAAGTGTTTTGTTCTGTGCTTTATTCTGATAATCATGACCAACAAATTAAGATAAACATCCCAAAATCATGGAAAATGTCCTCTGCAACACACCAGTTGACCCACAGCTGTAGCTTAAAAAGTATAACGTAAAAGAGAAACAGATAAATGATTGTCAATAAAGTTATATTATTTAAACTTATATTCAGGTCACTTTATATTGACGATGGCACTTTGGTAATTTTCTTTTTAAATAAAACACCTTATTTTTAGGGAGGCAAATAGGCCTTTCGAGGTCCAATATTTGAGCGTAAATGTTTTGGCAAAGGCCCTGCACATTTTACGAGAACTCCATATAACCCAGACCACAAACTAGACATGATGCACAACAATTGAACACGCCGTGAATTTTTATTCAGCAGCTCTCGAGAGCTGTGTGCCAAAAGCACCCAACAAAATCACATTTTGGCAGACATTCTGGAGGGAAAAACAAAAAGAAAATCATCCTCCTCTAAGACGTTTTGCAGTTCTGCAGGATGTCAACAGAGCTCACTGCAAGTTGCTTCGGCATCTGTGTGGTTTTTACCAGACCGTGTGCTCCAAAATATGGTGCGGGTGATCAGAGATGAGCAATTGCGTTGGGAGTAGGGGAGATCAAAATTCAAATAAAAAGCCCCACAGTTATTAAAATTGAGTTTGTGTGGATATTTTTGTTACACGAAAATCATACTAAATAAAGGAGGGATGTTAGAAATGTATATAAAAAGGCAGTGTTTAAAAAAGGAAAAAAAGCAAGCACTTTTAATTTAGGTCATTGCATTAAGTGCTAGTGAAGGTGGGGGGGTGGCAGGGTGGGTCTGGGTCCTGAGACATGTATGCATGTATGGAGCACTGATGACAAAGCAAGTAGGTTCAAGTTTTTAAAAAGCCCTTTTTGCTTTACAATGCAAAGAGCCGAGTTTGCATTAAAACAAGCCAACATTAGGAGGGGAGCCGGGGTGGCGCTCACAGCTTCTTCAGCCGACTGTACATGTCTCGCTTGCTGCGCTCATCGGCCCACGAGCGACTCCTCAAACGGAACTTCCTCAGGTCCTCGCGGTAGTCCTCGTCCATCATGGGCCGGTAGCACTCGGGCTCACATTGCGCCTGTGGGAGGACATCAAAGCTCTGGGTTACTGTGGAGAACCCTTAGAAGCAGTACAGCAGGGCTCCCCATAAATTCATTCATTTACAGCCTAGGGTTCCAAAGTGGGGCACGCCAATTGTAATAACACTCAATTACGACAGCGCCGGAGAACGCCTCACGGCGCAAGAAGGAGCCAGAAGCAGAACGGAGACGACACACGAAGCTCTTCATTGCGGTGTGTGCAACACATTAACAAATAAGTACGTTTGATTTTGTGCTTTCATTTACATGGGTATTCCCATCCCCGCACGGTGCCCTGGCGAACACCTCCCCGTGAGTGGGGATTCTCAAAAATGAAACTTCATCCTTGGTAAGTGTTTTTGTACTTTGGATACTGCTTTATCATGATGGTTAAACTTTCTCCTTCAATTTGGTAATTCATATGCAGATTTAGACTATAGTCGTCGTGAGTGGACCAAAAAAAAGATGCAAACCCATTCAAAACAGAAGAATGCCAACATCAGAGTGGAATAAAAGATATGTATGATGATTACTTATCAATGCTCAATTGAAACTTTATCCAAATGTGACCATGCAAAATTGAGCCAACATGACATTTAATTAGCCAACTAATTATGTTCAATATAAACAAGGTTTATGTAAGTAGGGAAGAGTAGGGGGTACATGGCTTCAGGTCCGATATCAAAAGGGGCATGCCAATGTAAAAAGTTTGGGAACCAATGATTTACAGTATTACTTGTGACCAGCCACAACTAAATGCTGCAACTGTGTGCCTGCGGGATGTCGTCAAGCAAGAGGGAAGTTGACTGCATTAGCTCAAGTTTGTGTTCCGTGCAAGTGACTGGGAGCATGTTGAGGTCGACAACAGCTCTTGGATGAACAAAGTGCATCGGCTGCCTTGATCTCATGCAGGGGGGCATTACAATCCTTGTGCACGGCCTCACTAGCTGCATGCCTGCAAGAGCTGACTTGGTCGTGCATTTTTAAAACGCACTTGTTGGTCAAGACGGTGGTATAGATGTACAATGACGTGTACATAATCTGTAACGGCAGCACACACTTATGTTGGCGTCCGGACCACAGGAATGGGAACAGAAAAAGCAGAGCTAGACAGGTATATCTTTCTGTTTGGTTGCCATTGTTAAAAGTTGAAGCGTACCACATAAAATATTGGTATTATCTGCAGTACAATACCCAAAAGGTGGCTATAATTACCGACCTGGAAAAGCAGGAAGAATTCCTTGTACCCTCCTTTCAGGATGTAGAGTTCTGGGTAGTGGAGTTTGGGATAATCGTTTATGGTGCGGTCCTGCTCCCGCACAAAGCGGCACATCCGCGGTCCCCGTTCCGAGGAGAACTCGCAGTGGAAGATGATAATGATGCGCTTGTCTGGGAAGGACGGGGCCATGGGAGAACGCAGGAGGAAGTCTTGCACCTGGTCCTCCAGGTACAGGTTCAAGGCACCCTAAAAGGCGGCGCAAGACAGCAGGGAGAAACTTTTCATTCTATAGAAACCCAAAAGGAAATTATGATGTATAGATGTCTAGAGTTACAGGGGCTGTCAATCAAAATATTTAATCACATTTTGTCCATTGTAAACTCATCACAATTATGATAAGGTTTGGGCACCCTTGATAATTTAAGATTTTACTTTTATAAATTTATAACGAATGAAATTAGTTTGGATCAGCCCTTTCAATTTAATGCTGTATATCATATAGCAGAAGAACAGTGTCATTAAAGAAGTGAAATTAAGTTCAAGGATTTATAGAAATGATAGGAAGGATCGAGTGATCCTAAGAGCTATGTTGTCGGGGGCTTTATGCCCCTAGTAGGGTCTCCCAAGGCAAACAAGTTCTAGGTGACGGGCCAGACTAAGAGTGATTCAGAAGACCTTAATGAAGGAGATCACGAGGAGTGACCGCACCTCGCCCGGACGTGGCATACCGGGGCCTCCAGGGTGAAGCCTCACCCTGGAGCCAGGCCAGGGGGAGGGGCTTGCAGGCGAGCGCCTGGTGGCCAGGCCTACACCCATAGGGCCTGGCCGGGCCTAGCCCGAAGAAGCCACAAGGGAAATCCCCCCCGCAGACCCACCACCTACAGGGGCAAGCATAAGTGTCCGGGGCGTAGCGATTTGGGCAGTGGTCGAGGGCGGGTGTCCGGGCGACCAAATCTGGTTCTTGGGACATGGAATTTCACTTCTCTGGTGGGGAAGGAGCCTGAGCTTGTGGAAGAGGCGGAGAGATTCCGACTAGATGTAGTCGGACTCCCCTCAACCCACAGTTTGGGCTCTGGAACCAACTTCCTTGAGGGGCTGGACCTTTCTCTTCTCTGGAGTTGCTGCAAGGGAGAGGCGGCGAGCTGGTGTGGGCTTATTAATAGCCCCCCGGCTTGGTGCCTCTGTGCTGGAGTAATCCCCCGTGAACGAGAGGGTTATTTCCCTACGCCTTAGGGCTGGGAAAAGGGTCCTGACTGTGGTTTGTACGTATGCGCCGAACGGCAGTTCAGAGTACCCAGCCTTCTTGGAGTCTATCAGAGGGGTTCTGGAGAGCACCGCAGCTGGTGACTCCATAGTTCTACTGGGAGACTTCAACACCCCTGTGGGCAATGACTGTGTGACTTGGAGGTGCTTGGTTGGGAGGAACGGCCTCTCTGACCTGAACCCATCTGGTGTATTGTTGCTGGACTTCTGTGCGAATCACAGTTTGTCCATAACAAACACCATGTACAAACATAAGGATGTCCATAAGTGCACTTGGCACCAGGACACCCTAGATCGCAGGTCAATGATCGACTTTGTGGTCGTATCATCAGACCTGCGTCCTCAAGTTCTGGACACGCGGGTGAAGAGAGGGGCTGAGCTGTCAACTGACCGCCACCTGGTGATGAGTTGGATCAGATGGCGGGGAAGGATGCCGGAACGATACGTAGTGAGGGTGTGCTGGGAACGTCTGGCAGAGTCTCCCGTTCGTCGAGTATTCGACTCTCATCTCCGGCAACGCTTCGCCTGCATCTCGAGTGAGGACCGGGGATATTGAGTCCGAATGGGCCGTATTCCATGCCTCCATTGCTGAGGCAGCCAGTCGTAGTTGCGGCCGCAAGGTGGTCGGTGTCAGTCGTGGTGGCAAGCCCCGAATCTGATGGTGGACACCGGGGGTTAGGGTTGCTGTCAAGCTGAAGAGGAAGTCCTATCAAGCATGGATGGCTTGCGGGACTTCCGAGGTAGCTGAGAGGTACCGACAGGCCAAGCGGCACACAGCACGGGCAAAAACCCTGGTGTGGGAGGAGTTCGGTGAGGGTATGGAACACGACTTTCGGTCGGCCTCGAAGAGTTTCTGGCAAACCGTCCGACACCTCAGAAAGGGCAAGCAGCCCCCAGTTCCCACTGTTTACAGTGCGGACGGGGGCTTGGTGACCTCGACTGTGGATATAGTTGGTCGGTGGAAGGAATACTTCGAGTCCCTTCTCAATCCCACATACTTTCCGTAGAGGAAGCAGAGTCTGAGGATACGTACGTGGACAGTTCTATCACCGTGGCTGAGGTAATTGGAGTAGTTAAATCACTACAGTGGCAAGGCTCCAGGGGTAGACGAGTTCCGCCCTGAATTCCTCAAGGCTCTGGATGTTGGGGGACTGTGTTGGTTGACACGCCTCTACAACATTGCATGGAAGTGGGAACAGTACCTCTGGACTGGCAGACCAAGGTGGTGGTCCCCATTTTTAAAAACGGTGACCGGAGGGTGTGTTCCAACTATAGGGGGATCACACTCCTCAGCCTCCCTGGGAAAATCTACTCCAGGGTGCTGGAGAGAAGGGCACGACCGTTAGTCAAACCTCGGTTACAGGAGATGCAATGTGGTTTTCGTCCCGGTCGCAGAACAAAGAACCAGCTCTACACCCTAACAAGGGTACTGGAGGGTATGTCGGAATTTGCCCAACCGGTCTACATGTGCTCTGTAGACTTGGAAAAGGCATTCAACCGTGTCCCTCGCGGTGTCCTCTTGGGGGTGCTCCGGGAGTACGGAATTGGTGGCCCGCTACTACGTGCCAATCGGTCCTTGTACAATCGAAGCAGAAGCCTGGTTCACATTGCCAGCAGTAAGTCTAGCTTGTTTCCGGTGAACGTTGGCCTCCGCCAAGGCTGCCCTTTGTCACAGATTCTGTTCATAATCTTCATGGACTGAATGTCTAGGCGCAGTCAAGGTGTTGAGGGAGTCCAGCTTGGTGACCTTAGGATCTCGTCTCTGCTATTTGCAGACGATGTGGTCCTTATGACCTCATCAGGCTGTGATCTTCAGCGTTTACTGGAGCAGTTTGCAGCTGAGTGTGAAGCCTCTGGAATGAGACTCAGCACCTCCAAATCCGAGGCCATGAATCTCAGTCGGAAACGGGTGGACTGTACCCTCCGGGTTGGGAGTGAGGTCTTGCCTCGGGTGGAAGAGTTCAAGTATCTTGGGGTCTTGTTCACGAGTGAGGGAAGGTTGGAGCGTGAGATCGACAGACGAATCGCTGCAGCGTCCGCAGTAATGCGGTTGCTGTACCGGACCGTCGTGGTGAAGAGAGAGCTGTGCTCTGTTTACCGATGGATCTACGTTTCCACCCTTACCTATGGTCATGAGTTATGGATCATGACCGAAAGAACAATATTGCGGATACAAGCGGCGGAAATGAGTTTCCTCTGTAGGTTGTCTGGACTCACCCTAAGAGATAGGGTGAGGAGCTCGGCCATCCGGGAGGAGCTCAGAGTAGAGCCGCTGCTTCTCTACATCGAGAGGAGCCAGTTGAGGTGGCTCGGGCATCTAGTCCGGATGCCTCCAAGAGCACCTCTCTGGTAAGGTGTTTCGGGCATGCCCAGCCGGGAGAAGGCCCCAGGGAAGACATAGGACACGCTGGAGGGACTATGTCTCACAGCTGGCCTGGGATTGTCTTGGTGTCCTCCCGGTGGAGCTGGAAGAGGTCGCTGGAGATGGGAAATCAGGACTTCCCTACTAGAACTGCTGCCCCCGCGACCCGGACAAGCGAAAGAAAATGGAATGGATTTACAGAAAGTGTGCAATTATTACTTAAATTATGCATAAATGTGGGCACCCCAACAGAAAAAATACATCGATATTTAGCAGATCTTCCTTTTGTAGAAATAACAGCCTCTAAACACTTCCAATGAGAGTCTACATTCTGGTTGACAGTATATTTGACCATTCTTTACAGAAAAATCAGGTTTGATGGTTTACGAGCACGGACAGCCCGCTTTAAATCACACCGCAAATTTTCAATAAAATTCAGGTCTGGGGACTGAGATTCCATTCCAGAAGATTGTACTTGTTCCTCTGCATGACTGTTTTTGTTAATTTGAGCAGTGTTTAAGGTTGTTGTCTTGAAGTATCCAACCCCGGCACGTTGTTCACAAGAATCTGCCGATACTGACTGGAATTCATGCGACCTTCAATTTTAACAAGATTGCCAGTACTTTTACTGGCCACACAGCCCCATAGCATGATGGAGCCACCTCCAAATGATACTGTTGGTAGAAAGTGTGTCTTGGAATGCTGTGTTCTTCATCCGCCGCCCCTTGTTAGGTCCAAACTATTTGTTTCATCAGTCCACAGCACCATGTTCCAAAACAAAGCTGGCTCACCCAAAATGCGCTTTAGCATACAAGCGACCGTTTGTGCCATGTGCGCAGAGACAGCTTCTTCCTCATACAGCATCCCCTTGTGCAAATTGCCCTGAATAGCTGACCAGTGCACAGTGAACCCATCTGCAGCAAGATCATGTTGTACGTCCTTGGAGCTGCTCTGTGGGTTGAGTTTGACTGTTCTCATTATCCTTTGTCTCTGCTTGTCTGAGACTTTTCTTGGCCTGCCATTCCGGCCCTTAATCGGAACTGTGCTTGCGGTCTTCCATTTTCTCACCTTGTTTGCCACAGTAGAAACTGACAGCTTGAATCACTGAGGTAGCTTTTTGTATCCTTCCCCCAAACCATGATGTTGAACAATCTTTGTTTTCAGGTCATTTGACAGTTGTTTTGGGGCTCCCATGTTGCCACACTTCCGAGTAGATGCAAAGAGAAAAACAAACAATTGACCACCTTAAAGTCCCCTTTCTCATGATTGGTTTCACCTGTGTATGTATTTTGAGTGTCAATGAGCTTACCAAACAAATTATGCATTCCAATAATTAGTGCTAAAAAGGTATAGAAATCAATAAAACAAGGGTCCCCAAATGTATGGACCTGCCTAATTTTTTATTGCACACTTTCTGTAAATCCTATAAACTTCATTTCCCTTTTCAAATATCACTTTTTGTCTGCCACATGATTTACAGTATCTAACTGAAATTGCTGAACCAAACAACTAATGATTTATAAAAGGAAAATCTTGAATATTTTCAGGGCTGCCCAAACTTTCATACCACTATGTTTTATATCTAATAAGTAAGGATTTAAATCAGTTAATTACAATACCACATTTTAGGTAAAGGGGTCTCAATTTTAAATATGAATAATTTTATTCAAGAATGTTGTACAGTACAGTTAGGAAATCCTAGGTTTAGAATGTGAATCTTTGAACTTCCTTGCTATCCCACACAGTAAAGCTAGGCTACTATAATGTATTTATCCCATATTTGCTTCCAAATGCTTATACTACATGGGAATGCATAGAGGTAAGCTATAATGACCTTTTTGAACGCTACTGTGCATATTTGTTGTACTACTGCTTTTCCTTTTCGGCTTATCCCTTCAGGGGTCGCCACAGCGAATTAATTGCCTCCATCTAACTCTGTCTTCTGTATCCTTTTCTCTTGCACCAACTACCTTCATGTCCTCCTTAGCTACATCCATAAACCTCCTCTTTGGTCTTCTTTTAGGCCTCCTGCCTGGCAATTCAAAACTCAGCATCCTTCTACCAATATATTTACTATCTCTCCTCTGGACATGTCCCAACCATCTCAATCTGGCCTCTGACTTTATCTCCGAAACCTCTAACATGTGCTGTCCCTCTGATGTGCTCATTCCTGATTCTGTCCATCCTGGTCACACCCAAAGAGAACCTCAGCATCTTCATCTCTGCTACCTCCAGCTCTGCCTCCTGTCTTTTCCTCAGCGGCACTGTCTCTAAACCAAACAACATCGCTGGTCTCACCACAGTTTTGTACACCTTTCCTTTCATTTTAGCTGAAACTCTTCTATCACACATCACACCCGACACTTTTCTCCACCCATTCCAGCCTGCCTGCACACGCTTCTTCACCTCTTTTCCACACTCTCCATTGCTCTGGACTGTTGACCCTAAGTACTTAAAATCCTCCACTTTCTTTATCTCTTCTCCCTGTAACCTCACTCTTCCACTTGGGTCCCTCTCATTTACACACATGTACTCCGTCTTGCTGCGGCTGACCTTCATTCCTCTCCTTTCCAGGGCAAACCTCCACCCCTCAAGCTTCTCCTCCACCTGTTCCCTGCTCTCACTACATATCACAATGTCATCTGCAAACATCATAGTCCATGGAGATTCCTGTCTAACCTCGTCCGTCAGCCTGTCCATCACCATAGCAAACAAGAAGGGGCTCAGAGCTGATCCCTGATGGAGTCCCACCTTCACTCGGAACTCCTCTGTCACACCTGCAGCACACCTCACTACTGTCTTACAGTCCTCGTACATGTCCTGCACCGCTCTAACATACTTCTCTGCCACTCCAGACTTCCTCATACAATACCACAGTTCCTCTCTGGGCACCCTGTCATAAGCTTTCTCCAGATCTACAAAACACAATGCAGCTCCCTCTGACCTTCCCTGTACATCTTCATCAACATCCTCAAAGCAAATACTGCATCTGTTGTACTCTTTTGGGCATAAAACCGTACTGCTGCTCACGTTTGCCCACGTTTGCCCTTAGTCTAGCTTCAACTACACTTTCCCATAACTTCATTGTATGGCTCATCAGCTTTATTCCTCTGTAGTTGCTACAATTCTGCCCATCTCCCTTGTTCTTAAAAATGGGCACTAGCACACTTCTCCTCCATTCCTCAGGCATCTTTTCATTATCAATGATCTTGTTAAACAACCCGGTCAGGAACTCTATTGCCACCTCTTCTAGACACTTCAATACCTCAGAGTGCCTTTCCATTCTTCATCCTCTTCAATGCCCTCCTCACTTCTTCCTACCTAATCTCTGCTACTTTCTGGTCCACAACAGTCACCTCTTCTACTCCTTGTTCTCTCTCATTTTCCTCATTCATCAACTCTTCAAAGTACTCTTTCCATCTTCCCATGACACTACTGGCACCTGTCAATACCCTTCCATCCTTATCCTTCATCACCCTAACCTGCTGCACGTCCTTCCCATCTCTGTCTCTCTGCCTTGCCAACCTGTATAGATCTTTCTCTCCCTCCTTGCTGTCCAACCTAGCATTCAAGTCATCATAAGCCATTTGTTTGGCCTTTGCCACCTTTACTTTCACCTTATGCTGCATCTCCCTGTACTCCTGTCTACTCTCTTCATTCCTCTCAGTGTCCCACTTCTTAGCTAACCTCTTACTCTGTATACACTCCTGCTCCTCCTCATTCCACCACCAAGTCTCCTTATCTACTTTCCTTCCCGATGACACACCAAGTACTCTCCTACCTGTCTCCCTGATCACAGTAGCTGTAGTTGTCCAGTCATCTGGAAGGACTTCCTGGCCACCCATAGCCTTTTTCAACTCGTTCCTAAAAGTCACGCAACACTCCTTTTTCAGCTTCCACCATTTCGTCCTCTGCTCTGCCTTTACCCTCTTCATCTTTCTCACCACTAGAGTCATCCTACACACCACCATCCTATGCTGGCTACACTCTCACCTACCACTGCTTTGCAGTCACTGACCTCCTTCAGATTCCACCTTCTACACAAGATGTAGTCTTCCTGTGTGCTCCTACCTTCACTCTTATGGGTCACCCTATTTTCCTGTCTCTTCTGGAAGAAAGTATTCACTTTAGCCATTTCCATCCTTTTTGCAAAGTTGACTACCATCAGTCCTTCTGCGTTCCTCTCCTGGATACCAAACTTGCCCATCACCTCCTCATCATTATCTGTTTCCTGCACCTACATGTACATTGAAGTCTGCACCAATGACAACTCAAACTTCTGGGGATGTTCTGCATCACTTCATCCAGGTCTAACCAGAATTTATCTTGCCCTCCAAAACAAGTTCTGGCTGGTACCGGTGGAAGGTGGGTCTGTTTTCATTTTGTGCTTTTAATTTGATTTTGTCCCTTTGACAGTTTTACACAAACACTAGATGAATTAGATCGCTATAATGTACATATGTTTTAGTGATGTGTTGAATAGCTAGGGCACAGGTAATCCTAGCGTTGCAAGCTCAGAATTGACAGAATTTTTTACATAGCCGTCCTTAGCCATGCTTGCCGTTCACTTGGAGCTTGTACCCAAAATTTCGCTTGCAGTTCCAAATAAAAAAAAAACAACAACAAAAAAACATGCCAGAGACGGCTTGTGTTAAAATAAATAAAAATAAACACAAATTTTAGTTGGAACACTCATATGCTAAGGTACCACTGTATAAATACATATTTAAAAAAATAGTACCTTTAGTACCTTCCCCCTTCTCTGTCAAGTCGATGACTACACAGTCTGTTAAATTACAAATCAGAGCGACAGTAGGAATAACTTTTGTCATCTTCAAAGCCATCTGTCAGGGCTTTGAAGCTAAATTTACCAAACCAGATACCCCTTGCTTTCTCCATTTCTGCTCAATATTTGCTCGCGCTTGTAGCGCCACAGCAACCGTGGTTTCCTCAAACTATGGCATCGGTCGAGGGACAAAACTTGACGTGTGCACGTTAATCGTGTGTAAAAAAATAGCGCCGTTAAACCAACTTTGACAGCCCTCATAGAGTATATGGAGAGATAAAAGTCATAGATAAGTATGTTTGTTTCACTTTGTGCAGCTTCGACAGCATTTAAAAAAAAACCATTACAATAGTCTAACTATTGCACAGTTACAAATTATAGATGATTTTGGGTCTAGCTTTTGTGTGACCATTTCACTGTATGTGGGTTTAGAATGACAAGACAGCATACAAGTGGGCGCCATAGTTTTATAGATCTGAACATTTACTTGCATGCACACAGACCCACGTTATGGGATTGCATCTACACAGTTTGATACCAAGAAAGTGTTGGTCTTCTGAAAAAAATAGAACACTCACCTTGATGTGCCCTCCGTCATACTCGTAGGGGTAGCGGCAGTCGATGAGGAGGACACGCTCTACGAGGTGATCAAAGTTACCTGTCAGAGCCGAAACCACCTATTGATGACACACAATGTTCATTAAACGTGGGAAACATGATGCCTTGACTTTTTCATCAAATGCAATTGTTGTGGTACAACTTTTATGCACAAGATTGAGTGGGTACAGTGACACTGGGTTGGTTTGCGTGTGAAATCACCGGATTATGCAACTACACCACCTATTTCCAGTCAGCTTTGGTATCGTCCATTTGTGGTACTTTCGTGACTATCGTTTTCCCAATTTTTTTGCAAAGAGGCCAAGTCAATTTTATGTTCATTGGGGTTTATGTCTGTATGATTAGTAGGTTGAATGTATTTTATTTAAAATCTCTTGACATTCCATTTGCACGGTTAAATACCCTTGAAAAATGTAAGTTGCTTTGATACAATGTACCTCATCATTATGCCATGTGTTTTAGCATTACATTATTGAAAAAGTGGTCTGAAAATAATATTATCTAGTTTATCCGCAATTTGTGGGACAATCATCCTCCAGAAAAATGTGCCCACAAAAGAACAAAACAGGAGGCATTTTTTAGCATTTCTGACAAAAACTGATTTCTACAATTGTTTTCAAACAGGGGCGTTTGAAAAACCACGATTCCACTGTACATGGTTTTACTCACTGAAGCCATATACTGAAGCCATATTTAACTCACTGTGTCCGATGTAACATATTTGAGGTCTTGATGTCTGCCGTCCACGGTTGGCAGCGCAAAGGGCTAAACACACCAAGACAGATTAGATTACAAAATCCTCTTCACACCAGAAACACTTCAGCATCTTGCTTGCTGCTTACTTTGGTAAAGTCTCCAATTAGCTGGACAGACCCGTCAATGTCCAACACTTTATCAATTTCCATCTGGCAGGACATGGACCTCTGCAGCTGCAAGCAAGCCTTGAAGGACCAACACAACAAGGTTAGTTCCACCCAGATGGGGACAGGGGCACTTAAATACACTCAGGTATGACTCTACTCACCACTTTGGGGGAGTGGCTATCTTGCCCTGGCCCAGTGACATCAGTCCCGGCAAGGCTGCGGCGCCGCTTCACCCGCACGGGTGTGTTTTCGTCTCTGGTGCAATCGGGACGCTTTCCGGAGGTGCGGGGCGCTGAGCTGGGCATGGAGGGGGAGCGGAATAGGTTGCGAGGTCGGCAGCGGATGACAGGCTGAAGAAGACAACCAAGTTTTAAAAACAAGAGCAGTCGTACTTAGGCCTGTCACGATAATGGATAAAATCAAATGATAAACAAAATGAAAATTTTGCCGGCTTGATAAATTTATGTGTGCATGCATGCAACTCTCTTGTTACCACACAGGCTGGATGACAGGAGGGTTCACTGCGTCGGTCTGTGTTGCAGTGGAATCAACAGTTACCCATTCTCTCAGACATTCAGCCTGTGTGTCCCAGTACGTGGAGGAGGGGCTAGTAGTGAGTGGATGCACAGGAGTGTATGGTTCTATGGTTTCCGCCTTAACGGAATTGACCAATGAACTGTTAAATACTAAAAAACGCAAAATCTCAGGGAAATTGACATGAAATGCTGTCATTGTGAGGGGCGATGTTGGTGTGGGGAATTATTTCCCTGTGGGACGGCTCAATCCTGAAACTGAACATGGCGATAAACACCGACCAAAGTTGGCTCAACCTCTTCTTGTGTGACGTGAATGGAAGTTAGCAAGGTTAGCATGCTGGTGTGGTTTTGTGTGGGCGACAGGTTAGATGAGTATATTTTCACCGCGTTGTGTTTTACCGCTTTAATGTCATGTGCATTTTACAATGCCTGACGACGTGCAGGTTCTGAGTGAAAAAAAAATAAAAAATGAGAAGCACGTTTATTCTGGCACCCAGCATGTCTTAATTGTAAACAGACACTCAGCACACCGGCCTTCAAAATATTATAAAACAATTTCCCCATGTCTTTGAACTGTGTAAACAAAATAAGTCATGTCATAAAAAATATCTTACACATATAGCTGGAATTGCATCTGACTACATCTTCCTTAAATCACAAGCACGGTTGCTGAACTTTGTTGTGTGGTTCTTAATTGGAGTTTTAGGTTATAATTTGTTGGGAATTTAAGTGCAAGTTTTGCTAAGAAACTGAGGGTCATTTTAACTTCATTGGGTTTTTGTCGGCAATGTTTTGTTTGTATGTTTTATTTAAAAGCTCTTGATATTGCAATTACAAACGGTAAACACTCTTGAGTAAATAAAATATATTGATACATTGTACTCACATTATTATACCATAATTAATCAAAAAAATATCAATATTGATTTGTAGGACAATGTGCTGACTCAACATTTAACATTTAGAAAACCAAAATCATCAAGGATAACGTCAGCAGAGGGCACAACACATTCAGACCCAAAACATGAAATAAACGTGCAACATAAATGTTACACATTCAGGCCCAACTAGTTTGCTGACTACACAGGCTGCCATTGAAATAAAAGCATGGAATAAATATGTTCAAAGGAAAACTGTCATAATAAATCATGCAATATAGGCTAGCGTAAAGTGAATTGAATGAGATTGCCCAATCAGGCTTAGGTTCAAGCAGGCCCTACCACATCTTCTCCCTTGCTGTCAGCCACCAGGGGCGCAGTGAGCAGACTGGCCATTCCCTTGGGCATGTCCGAAGTGTTCTGCACAACACAGGTGGTAAAGTCAGTAAGCTAGCAGGTGATGCAGAGGATTTAAAAGAGAAAAAGGAAAGGCGGC
This sequence comes from Oostethus manadensis, assembly GCA_024372805.1. Lineage (NCBI taxonomy): Eukaryota > Metazoa > Chordata > Actinopteri > Syngnathiformes > Syngnathidae > Oostethus > Oostethus manadensis. The sequence continues at coordinate 1,856,669 of QODF01000092.1, read as the reverse complement.
CTCACCTCCATGTTGTCATCCAGCACGTCCAGGAAGCCGTCATCATCGTTATCGTTGAGCGTAGAAGTGAGGGATGAACGTCTGAGAAACAAGGGACTGCTGTCGTTGACTTCTAGCTGCATCCACAACAAAGATGAAAAGTTAACATCTTCCTAAAAAATGCCAATGAAGGTTGAGTGAGAAATGGCTGCACTTTGCCCCGTTGTTTGTCTGCAGGGCGTTGGACAAACATGTCAACGTTCTTGCTTTACAGAGTCTCCTGCACTTGCCAGAAAGCTTGTCCTCGCACGCGCACATACCATGAGGGCCGGCGCAGAGTTGGGGCGGTGGGCAAAGGCGTCCTTTAATGACTCGCTGTTGAAGGAGCGCAGGCGGCTGCGGCCCACAGGCTCGGTTGGTTTCTTGAACTCAAAGCACTCCTGACGACACACAGCTGATTGTTAGTGATGTCTCTAAAAGGTGCGCGCCAAAACAACACAGATGACCAGAGACTGACCTGGGCGATATTCTCCTTGTTGTCCGATTGAGAGGAGGCAGCTGGGTTGACATGAGGGGGCTGTTGGCCGAATATTCCGTAGCAATCAGGATCGGTTTCTTGTCCTTTCAGGGATGGGCTGAAGCACAGGAGCTGCAGCTGCAGGAAACAAAGTCAGTAAGGTCTACCTGCATAGCTTTACACTATCCCAGGAGCGTCCGAAGTGCGGCCTAGAGGACATTATTCGACTGCAGCTCGTTTTTTTATTGGTCCTCGGCATATTGTAAAAAAATACATTTTGTAAACGACTTGAGAAAACATAAACAAAACATTTAAAGACATAGGTTTGCGTTCTTGGTTATTTACTTCAATTTTTCATGTTACATTTTTCTACAATGTGCCGTGGGCCACGGACAAACAACCCATGGACCACAAGTAGCCCCGGGGCCGCACTTTGGACCCAGATTGTGAGAGTCTGTGCTAGGCCATCAACTTTGAGCAACAGCTTCTTCTGGTTGCGAACACAGTTAAAGAGAGGAGCGCGAGTGCATTTGGACCTACTTTCCCCCCCCAGCATTTTAGAACACATATTGTTTTAAGTCTTTATGTGACCCCCTTTTAAGAGTCTACTGCTGCACAAAATGAATCCACTACCTGCAAATCAATATCTACAGGTGTAAAGTAAGGCGGAAAAAATGACACAGGAACTGTCGTCCCCGTGACTTGAGTCAGAGGAAGACAATGAATGAATGGAGTTAGTTTAGTTTATTGGTTCTTTGACAGGGCCCAAATTCATTCATCTTTCACGAAAAAAAAAAAAAGATCTGCACCAGATTTAGCTAAGGCTACTTTCCATCTGCAGTCCCTGGACAAGTGAACACATAATACATTTCATAATAAACATCTAAACTAAGCTGATTGATTGTTGATGTCTACCATTTACAGCTATAGAGACAAACGTCAACACTTACGGGTAATGAATTGTTTCGTCGAATCGGCATCTTGCTGCGAAGAGAGGGAAGCACAGCAAGGTGTCAACAAGGCAGATGCTTTCGGTTTGCGCAGTGAAAACGTTTCCAGGGGAAGGAAGCTAAACGGGTTAATGATTTGAGGTTATCAAGAAAGGCAGCTTACTCGTTGACTCTGCTGGACTGTTGAATGGCCTTCTCAAACCTGTAAAAAGTAGGAAAAGAAGAAGTTACATCTGGAACAAACCGACCAAAGGAGAGAAAAAGTTTGGTTGACACATGAAGGANGGGGGGGTGTCTGAGGAAAGTGGCCATCTGAGTGTCTGGTCAGTAGGAAGTTTGGGAGGTCCACCTGTATGCTAAACAAAGATGGAGGAAGGCCGCCGATGCACACAACTAATCCACCATATGGGTGCAGAAGCCCACGCCGCCAAGCTCTGCAGCTTGCAAGGGCCCTTTGTTTGTCAAGGGGGAGCGTGTCCCATTCAATGCAGGCCAAATGGAGGAGGGGGGCACTTGTTCTCTGGGGGTGCCCTCATTTCAATAGCCAGCGCATCGAGGAAAATAAACCTCCAGACCTTCTCCTATACAAATAAAAGCGCATAGGAAGAGTGTGCCTAGAAACTGGGGGGGTGTGCTAGCCATTAAACCGCACAGTGGAATGAATGCCAACCACCACCCCCCCACCACCACCACCACCACCACCACCACCTTCCAACTCGACAGCTGTAAGGGAGGTGACTGAGGTCCTGACGACCAACTGCTGCTGTAAAGGAACTCAGAGGTCATGGTAGGCCACCACCCTGTATCAGGAAACCACTACCTATGTGGTCAAAATAAAATGTTCCATTTCTAACGTGCTCAAGGACGGACTTTACCAGACATGCCAACTTCCAAAAAGTTGATGCAACTTACAAGTCATGCATCCTTTGTTTTTTTTACACAGCAAAACGAAGGTGTGGTGCCGTTTCCAAAACACCCACGTTTGTGTGGTCATGGCCTTAGCTTGCTAGCGTCCCATCACAGGCAAATCATGGTAATTACAAAGAGAAAAGGTGTCTGATTGCAGCTGGAACTATGTGATGTGTGACGATCAGTAGAGCCGAAATCTGACGAGACATTTGCTGAGGTGGGCTGCACAGATAAATAATGTACAAGCTCCTCAATCACAGCCTTGATTGTCAGCGTCGCCGCAGCCCGATGAGCTCTTTGGAGGTGCATGTCACACCACGCACAGAAATGGGCAAAACGAAACAAAATGCATGAAAGAATGTCAAGCATACTTAGGGTAAAAATGAGTGAATGCATTGAAAATAAATTTGAAATAAAATAATCGGGGGGGTTAGACGTTATCATGCTGCGCATTAGAAACTGAGGAGCTCAGCTGAGACAGGAGGTGTTTGATGGGGGTGCTGGAAGGTATGAGTGTTTGGAACAGATGCAGGCGAGACTGTTTAACATACGAGTCCTCCATTTCCAGAGCATCCATGGGGCTGAGGGAATCCACGCTAAGGCCTGGAGGACGAGATGGATTTCACACGTCAGTGGACAGAACATGGTTGCCAACAATTGAACTGGAATTGGTCACATAACAGATTAGGCGAGTTCAAGTAAACTCGGACGCCAAACCGTGCAAGGGGGGCCTGGGTGAGGCATGGACACATCTTCTCCGGGACTCACCAGAATCGCAGGAGACGTCTGAGGCAAACGAGGCGATCTTCTCCAGGGGAGCATGCTTCCTCCTCTTCGGTGTGTCACATTGGCTGCGGGCACAAAAGCCTGTTAGTGTCGTTTCTAGTTACTCACGCACGGATGTGAGTAGACAAACATGCAAAATACCTCCCAAGTCCTATTAATTTATTCATGTCCATTGCCAGGTCGGTGACCGGCGACAGAACCGCCGCGGGTCCAGGGGAGACCAGGTTCCTGCAGTAGGCCGGCTGGATGCTCGCATCCGGCAAAGGCTTACTGGAAAGCCCCGGGATGCCTTCGGGCCTGTTTCCCGTACCGGCGCCGACGGGACTGACGTTGCCCAAAATGTTGTCCATTTCGCTGCTTTTTCAATTCGGCCTGCTAGGAGGACGGAGTTCGGAATTTGGTGAATGGCGGAGGGAGACGCCGATTAGCTACCCGAGCTAACCATTGAGCTCGCTGGCGAAGGTTCCGCTAACTCGCCCGTCCACCAGCATCTGAACCTCCTGGGGAGAGTTAAATGCAAAGTTAAGCCGTTCAGAGCTGACACAGCCGCATTTTGTTGCGCGTCAGCACCGAGCGGTCCCTCACTGACAGCCTCCGCTTTCTGGGGGACAAGAAGGACGCGAGCTCTTTATGTTCAAAATACACGAGCCAGAGCGGCAATCTGTGAACCAATCGCAAGCGGGTTTGAGTCCCCAGCAGCCAATCAGAGTAGAGAACGACAGAATTAACGCGCCCCCGGATGTGACGTAATCTTTAAAATTTCAGCGTTGCCAGGTTTACGATATTTGTCGTACATAATTTATGTGCTAGTTTCTCTCCATGTACGACCTCCTATCAATCCAACAATGTAAAATAATCTCATCCCTTAAATAGACGACCGTGAGCAAACACACACATTGTAGTGAGTGAGATGTTATTTTAGCTAAAGGTCAAACTATATGAGCTCACACCTGATTTGGCAACACTGCCCTTTGTCTTCTGTGATATTTGGTTGTCAAAAGAGGGTGGTATTATTGTTTTACATCAAGATGCAACATTCATTGTGTGCGTTATTGCACATAGCATGTCCTTCGGAGTCAATTCTGTCGGAATACATAAAACACCCCTTTTGAGGCAATCTCTCCTTGGCTCTTATTTCAAGCAAAATCGCTGCGATTTCATGAATTAATTTACTGCACAAGAAAAACATGGCTTCTATTCGCAGGAGATATCTTTTGTAGTTATGCAATTATTAGTTATTACCATGCACGGTCCAAATGAGTGGTGAAAACGTGCCAAATTTTCCACCGGTGTCCATGCAAGCCAGATGAACCTTTGGTGTCACAAAATGGGGGTCTCTGTTAAACTACACTCTGGCCTCCATTTTGGATACTTCTCTTCCTCTCCCGAAGACAGCGGATAAATCTCCTGCAGGTGAGCTCCATGTTGCAGTAAGTCTTTTTCATTTAGGTGACAATGTGTGCCGTGGCCTCTTACTTTCCCCGGCCCACCCGAAGCATGAATGAACTCCTCCGCATGCAAATCAGCCCCAAAGAGCTGCGAGCTCAGTGGCTCCCCACCCCATCTCTGAAAGGACAGCACAAAAGAGAAAACCCCCAAATAAAACCTCCTCCTTGATACTTCATATTCCCACCCAACCCTGTGCAGACTCCCTCATTTTGCAGTTGCTTGTCCCTTATATGCTCGCATTCTGCATTTACCCATGTGTTTATTTCGAATGGAAATCCCCATTCGGAGCAAATCATTGGCTGTAGATGTTGCATGGATGCAAAATAATGAGCCTTGTGTGTCCATGCTAAGTCTAGCAAGTACAAAAAACTGTCAGTAATAATTGGCGGTAGATTGAGGCTGTGTGTCTCCTTGGAAGTACGTAGCAAATATGGCTCCATACGTGTGATGCGTTTGTGTAGCAAAAGTGTCCCGGAAATCATATTATTCACCAATGTAATGGGGACGTTCTTTCATATTTGTAACTGGAAAATGTTTTTTTGATGAGTGGGTACGACAGGAACAGACAATGCCAATGTCTTCATTGTTTTTGATGCAGTGAATGTACAGTATAGTGTATTTCTGTGCAGCGTGGCGGTGAAAAGAAGTCGTTGTCAATGAAAGGCGTGTCGAGCACGCGATGAGCAGTAAAGTGCATTCTTAGCATTTGCATGTCGTCTTATCTCTCACCAGCAACACTGTGTGTGTGGCTGGGTGGGTGTGCGCGCACGTGCGCGTTCAGCAGCAGCATGTACAGCAAGAGTAGTTGGAACAGAGGAGGATTCTGTGTCCTGACGACACAAAAGTAGCTACACGCCGTTTGACTGAGCTGTGGGTGCATTTGTGCACTTCTTTGCCTCGTCTGAGTTTTACAACATAGATCTTGAAAATGTTGCACATATGCACAGTAGGACTATGAGGTGCCCACGAGAGCTAGCCTAGTTTTGGCCTAGGAGAGCTAGTACAGCTAGTACAAGGTCAGCTGGCTTAAAGCATACAAAGTGGTACTTCTTCAAATACCACTTAGAGGCAACAAAGGTGATTTTATTAGTGGTAAAGCAAGAGAAGCAGGGTGGTGAGCAAACAATTTAGCAGCATTTGAACTGGTACTATTTATTAATAATAATGACAAATGCACAGAGGATCCCTGCACACGCGCAATTCAGCATTCAGGGCCCCGCAAATCCGCAGATTTGTTCGTATTTTTTTCTAACAAAAGAGGCTGTTTTTCCACAGAAAACACATCTCATTCACCCTTACTCAGTAATAATTTACAAATACAGTCATCCCTCGCAACATTGCAGTTCAAATGAAGTGGCTTCAATCTATCATGGTTTTCCAATAATGCCTATTATTGGTCAAACAATCGGCCCTAAAGTGTATTTTTTAGGGGCGATTTATCTAGGAAATTCTCATGGAGTCGTTTTCCAGATAGGCAAGTGTTCCTAAGACCAGATAAGCTGCGTAAACAAAGCTGAGACAGTTTTGTTGTCAAAACAAGGCGTGAAAAAGCAAATGTTGAATTTATTATTCACGTTTTCATTAAGGTTGCAATCGAATTTGGAAGTCATGTGCTGACCGGTTTTACTTTAAACGTTCTGACATTGACATTATTTAACGGTATAAAAACAGTGACATGGCGCTCCCCCACCCCCTTGGAGCATGTTGTCATGGCAACAGTTGATGAATAAAGCCGCATGAAGGTGATGAAGACACACTTTAAAGTGCGTCAGGAATGAAGTCATGCATGGAGACGATCAGCTGTGTGACCCCCCCCCCCTCAACCATCACAACCACCTCCCTGGTGTCCATGCAGACTATTGTTCTCCCTCTTTATCACCCCCCAAAGCGTCAGTGCAGTCAAACCTCCAACTGGTGCAAGAGATCCCCTCCCCAGCACACATACACACACACCCCCAGGCCGAGGGCGAGGAAGGAGCAAACATCTGCTCCTGGAGAAGCAGGAGGAGGAGGAGGACAGATGGACGACAACACAGAGGAGAGAGCCACAGGCTCCGGCCTGGAATAATGGGAGAAAAAGTAGGACTGAAGGAGAAGAACAAGAGAGAGGATGATTGTGGAGAAAAATGACACCTCCTGACATGTTGATTTCAACACCCACAGTACGAAACAAACTAGTCTGACATCCCTTTTTTTCCCTGGGAAGTATTCTCAAGTCATTAGCAACTGAATGAGCCGCTTTTAAGCCCTGTTTGACTTTTGTATACACATCTAACGAGGCAAATCTGCAAATCAGAATGCACAAGAAGCACCCCAGGAATGAGCGTTTTAAAATTAGAATATAAAAATAAATGTCAAACAAGTGAGTGGTTTGTAAAATTTTTAGAGAATATCAAAAAGCACGATGTCGCTGCGTCACTAAGGTGGTCGGGTACTGCAATGGGAGCGCGAGCATCCCAACGCACTACTGTACTGTCTATCCCGGCCTTCTGCTGCTCCGCCAGGACTGCTAATTGGTAATAAGTTCCGTGAGACTGTGTGTATGCGCGCGCACACTACCGGCATGTGCCGGTGCATGTGCCGTGAGTGAGTGATAGCCATTAGTGCCACTCCCCCACAAAGGTTAGAACACCCCTCACGTTTCTGCAAGTATTTTATTGTACCTTTTCATGAGGCCACACTGAAGAAGTGACACGTGGACAGAGTGTAAAGTTGTCAGTCCACAGCAACCGGAACAGTTTTGCATCCCCTTGATTTGAAGTATTACTGAGTAACTGATGATATCTATTTATTTATTTGTACTGTACAGGGCCGCACGGTGGCTGAGTGGTTAGCACATTGGCCACACAGTCAGGAGATCTGGAAGACCAGGGTTCGAATCTCCGTTGGGCATCTCTGTGTGGAGTTTGCATGTTCTCCCCGTGCGTGTGTGGGTTTTCTCCGGGTACTCCGGTTTCCTCCCACATTCCAAAAACATGACTCTAAATTGTCCATCGATATGAATGTGAGTGTGAATGTTTGTTTGTCTATATGTGCCCTGCGATTGGCTGGCGACCAGTCCAGGGTGTACCCCGCCTCTCGCCCAAAGTCTGCTGGGATAGGCTCCAGCATCCCCGTGACCCTAATGAGGATAAGCAGTATAGAAAATGAATGAATGAATGATGATATCTATTTATTTGTACTGTACAGACTGAACTCGAAACCAGCAAAATGCAGCGTAAAAAAAAAGCGTGTTCAGGAATCAAATTGCACGCTGGTAAATACGACAAACATGTTGGCAGGTCTGCACTTTATACAGTAGTGTTCAAAATAATAGCAGTCCAGTGTGACTAACCCAATTAAGTACTGTGATTAGTATATTTTAATTGCTACATGGCAAACAAGTTACCAGTAGGTGCAGTAGATTCCCAGAAAACAAACAAGACTTCTTTATGCTGTGCAATTGGCTAATTTGTTGAAAGGGGAGTGTTAGAAAAACAGCACTTGTTGAACATGCATTTCTCTTTGAAAGCCTGAGGAAAATGGATCTTTCACAAAATTGTTTAGAAGAACAGCGTACTTTGATTAAAATGTTAATTGGAGAGGGGAAAACCTATGAAGAGGTGCACAACGTTTTGGGCTGTTCAGCTAAAATGATCCCAAATGCCTTAAATGGAGAGCAAAACCAGAGACACGTGGCAGAAAACGGAAGACAGCTATCAAAATGGATCATGGTCAGCTCCAGGATGATCAAAGACCGTCTGGAGTTACCTGTAAGTACTGTGACAGTTAGAAGACGTCTGTGTGAAGCTGAGAATCCCTTGCAAAGTCCCTCTGTTAAAAAAAGGCATGTGCAGATAAGGTTACAATTGGCCAAAGAGCACATCAACTGGCGTAATGAGAAATGGAGGAACATTTTGTGTACAGATGAGAGAAAAATTGTTATGACAATTTTATGTATTTTATTGTCCAATTAGTAAGAATAATTGCGACACGCCTTCGTCAAAAACATAACACAGGCTTTAGAAAGTCATAGTGTATCATAAATGTTTCTGCAACACTATAGTATTGGCGACAAACAGAAACTGGCACCTGCCATGATGGAACTCTCCTATCATCAGCTCAGATGATAGGCACGGCTCGCACACTACGCCAAGAAGCGACGCTGAATTTAATGAGGAGATGTGCAAATTCAGCTATTTTTAACTAAGAAAATATTCAGAACATTTGCACTCATACAAAAAAGACTTTCATAACAGTTAAATGAACAAATACTAATTCCATTCATCTCTTTTCTATGGCGCTTGTCCTCACTAGGGGCTCGGGGGTTTGCTGGAGCCTATCCCAGCTGACTTTGAGCAAGCGGCAGGGTACACCTTGGACTTTTCGCCAGCCATAAATGAACACGTGTGGGATTATGTACTTAACAAACATGTGGGAAATAACTCTAGATATGTCTTATATTTTACATTCCCCAAAGTAGCCACTCTTTGCTGCAAACGTTTTGCAGTGTGGGAGGAAATCACAGTACCCGAAGAAAACCCTCGCACGCACGCACGTGCGCAGGGGCAGAGCGTGCAAACTCCAAACAAAGACACTTAAACCGACTGCACCACTCGGCCACCGTGCAACCCACAAATATTAATTCCATACAGACATAATACACATTCAAATGTATTTCATGCTATTTTCGTCCTTTATGACAGGTGGCTCTGGTACAAATTTTGTTCATAGAATCTGATGTAAGTTGAGTTTTGGTTTAAGTCATATCTTACGCCAGTTTTAGCCAATTAACGCTTAAGTCACTCCACTGTGCACAAAACACACTATGATATAATTTATTTAAATACAAGATTTTAATGAAAAGCCAAAAGCCCCAGCATCCTTCCCAGCGCCACAAAAAGACCACTGCCCGGTTGAAATATTACATAAGAGACTTTGCGCTTAAGTTGAAACGATTTCCGAACAATGCCACATGTCCTGACTGTGCGTGTGGCTGCATGGACAGGACTGTTGAGTTTGCTGATGTTGTTGTAGCTTGTTTTGCTTTTGCTCTAACGAGATGGTTGGTTGTCACACTATAGTATACATGTACAGTAAGCAAAGTTGACGTCAAAATGGGTGCTTCTGTAACGTCCACGTGCTCCACACATTTACAAATGCGAGCCGTGCATTTGTGTGTAAATACAGCTCAAGAAGATGCTAATCTGTGCGACACTCTTCACAGGGGATGCCACTCTCGATGGCCCGAATTTGTACTTTTCATCTGACATCCCCTTCATGTGATTTTTTTATTCTTGTGCAGATGCATGCATACCTGCAATTGGTTTTCTTTACATTGGAGTCAAAGGAACGGTTGTCTCACGTGGACAAACAAATCTGTAAAAATGAAGAACGTCCGACTTTGGCATAAAAATGAGATATTGGTTCATTTGGTTCTGCCCATAATGATATCAGTGCGTGACTGATGACGTCATGCTGCACACAGCAACAAGCCTGCTAGCTCAGTATGTCCACAGGTCAGTTTTTGCAGTGACTAAACAGTGCTAAGATCACACGGTGTTTATGGCGATCTTCTTCTTTTCCTTTGGGTTTATCCCTTCAGTGGTCGCCACAGCGAATCAATTGCCTCCATCTAACTCTGTCTTCTGTATCCTCTTCTCTTGTGCCAACTACCTTCACGTCCTCTTTCACTACATCCATAAACCGCCTCTTTGGTCTTTCTCTAGGCCTCCTGCCTGGCAATTCAAAACTCAGCATCCTTCTACCAATATATTCACTATCTCTCCTCTGGACATGTCCGAACCATCTCCATCTGGCCTCTCTGACTTTATCTCCAAAACCTCTAACATGTGCTTTCCTTCTGATGTGCTCATTCCTGATCTTGTCCATCTTGGTCACACCCAAAGAGACCCCCAGCAACTGCCAAGTATGCTAACGCGAACAAGGCATTTGACTTGGTTAGAATAGCTCTCACTTTGCATATACACAGACACTAATAAATAGTTAATAAAAGTGCAAAGTGCCCGCTGTGACAGTGCAATTCAGGTAAGTGGCTGTGTGATTAAAAACCAGGGAATGATCTGCATTTGTAACAACACACAATATTTACATTATTTACATTTAAGGGAAGCAGAATTTACACTTAGTGTTTTTTCCTATGAGATTGTGGTTCCCAGTAAACCTGAAGATGTCCACATTAGACACCGTGTTATTGTCCCGGAGGAGACTGATGAATGCCGTTTTGTCCGCAAACATCAGGATTTTGACAGAACATTGCTGGACAATATAGGATATAATATATACAATATTATATGATTTATATCTACTGAAAATACCACCGGAAACATGAATAATCATAATAAATGGCATTGATGTTGTTTTATAACGTCGTATTCCAACATGGAGATGCACAAAAGGGGGAATGCACTTTTATTTAGGTGGCAAAAATATTTCAAACCGTCCGGTTGTTGTATCAGGAAACACACATTACTACAATGCCACAAAATTACATTACAAAAGCAAACGCACTCCTTGGCGCTTTTTGATTGCTGAAATGACACAAATGTTATTATGTTCACCAGCTGGCGCTCTTGGCCAGTTCTGGTGGCCCCAAAGCAGGGATTGAGGGTCAAAACTGCTTGATGAAGTGATTGATTGCAAAAGAACCTGTAAAAAAAGTCATAAGTACAGTAAGGTTTTTGCACGGTCATATTCAAATGGACCAGAAATGAGTTATTGATGATTTTAAATCAGCTTTGATTTTTCTTGTACCTTTGACTATTAAATGTATACGGACTCTTTATAAACTGAATGATTGTTAGTGAGCGTGTGTGTGTGTGTGTGTCTGTGTGTGTGTTAAATATTGCATGCAAAGTGCTTGTGGGTTGCCCTCATCTGAGGGGATCAGACATGAGTTATTAATCATAGATGCGGTCAGAGGGATTAAAAGTTAACCGTGATCAAAGCTGACCTTATTAAATGTCTGCAGCACTACAGAGTATGTTATTTTAAAAAAAAAAGAAATAAATGGGGTGTAATGTAAGGTTTAACCACATTGTTAAGATGGTATTTTTATATACACAAATAAATTGAACTATCTTTTCTGTTTGTCAGCAGTAAACAGCTACAGTATATACCACCATCTGCAGGCTAAGTAGGGGAGTGCATTGCCTTAAACTCATCGAGAAGTGCAGAAAAAGAACTACAAAAATGGTGGCAACATATTTACTTTATATTCAGACAAAAGCACAAAAACAGTCGACAGTTAAAATTTGCGGCCATTCATTCATTCTTTCATTTTCTATGCCATTTACCCTCATTAGGGTCGCGGGTATGCCACCTTCGGGCAAATAGTGACACCGCCATGTTGAGCAATCTTTGGACTACAAAACGGACTACAAAAATGGTCGTCTACAGTAAAAGTACAAAAAAGAATGCCGCACAGTACTTCATAAACCGATCCCGAGTGTTAAATCAGACTTTTGTGTGCATTTGTCAACTAAAACATTCATGAATAACCAATTCAAAAAAAGAAAAACATAGTACATGACTATTACGAGCACGTTGCTCTCATTAGCGCCCTCCGGTGCAATTATGTAATATTACAAGTACTTTAATGTTAATGGTTGTAATTAATTAAATTTATTATTTTTTTAAAAGGACAAACTTTTGCGCGAGCTCGCAACACGTTTGCGTTCCCGGCACGCAAAACTTTTTGCAGTGAGAAATTTGCACTACCATGTTCACTTTCGTGTTCCGAGCGGATGCTTGTGGTGAAACTTCAAATTAAGAGCAGCACATTCATTGAGCCTCTGATATGACCGTTTACATATAGGACGAGCAGTGCATGCGATTGAAATAACCAGCCGCATGGCTAATTAATGTACTTCCTTTCGAGTTCTAGTACTCAAAAGGAGTATTCAAAGAGGGCTGAAAGAACGATGCTCTTAGTTTGAAGTTTTACCGCGAACAACGCAAAAGTCAAAGCTCAATCCGCAAACTTGAATAATTGTGATTTTAAGAATAAAGGGTTAGTATGTTCTCTATAATTGGCATTATGGTTTATTTTTTGTAGCACAGTTAGTGAGTGAGGTGTACTTGTTGAGGTGTGAGTATGGAGTGATTATTGCACCAGAACAAATTTCGCCTTATTCAGTATTGATGTATTTCTTGCTGCTTTATGTTGTTGTTGTATATTCTTAATGTGAGATTTCAACCAAATTTTTGTCATTTTCACGCTCAGTGAATGGAAGCTAGCGGTGTCTATCATCACCCGCCCGGGATATACTTACCCGCATGAACGATCTTCTCCTCGCGATGACAGCACTTCATTCACACAGTAAATTCGGTTTTCATTGGCCAATTCCGCAATTCTGTCTACGATTTTGTTAAAGCGGAAATCATGGGCCCCTACATGTTAGCAAGTCTGTTTGATGCTGTTTGAGGCAAAATGGGGTTCCAACCACCGCTGTGGAAAAAATTGCATAAACAGACCTTACTCAATTTTAATTGAAGACCCTTGATATGTAGGGTGAACAGTTTTGGTCACAGTATTGACCTCTGGGGTATGCCGCAGAATATATTTAAACTTGCAGATATATATTCTCCTAGATTCACATATTGTTTCCTGTTTGCTTTTTACCCAGTTCCAGACTGGCCGTCTGATTCCATATTAAGCTGGTATATTTAAGGGTCGTTTGTTTTTGTTCTTATATAAACATTCATTGTTAAGAATCTGCACTTTTAAATAACAGATGCATTAGGCAGCCAATGATATTAGCACCACATTCTGTACTCTACATTATGATTTGGTTTTAAGTGAAACTGCAAACTCTTCTCATTGTGTCCAGCAGATGTCAGCATGTATCAGAGCAGCAGCGTTAGGTAACCTGTGCGTGTACGTGTGTGGTCCTTTGAACTTCTCAGTGCACTGCAATGCACTGCAATGTGTGTGTGCAGGGGGGGGGGGGGGGCTTCTCTAATGATGGAGCCAATGAGAGGCCACAAGTCTTTGTTTGGGTTCTTTCCTGGGAGACCACCACTTTGATGTGCTGGCACATTGACGTGGATGCATACAATCGACACACACACACACACACACTCTAAACTGTAAACTGCTGTCACCATGGAAACGTCAACACAAATTAAACAATGGAGTATGGACCAGTCCTTAAAATTAAGAGCTCAGCGTGTTTCGCCAAACTTCACCGTTGGAGAAAATGCACACAGTGTTTTAGGAAAATGCATGCAAGCTGTATCAACAACTTAACCGCACGCTTGCAGCGTGTCACAGCTTTAAAAGCAACAGTAAAAAGTTCTGCATGCTGCTTCACAGCTGAAGTACTACAGCATTACCTTGTTTATGTCTATGCATATATTGGAGGGTTTTTTCTATCTGGAACTGTCATGCTGTAAAGTTATTTTATTCATTTGTTTTTTATAAAATAAGACAATATTATTCATTACACTGTATATCAGGGATGGGCTACTTCTGTGTGCCAATCAAATGTAAGTATGTATACACACACACACACACACATATCCAAACACCATTTCACTGACAAGAACAATTGTTACTGCAATTTCACTGCACCTTCATGGCCACCTTTATCCGAAGTTTGAAAATGGGAAAATCCTTTTTTTTTTTTTTTTAACTTAGCAGAACATGGTGTAAGTTGTAAACACGCTAAATGACGAAGCTAAATGTCCTTTAATACAAAACACAATAGACATCCACCAATGAAGGTGTTTCCTGTATATATCCACTTTAAAAAGTCAACTTAAAGCACATAAAAGTAAAAAACTTTAAGAGATGTCAAGATAGTCAATAGTTTCCTTGTTAGATGCAGCATGAACGCTTGCACGCCTCACGACACGTTGAGGGGTCTTGTAATAAACGACCTTCGTGGTGAGGCTTTGTCATCATTTTACAATAAAGACCCTGAGGCTGTGTGTGTAGGAAGTGTAGCCGTAATATAAGCAAACAGGGAATGCAAAATAGAGGAAATGGCCTCAGCCGAGCAGCGGTGCATTGAGCCGACAGAGGCAGGGTCCTTGAATGCAGCGTGGGGGCTCTGCGAGCATGCACTTTATGGACAATGACACTCACAGGAAGTGTAAACACAGGTCAAGTGTTAAAGTCCAACCCGCCAATTCTCACCTCCATTACAGGGGGGTGCTGAAGCAGACACTCTCTCTAAAACATCCCCAACGTGCCTTATGGGATACCGTAGTATTGTGTAAACTGAGCATCGCCACATTTTGGGTTGGGTGTGTGATCCAAGCTGGTCGAATAAACAAGCGCACATTGATAGCATTATTAATGTACCAGTGGCTAAAATAGAACACTTTGTTTTGTGCAATATTGTTCAATGACGGATAGTAAACTCCTTTAGTTGAAAACCAAATCATTTTAATATGAATTCATACTGTATATGCACAAAGTGACAACGCTAAAAAACAGTTTAAAAATGGCAAGAATTTACTTTTTGCGCTGTCGGATCTTAAGGAGGTTCAGCGGGCAGAACCCAGGGATTCTAGAATGTCAGTCATCATTCCGAGTACCAGGAATTCTGGACCCCAAGTAACCAAAATCAAGAAGCTGTATCACCACATCTCTTTTTTGGGGGGAAATGTGCTAGCCCCCTTGATAAGGAGGATCTTTGACTACCGTTTTTGAAGTACAGTAATCCCGTTGGCTCCAGAACCCACGGTGATAAGTGAATTTCTGTTTATAAATATTATATTTTTGCAATTACAGCATACACAACCTCTTTACGGCCTTCTAAATATTATAATATTTTGAAGATAGTCACCTTTACACTTGTATTATATAGTACACATAATTATAGAAAACCTTTTAAGACATAAGAAAGATTTATGTGTGTTGCTGTAAATCGGTTCCGGTGCTAGGGGACCTGAGTGGGTGGACGGACAGGAACCTGACGTACTTGTTACCGCACGCACGGGCTCCCCGAATTTTGGGGACATTTGTTTGGAGAAAGTAGGGTATCAGAGGGGTTACAAGTGTGTCGTAGTTTTGGAACGAGTGATACGTGACAGCTACGTGCCTGCCGCTGGCCTTCCATTGGTAGCTTTTACATCGTGTGTGGCGTACTTGGCGCACACGTATGCGAGACTGTCGTACGTTTCACTCACTGGGGACATAAGTGTGTGGGCATCGTACGAGGCTTGTGCAGCCCGCTCACTTCCACGTCCATGCAAAAAGGGCGTACTAGCGTCCTGCGGCACCTACGGCTATGCTGACCAGGAGAACCAGAGTGTACAGCGAGAAGAGCTGCTCTCCGTGGCCGGGCGAGGTGCATTCATGTCGGATATGCTATGTGAGCAGCCGCCATGAGTCCACGGAGGTCAGGAGAACCAGGGTACAGCTAGAGGTAACCTTTCTGAGTGTGTCTTCTGAATGCCTTATATTTACTGTGCATTTGAGTTAAATTAGCTATTTTTATGCCAAAAAATGCTTAATTTAGGCAAAAAACTACCATTGATTGGCGATAATGG
This sequence comes from Oostethus manadensis, assembly GCA_024372805.1. Classification (NCBI taxonomy): domain Eukaryota; kingdom Metazoa; phylum Chordata; class Actinopteri; order Syngnathiformes; family Syngnathidae; genus Oostethus; species Oostethus manadensis. Next base: position 1,840,577 of record QODF01000092.1, on the reverse strand, counting down.
ATTTGTCAACCGATACTGATAAGCGATAATTTCCTTCCCCATACAACCGATAGCCCATATTTGTATTAAAAGATCCATTTTAACAAATTGGAGTACAGATGCAGGAAAAGCAATGAAATATATGAGGGCTCGGCGGCTTTTACCATCAAAAGAGCCGTTTTGCCTCCTCAAAATGTTTGGGAGCCGCAAAACATTACAGAATCTTTTTTAAAAAATTCAACAAAGCAAACCTACTCTGAGCTAATTTAAACACTGAACTGACTTGCGTAAAATAAAATACAAAATTAGCCAACTTTAAGATAAAAAGGCCAATCAGAGTTCATATATCTGCATATCAGTGTGCTTCTTTCTGCACTGAATTGTCATCAATAACCATTCTATTGATCCTGTTCTTGACTGTCTTTGCAAAGAGATTCTTTTATTTTCTGAATAATTTCCGTTTTTTTCTTTAATTAGGAGAATAGATGCTCTGATATTTGTATGAACGATTATTTCATGTATTCTCTAACTGTAAAGAACTTCCCATCTCATGTACAGCCCAGTGTTGCCAATTTGGCGATTTTCTCGCTAAATCTGGAGACTTTCCAAACCTTATTTTCTCAAAACGACTGCAGAAAAATGTCAAGACTTTTCCTGACGTGGTACGGGAGAACGGGAGATTTTTCTGGTATTTGAATTTTTCTTCACCAAAATAGTAACTTATTGACGGTCTCTAGAAAAACAGCCAGCGATTAGAGCGGCACTTCCCTTGCGAGGTCGCCATACCACGAGAGAGCAGTCCAGGCACGGTTGGGGGGGGGACTACGGAGCCGAGTATCCTGCGTCCAACTTTACCACGTTGTATTTGCAGACATAAAAGTGAAAGCACATACAGTATTGTTCTGAGCTGTGAGTGCACAGTCAGTCAGCTACCGCTGCACATGACCTGCTTCTCCTGGAGTCACCATCTCGGCGATTAGCGTGTCACGGGGCTGTGAGCACATAGCTACAGCACACTTTTCGCAGTAACTTGTTTCAGGTTCAAATCAAAACTCCTTCACCTTTTTTTTCTCTCCTTCGCAGTGAGACTCACTGCATACACCAGCCTACCTCCCGCTCCCTTGCTCATCCAATCAGCGGTTACAATGACCCATCACACATGCAATAAAAGCTTCAGAGGGGGGAGGGGGTGGAATCTGGGCAGGATTAGTCAGAACTGCAAAGATTTAGAGGCTAAGTCACATTTATAATTAGCAGGTTACATTATCGGTGTGATGACATAATTGTCATTATCGGCCGCTAATTATTGGTGACCAACATTATCGCGCATCCCTAATAAATATGTAAAATACGCATATATATTTAAAAAAAAACTAAAAATAGGCCGTATACAGCTGCAAAATTTGAATCGCAAATAGACAAGACTGCTGTAGAGAATCTTGGACAAGTGAGTTTTTTGTCATATGTAAAACTTGATGACTTTTCACAATTGGCTATGAACGGGTGATGTGAAACTGTGGAGGTATGTCAGAGCCTTGCATTGACATTATCTACAGATTAAAAACAGCAGCGAGGAGAGAAGTTTGTCCCATGGTCCTTTCTAAAAAAAAAAGTTTTCCTCCAGAACAAGTCAGATTAAAATGTTCTAAAATTGAAATCTAAAAATCTAAAAATCAGGCAAAATCAGACAGCCGCAATACACACACACTGTGTTCCCAAGACGGCCAAGAACATTTCCAGAGAAGTTTAATCTCTCATTAAGTTGATAATGACCCCACCACACACCCAGCAGCCCTGAGGGCCCTCGGAGGGGCCCTGGAGGGCTGCAACTCGTACAGTAGCAATTGACTGCGTTGGTGTTGATGCTAATGACCGCTTAGCCTCCTACCCTCCTTCCCTTCCCTCCTGTCACACGTGCAAATGAAAAACACACAACATGCTAAGCGACACACAATGGACACTTCTCGGTGCAGGGATTAGTCGCTGGTCTTCATGTGGGCTTCGCAGCCCACTTTCAAAGTAGCCTGGCATTAAATGTCACTTTTTAGGATTTATATCCCAGGCTCTGATGTTTTACTGACTTGTTGCATGCTTTTTTTTTTTTTTTTACTATGATGAAGTCACACATTATTGTTACATGTTAAAAAAAAAGTACATGTAATATACAGGATATAAAATGTGGGACACAATATAATATGAAAAATAATGAAAAAATATATAAACATATCTCACCAGTCCAGGGTGTACCCCGCCTCCCGCCCAAAGTCAGCTGGGATAGGCTGATCCAGCATCCCCGCGACCCTAATGAGGATAAGCGGCATAGAAAATGGATGGATGGATAAACTGATCTCAGATTTGGGTTTTTTGTCAGCTAAGGAATCATAATGATACAAAATATGGGGAAGTAAATAAAACACAATATCATATCTCTCAATATTACCTGTATATTACCTAGGTAGAATTTGTAAACTTTCAGTTTTGGTTTAGTTAGAAAAATTTGATGTCATTATCCTTTGATCCATTTTGATGGTTGTCTTCGGTTTTCTGCCCCGTGTCTCTGGTTTTGCTCTCAATTTTAAGGCATTGGAGATCATGTTAACTGAACAGCCAAAAATTGTTTGCACCTCATTATACGTTTTCCCCTCTCCATTAAACTTTTTAATCAAAGTACAGTGGTACCTTGGACTCACGAGCGCATTAACTCACGAGTTTTCCAACATACGAGCCCGACGAAGACGATCTGAGGCCTAAACGCAAAACTACTTTATGTTTACAGCAATGATAATTGGCCGCTTTGTGCTTCAAATTTCACTCTGTCGTGGTCTTGTTTGAAATGGTGGGTGAATAAGGACATTATTATTTTTAAAAATGCACATTTAACCGAATTGTACATATTTCTCCCCTAAATTAAGAATTTTCAAGCCAAAGTCAGATACTCATACAAGGCGTTCTGAAGACGCATTTGTACTGTTGCACCCAATATAACCTGCGTCCTGTATTGGGATTAAACTCTTCCTTGTACTCCTACCTCCAAGGAACTAGGCTTGTGCTATAATGGACTGGAATTTAATACAATAAAGGGTGAAACTCAAATGAGAAAAACAGAAAGGGCATTCAGTGCATACACCGGCAAGAACCCCTGAATTGGACTCTTACTTCAAATCAAAGTGCATACCAATGTTTCAAACGCGTCATACATGTTCCAACAATCAATGCAGTCAATCCAGCTGTTGACACATACCAAAACCGGAAACTCCTGACACGCCGTTTCCTCTTGATGCCGATTGGCTTGACATTAGCATATGACCTATGACCTACGACCTCTAGTGGTCCGGAGGAACACATTTTACCAGCAATTCCAACACAGCATTCAAAGACCCTGTGATGGTATGTACTATAGTAGTCTACACTGGTCAATAGATGTAATGTGATGTTACTGTAATATTTGGTAAAACACACAAGCATCAGACTTAATGCAGGTTTGAATTATATCACATAGTACAGTACATACAGTATATTGGATGATACAAGCGTAAACATTGACTATGGGGTGTTATTTCATGTCTGGAGGGCTCCAATAATGTTAAAAACGTATTTAGAATGTGGTAAATAGTTTTTCCATTGCTCTAACTATGAAAATATTCCATTCGGAAATACAGTAAGGAATCCTACTTCACGGCCCGGTCTGGAGGTCTAGTGGGGCGGGTCCCCCTTGGGGTGGGCGTGGTGAACATGCAATTGTTGTATGGTTATATGCTTCACAGCATTTTGTTGCATTTTCCTGCTTTCGGTTGCAAGTTCAGTCTGTACAGTACAGATAAATAAATGGATATTATCAGTTTCTCAATAGTACTTCAAATCGGGGGGGGGCGTGAAAATCTGGGGGCTGGCATGACAAAAATATATGAGAACCACTGAGCTACGCTAACCAAAATATTAGGATATCACATATTATGTACTGCAAACCAGTCGAACCATCACACAACAAGAAAGACATTCTCACATTCACTTTGTAGCTGACATTATTAGGGCGAGCGTGCCTTATGTTTTGTCCATTCAGGATGTGTATTGGGGCGCAGACAGCGTATACCTGGCCTTTTCACCTGGTGCGCCCCATTCCATAGTCAATGTGAGGTCCAACGGGGCCCACTAATGAGCGGCGGCTAGTTGAGGACTGGATAATAAAGCCATTAGTCTCGGACAGGAAAGGGCGAGACCACAGTGCGTGTTAAAAGTGTCAGCAGGGTGACAACACCGAGGCCTTTTCAGTGGGATAATAATGATGATGCTTTTCTCCTCTTCAATCACTCGTCAACGCAGCACTCACCGTGCTTTTTGTCAAACTCTGCATCTTAATAGTCGATGAACATCACTCACCACATGCAAGTCCTTGCTGGACATGCTGAGTCAGCTCTAATAGCACGGAGGGAGTTCCCGCATCCAAATATCTCAGCTGAGGACACATATCACTCACAACTTTTAAGCCCCGGTATTCAGTTGCTTCGAATGAACTCCCATATTAAATAATTCACGCCAGTCTTAACAGCCAATAGAGAAACAGACTGACTGGCCCCCTGATTAGGTACACCTGCACCTGTATTAGGTATCCTGGTCACCTTATTGACTAGCATCTTCCTGCAGCTCCTTTAATTGGCCCTCAACACAATTATTAATGAGCATATTATTAGATATGACAATAATTTGCTTATAACACAAAGATAAGACGTTTTAGTTATACAGTATACTTTAGCATGGACCCACCATATATTGCTTTTTGCATCTTTACAATATAAATATTGATTTTTATGTATGCAACTAATATTAATGCAATAATGTTTTTTTTACATTTATCAAAATGAATACAAAAAAATATATTTTTTTACTTATATAAAAATAAAGGACAATTTAATTTCTGGAAAGATTCTATGTTATGTAATGTACTATAAAAAAACTTTCTATTTTTTGCTTTAGTAACATTTTCCAAAAATGCTACTGATTTGTATTATGGCTACATTATATATATATATATTCATTTCAATAAATCTAAAAAAATGATATAGCAATGCAACGCAACTAGCCAGATTAATCACCTTTCAGCTGTTATTCCACTCCAGGATTTTTAACAACATTCCTCACTTCATTAACATTTCTTGGTTTTGCTTCAGAAACTTTGATGTCACTCCACAAGTTCACGATTGGATTAAGGTTCAGGGATCTGGACCTTGGGCTGGCCACTTCATGACATTAATTTTGTTGGTTTGGTACCAAGATTTTTTTGGTTTACTAGTGTGTTTGGGGTGATTGTCCTGTTGAAAGAGCAATTTCAAGGGCATGTTCTCTTCAGCATAAGACAACAAAATGACCTCTCTAGTATTTTGATATATGCAAACTGATCCATGATCCCTGCTATGGGATAAATAGGCCCAACACCCTATTGGAGATACATGCCCATATCATGATGCTTGTAGCACTATGCTTAAAAGAAAAAAAATACTCTCATCGGCCCACAAAATGTTCCTCTATATCTCATTAGGCCACTTGATGTGTTCTTCAGCAAATTGTAAGCTCTTCTGTGCATACCTTTTTTTTTCAACAGTGGGACTTTGCGCTGGATTCTTGTAAGTAGTTTAGCTTCACAAAGACATCTTGTAACTGTCACAGTACTTACAGGTAACTCCCGACTGTCTTTGATCATCCTGGAACTGATCATTGGCTGAGCCTTTAGCATTTTTTTGAAAACCGGGTCCCATAGTGGAAAAATTTGAAGACGCTGTTAGCGTCTCCATAGTTCCATAGTTCCAGCCTCCCTCCAACTTCTATGAAAGCGCTTGCATCATATCTCGCATGAACTAAAACTGCAAACACGGAAACAACAATGGCGCTGTAGAGTGTTTTGTTTACCACCCTAAAGAAAATAAGCAGCCTAGAAAATGCATGGAGTACCTTACATTAGTACCAGTACCAAATCTCACTCCGACCTCCTCCACAACTCTCCTACTCCTCTGCCTACCTCTCCGTCTGCTCTTCAAGGTAAATTACACTTAAGAAAACATGTTTATTTCTTTACACTTTCTTTTATTATGGTTTGATATAAATTTCTTATACGTTATTGAGTGTGGACACATCATTCTTATTCAAAAACGTATAAACCCTAAAAATTGGTTTGGTTTTTGAGGGCACTGGAACCAATTAATGGCATTTACGTTATTTCTTATGGGGAAATAAATTGAGTTACAAGCTAGGTCTGGGAACGCATTCAACTCGTAAGTTAAGGTACCATTGTACGCTGTTCTTCTGAACAATGTCTTGAACGACCCATTTTCCTCAGGCTTTCAAAGAGAAATGATGTTCAACAAGTGCTGGTTTCATCCTTAAATAGGGGCCACCTGATGCACACCTGTTTTTTTTCCACAAAATTCATCACTGATTGAAACCCACAATGTTTTTTGAACACCCCCCTTTCAATTAATGGCCCAGTTGCACAGCCTTAAGAGGGTGGTGCTGGGCCTTGTTTGTTTTCTGAGAATCTACTGCACCTACTGGTAACTTGTTAGCCATGTAATAACAGTGATTATGTCACGATCCGGGTGTTCTCATGACAGTTTTGGTTCTGTTCGAGTTGGTTTTCCTGTGTTGTTGTTGTTGTTGTTTTCCTGGTTTCGCATCAACTCTAGTTTTCCTCTGTCGATTACACGTACCTGTTCCTCGTTGGTTTTCCTTGCTATTTATGTTCAGGTGTGTGCGCCAGTCGGGGTCGGCTCATTGCCGTGTGTGCTTTGCGTTCGCGTGTACCTCATTGTGTTTTTTCGCTGCATTCTCTATTATTAAAAGACTTTTTCGCACTTACCTGCCTGACGTCCTGCCGGGGTTGTTTCACCATGCCGTGACAGCGAGAACGTAACAGATTCAACTTGTTAGTCACATTGCACTGCTACTATTTTTAACAGTACAGTAAATATTAGGGGTTTCACAAAACCAAATAGAGACCAAAAACCACCAATGCTATGATAATATATACTGTATGAATATATAACGGACCGGGCGGTCCGTTCCCTGTATTACCGGTGTCATATTTTGGTTCGCATTGCCGGCAATAAGTCGGACCTGTTTCCAGTCAGGGTTAGACTCCGCCAGGGCTGCCCTTTGTCACCAATTCTGTTCACTACTTTCATGGACAGAATTTCTAGGCGCAGCCAGGGTGCTGAAGGGTTTCAGTTTGGTGGCCGCAGGATTCGATCTCTGCTTTTTGCAGAAGATGTGGTCCTGTTGGCTTCATCGAGCAGTGACCTTTGACTCTCACTGCATGGATCAGTTCGCAGCTGAGTGTAAAGCGGCTGGGAAAAGAATCAGTACCTCCAAATCCGAGTTTGTGTTTCTCGCCCGGGAAAGGGTGGAGTGCCATCTCCAGGTCGGGGATGAAGTCCTGCCTCAAGTGGAGGAGTTTAAGTACCTCGGGGTCTTGTTCACAAGTGATGGAAGGATGGAACGCAAGATGGACAGGCGGATTGTTGCGGCGTCTGCAGTGATGCGGACTCTGCACCGGTCTGTCGTGGTGAAGAGAGAGCTGATCCGAAGGCGAAGCTCTTGATTTACCCGTCGATCTACGTTCTTACCCTCACCTGTGGTCATGAGCTTTGGGTAGTGACCGAAAGGACAAGAACGCAGGTACAAGCGGCCAATATGAGTTTTCTCTGCAGGCTCTCCCTTAGAGATAGGGTGAGAAGCACTGTCATCCGGGAGAGACTCGGAGTAGAACCGCTGCTCCTCCGCATTGAGAGGAGTCAGATGAGATGGCTCGGGCATCTGGTTAGGATGCCTCCCGAACATCCCCTTGGGAGGTGTTCAGGGCACGTCCAACCGGTAGGAGGCCTCGGGGAAGACCCAGGACACGTTGGAGAGACTATGTCTCTCAGCTGGCCTGGGAACGCCTCGGCATCTGCGTGGTCGGGGAGAGGGACGTCTGGGCTTTCCTGCTTAGGTTGCTGCCCCCGCGACCCGACCTCGTATAAGCGGAAGAAAATGGACGGATGGATGGATCATGTATATAATCACAATTACACTTAATTTATAACTGTTTATAGATTCAATAGTATTTTCATTTAAACAACATAGTTTTCATAATTTCCAGTCCATGTTTGCTATTAAACATCACAATTATACAATAAACAAGAGCAACTATCAAAATGGCAATACAGCCAAAGTCTTGGCAGGGCATTGAAAGGCATCAGGTGACTTTATAATTCCTCATAAAAAATAGCAATAATAACAAGTATGTGTAGAAAAACACATTTCCTTATTGAAGTTCAGGGTGAGCACATTAACATTTTTTAAGGTCTTAAAATGGACCTTACACCATGGACCATATAGCTACTGCTACATATGCAATGAGGACTTTTACTGTATATACAATGTTTTAAAACAGTGTTAACACAACTGGACACAAAATGCAGTCTTTAAATGAAACGTTTTATTTTTGAGACAGAAAACAAATCCAAATCTACACGGCCCTGTATGAAAAAGTGATCCCCCCTGTTAAGACATAACTTAAATGTGGTTTATCCCACCTGAGTTCAATTTCTCTAGGCACACCCAGGCATTATTCCTGCTGCACCTGTTCTCAATCCAGAAATCACTTAAATAGGACCTGCCCGACAAAGATGGAACAGTGGTGAACCTTCCAAGAAGGGGCTGGCCTACCAAAATTACTCCCGGAATCGCAGCAACAACTCATCAAAAAGGTCACAACACACCCCACAACAACATCCAGAGAACTGCAGGTGCCACTTGCCTCAGACCCTGGGCAGAAATGGCATGCATGGCTGACCGCAAAGGGAAAAAACGCTGCTGAACGAAAGGAACACTAAAGGTTGTCTCAATTTTGCCAGAAAACATCTTGATGATCCCCAAGACTTTTGGGGATCAGAAAAAAAACATCATACCAACAGTAAAATATGGTCATGAGGCTATAACAGTAACTTTATTGTAATTAACTGTAAAGTCCCTGCTGTGAAATTACAGTAGGTTACTGTGGAGATATTACACAGCAAATTACTGTAATGTTACTGTAAAAGTCATGCAATTATTAGCCAGTAATTTGCAGTAAACCTTTTACAGTGTGGGTATGCCTTGGGCACGTAAATACACCCTAAACAGTGAAACAAAAGGGCACTTTGATGTCAGCTGACCGGTGTCATGTGACATTTGTGACATGGGTTACAGTATCGTTCAATTCATTGCGGCATCAAATCGAGACCACTGTATGGAACGGTTCGATGTTGCACCCTCAGTATACAGTATATACAGTATTGTGCAGAATCAACATGACTGCATTTTAAAGATTTGTAAAAAAAATATATATATATACACAGTAAATATTCATTCATTTTCTATACCGCTTATTCTCATTATAGTCACGGGGATGCGGGAGCCTATCCCAGCAGACTTTGGGCGAGAGGCGGGGTACACCCTGGACTGGTCGCCAGCCAATCGCAGGGCATATATAGACAAACAAACATTCACACTCACATTCATACCGATGGACAATTTAGAGTCACCAATTAAGCTAACATGCATGTTTTTGGAATGTGGGAGGAAACCGGAGTACCCGGAGAAAACCCACACACGCACGGGGAGAACATGCAAACTCCGCACAGAGATACCCAAAGGAGATTTGAACCCTGGTCTTCCAGATCTCCTGACTGTGTGGCCAATGTGCTAACCACTCAACCACCGTGTGGCCCACAGTAAATATATAAAATGAATTTGTTTTTAGAAAGGTTATGAAAAAAAACTTCCAAAATGCTACAGTTAAATAATTTTCTGACAATTTGGTGCATTCATTTATTTAATTTGAGCCTTTTCATTATTTTTCACGATCATTCCTTATTGATTGGCTGCAGGAATCGCATGTATCGGGATCACCAAGTATGGATACAAGCCCTATAAAGTGCCACCGTAGTGTCCAGCAAGCTTTTAAGGCAACTGACTTATGTTATGATGTTTCACTTGTTTGCAGGGAACAGATCATGCAAACTAAAGTCAATTAAAAATAGATGTATCTTTATAAATGTAAATGTTCCATTGGCTCCTCATTAGAAGGGGTACCTAATGAAATGAGCTTTAGTAAAAGGTCACTAAAAAGTTGTGCGGGTGTGAAGAAAAGGCCAAAAAGCAGCGGATACTGCATGAGAAAGGGCAGCGCTGATGAGTTTCAAGCTCATTTATGCTGTAAAGATGGCCCATTAGAAGCTCTCTGCATTCAGGCGGGCCATGACTTTGAAAGGAGGACAATGGTGAGTGTATTCCTTGTCTGGCTCCAATACACAAGCCGGGCCGGGCCTCCCTTTGTCATCAGGTCCAAATACGGATAGAGACTTTGGTAAAAAAAAAAAAAAAAAGAATAATGTCACTATGAGCTTTTTGGTAATAAGTAAGAGTTTGAGGGACGTGATGGAATGGGTGGTCCAATAATGGAGGAGGAGGAGGAACCAGAGGAACCGTTTTTTTGTGCAGTCGAGAAAGTGTCTGTTTGCCTCCTTCATCAGACATTCAAGTGTGAGCAAACAACAAGTGAGGCGTCTCAAAGGAGCCCGCAGCCTTTAAAGGTCTTCTAAAGAGTCACCCAGGGCCGACAGGACGCACGGATGACGAGAGGATGATGATGGTGATGATGGCGGGCCGGCCGCCATGTTTGCAGAGCTGGACGTAATCCCAGTTGAAAGAGACACGCACCTCCGTGACCAAAGCAAACCACGCCGTTCACACAAGATCAGAGGGGAGAATTAGGAGCAGAATCGGCTTTGTCGCCGGCCGGGGATGCGGACACTAATCATCTGTCACTTTGACGCCATGGGGCTGTGCATGACGTGCAAAATCGATGGTGTGATATCACCGCGTAAAACATCAGCTGTATCTGTAAGATGTTTGCAAGCATCCAAACTTGCCGTACAAGGCGGCATTTGTCACATTAAAACAAGCCCTTGTTTCCTATCTCTCATTTGATATCAGATGCAAAGGATGTGACTGCAAAATGTGCATGGAAAAAAGCCGCCTGTATCGGACCAAATCTCGGCTTTCTCCGGTGAAGGAGAAAAAAACATAAGCAGCAGCTCCACCACACCACAGATGCCGAATTTGACGCCTCCATAACGGGAGCGTCATCGGTCCATCTCAGGGGCGACACCAGGGCTGTAAAACGCCACACTTTGGGCCCCGCGTGGTGCACGGGAAAGTTCGATGGACGAGCAACGAAACGGCCGACGTAGGAAAGAAAAGGATGGTTTTAAATGAGGGGGGGGGGACGTAAAGAAAATAAAGTGTCCATGCTGGGGAGCTCCATGTTGGTCACGCCGCTTGCATCCTCTTTTTGTGTGTGTGCGTGGGGGGGTGGGGGGTTGGGGGGGTTAATAGGATGATTTGGTAACATCAAGGCTTTCCCAGCAGTCATGATTACATTTGGACTTAATACCCGTGCAAGAATTTGTAGGCCAACTAATTCAGGCTGGGAATCGAGCCCACCCCCCCCCCTCTTCAAAAGCCCCCCCAGTTCTTCTTCTCATCCATTCAAAGAGTGAGGATGTTTGACAATCCCAGCTTGTACTACTCCACCAATTAATTGGATAGGTTGTCGGGATGTTGGCTCCTCTCATCTTCTCATCTTCTACTTAGAAAGACAAAAGGCCAGCAGGGGGGCTGTTGACACCTCCATATCCGGCCCGGTATAAAAGCAGACGCTCAGAGAGGAGCATCATTCACCACGGCAGCCGCCCTTGGAGCAACGACCCCCTGACTTCTTCCCCCCTCGCCCCCACTTTTAACTGGAAGAATGCAGGTCCCGAGCAGAACCACGGGGGCTTTTGGATTCTCTGTGCGTAATTACGCACCGGCTCCACGTTACCCAGCCGGCCAGTGCGCGTCTTCCTCCACCATCACCGCCTCCAAGCCAGCCAGTGGGAAGTCCTTCACCATCGACGCTCTTCTAGCCAAGCCGGGCGAGTCCAGCTCGGGCAGGACGAGTCCACTTTCCTGTGGGGTCAAGCACCAGCCAGGTCCGCCACATCATGTGACTTTGCCTCTGGCGCCGGTACCGTCTTACATGTACCCTGGCAATATGTTGCCACACGGATACTCGCTGTACTGCTGCTCCCCTTTCAGCTACCAGAGCTCATGCCGCGGGGCCTTTTACGCACAAGGTACGTTGTTGGTGACGCGTCTGGCTGCCAGAAACTTGACAAGTTCTTTTCTTGCCCTTGCAGCCTCCATGTCCAAAGTGAACGCCGGGGGTCTCCACTCCGCGTTCAAAGCCAAAGGGGGCAAATCCAAACGGATGCGCACCAGCTTCACCAGCGAGCAGCTGTCCCGCCTGGAGAAGGAGTTCGCCCGGCAGCAGTACATGGTGGGCTCCGAGAGGTTCCTCCTGGCCTCCGCCCTGCAGCTGACGGAAGCACAGGTAAGCATCGGGGGCTCCGGGACAATTTGTATGCATCCGATTATTTTCATGTTCAATTGACGAACTTTAAGGAGCATTTTAAGCATTTGTATACATTTAAAGCAATTTGACAGTTATTTCTAAGCGATTCTGTTTACATGACACATTTCAATTGGAGTCGTGCTATTATGAATATGAATATTTGTACTTAAGCGCATTAAATAGAATGCAATTTTAATAGAAGTAGCAGACATGGGTCAAGATTGTGGTGTCCAAATTGCGGGTCAGGGGCCATTTGTCTCTCGCGGTACATTCTAAAAATACAAATCAACAAAAAAACAACAGCAAAAGCTGCAAAAAGTCCTAATGTAATGAGATTATTAACACTATAACACGCTACATGGTCGGGTTTTAGACTAGTTAAAAACAGGAGGATACGAAGATATGAGGTGCCAGTCACAATACGCTATTTCAAAGCATCCAAAACCGCAGAGCTTTGAAAAATGTACACAGCTCACTACAGCTACTTTTTTTTTTTGGAATGTCTGTAGGTCAAAGTGTGGTTCCAGAACCGCCGCATCAAGTGGCGCAAACAAAGTCTGGAACAGCAGCAGGCCAAGCTGGCTAAACTGGGCCTGGCCGTCCCGCCCAAAAGCCCCGGCTCACAAGGACAAGATGATGAGGAGGAGGAGGAGGAGGAGGGGGAGTTCTCCGACTCGGACATAGACGTGGACGTGTCGGACGACCCGGCCGAGCACTGCTGACCTGACGGAAAAAGACTCATGTACATACCGATGGAGTTGATGATCTCATGATACCATTATTTAATAGATGTATAGGTATATATTTAATTTTTATACATTGATTGCTCTTGTTGCCTTCTTCTTGTGTATATTTGAATGGTATATTCAGAAATATATTTTATGGAATCCTGCTTGTCTTGCTTGTTGAGTCGTATTCTCTGTTAGACACAAAAAAAGAGATGTGTTCAGGGAATTTTTGGGGAGTAGGTAAAGATTGTTTTGTGTGAAAGGAAAGAGTTTTCCACATAAAAGCAAATACATGAGAAGTTACATTTAGATGTCTGAACACGGCCACTTCCTATATCTTCCTGTTCATACTGGGAGGTTCCTAATATTCTGGAGTGAAACTATATCAGGGCTTCCCAGCTTTACATTTTTTAAAGCAAGCATTTGTCTTTATTTTTGTCAAATTGCTGCTTTTTAAAAAAAAACTTTTTTCTGTTGTTTTTATTTTTAGTTAGATTGGTTGATTATTAGAGGCCGCGCGGTGGATGAGTGGGTAGCACACTGGCCTCAAAGTCAGGAGGTTCAGGGTTTGAATCTCCGTTGGGCATCTCTGTGTGGAGTTTGCATGTTCTCCCCGTGCGGGTGTGGGTTTTCTCCGGTTTCCTCCCACATTCCAAAAACATGCATGTTAGGCTAATTGGTGACTCTAAATTGTCCATTAGAGTGTGAATGTTTGTTTGTCTGCCCTGCAATTGACTGGCGACCAGTCCAGGATGTACCCCGCCTCTCGGCCACAGCCAGCTGGGATAGGCTCCAGCATATCCGCAACATAAGCGGCACAAAAAAAGAATGATTGATTATTTATTACAAAACACACGGAACAGAACATATTCAAAATACACATGTAGACAGAGAACTATTGGGCTCAAGCCGCCACCTGTCGGCCCAAATCTGGTTATTTAATTGCACATGTCATATGCTGTGCTTTAAAAGAGACAAGATTTTGGAGGTCTGCTGCAAGATCATGGATGGTTGCCAAAGGACAAGATTTTGGCCAGGTAATGACAGCTGCGCCGCATTTTGAACACCCCTGCTTTATGTGATTCAACCACAATATCAGTAAACAATCAAATGAATCAGTCAAAAGTGAGCGTTGGTTTCTTCAATAAGGAAGAATTTGCAGCTTTTGTGTGCCTAATGATGTGTCTTACATCAATATGCTGACAAATGTTTTCCTCTTTCCTCCTTGAAGCTAAATTGGATTGTAGACAGCGCAGGTGTACCCAATCAGGTGACCAGTGAGTATTTGACTACACAGTAATCCTGATTGTGTCTACTTGACCTCTTCACCTGTGTTATTGTCCTAGCGATGAGGGCAAGGAAGCTGTGGGAAGATGTCTTAATCAATACATAAGCAGTCCGTGTCGGGGAGGGGCTGTAATCACTTTAAACGGTGAGCACGTCGTGTATTTACAGGCAGCTGTGGACATCCTGGGGGGGTACAGAGACACCACATGTGTGGAAACCTGGTGGGATAAAGCAGAGAGAGGATTGAGTTCATCAGAGCAGCTAATTAGGCTGGTGGAGCTGAAGCTCCTGTGTCCTATGACACACAAAGGCGACACACAGGGAAGGTTTCCAGTTCTCTAATCCCCCCCTGTAAGCAGGTTTTCTATGCTCTAACTACACAAATATTCCATTTAGGAATAAAGAATCAAACTTTGCGAAAATTCACTTGTCACAGTCGTGTCTGGAATCAACTAACCACGACAAAGAAGGGTTTCCACCCCTCTTCATGAATATATCCCTTCATGGGACAGCACTGACAAGAGGACACGTTGATACAACGTAAAGTCAGTGTATAGATTGTATACTCGTTAGGACTGCGGTGCCTCCTTCGGATATTGAACTTGCGATGTGCAATGACTGCAAAACTCCTCCTCCAGTACTTCCAATTCCCAGGCTGAAAGCCATCAAAGGGAAAATGATGAACTCTATAGAACTGGATACCCAGCCCGTTTCTGTCACGCAAGACAGGACTAACCAAACTTGGAGTTCTTCAAGTCGTGCTTTGCCATGCCCAATCCTAAGTATTTCTCAGATGTTTGCTTATCTGACGCTGTATCCACTAGCGTCACAGATATGTCAGGAGATATGCGATGTGGGAAATATATACATAAAGTAGAGAGTTCACCAATATCGGTGCATTGGCTGTCGGCAAAAATGCCAATATCGGACAACCCTAATTGTTTTCCAACATGGTATTACCGGTCTTGGGCATGGGGTTCAATAGAACATCACGGGTTTCCTCTGGAATCCCCTTTCAGGCCACCACGATGACATCATAAAGCGGGTGGACCTTGCACTTCAGCTTCCGTTTGAGGGTGCTCTCGGTAGGTTTTAAGTCCATCACCTTCGCCCACAGATTCCTTAGAAAGGCAGTGGTCGCCCTGGAGGTGTGTGTGGGCACCTTATCATGTCGGAATACGTCCCTGCGGCCAGCTTCCAATTGGAAGGCATCATGCTCTGCTTCAGTATGCCAGAGTACTTGTTGGTATTCACGTTTCCCTTAATGGACTGTACCACTCATGCAGCTCCTTACCATGACACGACAAGGTCTTTTCGGAGATCTGTAACACTAATGAGTCACACGAATGAGAAGGAGGAGAAGGTGTCAGTTACCTGTGATGAGTAGCTGATTCGGATGAAAAGACTAAGGTATGCTAGTGCATATTTAGTCAATGAAATGTACACACAGGACTACAAATGTCATCCCTTTTTTGGGACATCGTAGGGAAAGCTCAGCTTCCCTTGTAGTCTCAGGGAAGAACACTACAACAATCACAATACGAGCACAAAAATGTAACAGGTAAGGAGACACAAAGGGCAACAACTACTACTAAAGGGAACTCTGAACATGTAACTTGATCAACTTTTATAAAACAAGTGCCACAAAGCATGCTGGGAAGCTAGAAGCACTAAAAGGAGGGGTGTAACAATTCATTCACTAGATCGATGTATCAATTTATATTCCTGTGATCCAACTACATCCATCTGTGTTCGCCAAATTGCCATTTCTGACCACATGTATCGATCTAACAATTGTCTGCGAAGTAATCAATCAATTTAATCGATACTAGGAAACAAAGCATTGGATTTAGGTGCTGCAGTTTTTACATGGATGTGTGTTTTTTAGCTTTTTTAATGATAAAGACGTTAAACGTTACCCGTGTAACAGTTTGATTTGTCGTTATTTTGATTAGTCATGTCTGTTGACGGATGACGTCATGTGACGCTGAACGTGTGGAAAAGTCCATGTGGACGTCCCAAAATATGTAATTTTTCAAAGGATATGGGGTGTGTTTTAATTTGTATACATGCTTGTTAGCTAGATGACTTCTTTTTCTTCAATTTGGTATGAGATTCATACTGAGTGTAGGACCACATCCAACTAGAAGTCCAATTTGAAGCCTTTCAAACTAATAGATGGGATCGTCAGGACAAGATAAAAAGTATGTAGTGAGTGTTAAGGTTCTGCATGTTTGTGTTCTGGTTGAATGGGGGCTTGTCGTTTGGGAGCCGCTGTTGTTCTGGCGTTTGTTCCATTTTTTCTTGCAATGATAAGCGCGTTGATCAAACACCTCCTCGTAGCTTTAATAGCGTCTGTGCAAACGTTACAGTATGTAGGATATTCATTCACTTCAATATCTATCTGCACATGACAGTTCATTCTAATCTGGTGGTGCAAAAGAACTTCTTTAATACTTTGGTTAGAGAAGTGAATGGTGTAATAAATTAAAGTTAGTCATGTTTTAATTCATCATTCAACCTGCTCATTCATTCTTCATTCAAGTGTTGGTTGCACTTCAAATAAATTCAAATAAAACAGGAACGCATTTGTCATGAATTGCTGTTTACCTTTTTGTTTATATCCATAATTCCTGTATACCTGATTGTCTTATAAAGCAAAGGGAATTTAGGAAACTTCACCTGCACTGTCCAGTATCCAGCTATTTATCTCACCGTCAGACTTCTTGAGTTTTTGGCTAAAAAGTTACGGAACCGATTTAAAGTTACTGAATTTTTCCGGATCGTATAAATGAACTGATACCGTCCTTGAATGGAATCGGCTCAGATTATATTTTCCCATTAGCTCAATGGTGGCTCCCTTGTTGCACGAATAAATATCAACTTCTATTTCCAGCTTCCCAGCCGTCTTGGTCGCAGCATATGTTGATGTCGGACAAATGCAGTGCAGTATTACCGTCTGACAAACAAACCAAATACAGTTTTGTGTTTGGTGGAGGCAAAGACCAATAAAGGCCTGTAGGATGGAAAACAGTTAAACTTGGTTCTCAGTCTACTGAAGGATAATAGTTGGTTTCTGATGTTGCCATGATTAACCGCCCCTCCCTCCACCTTGCATTTCCAAAGCTCCGCGTAATCCCATTGAGGGACGACGACCAGCAGCCAGAGGGCTGGGAAAACCCGGGGAAGCGGGGGGGATCATGGTCTCAATTAGCAAGAAGGGCGCCTTAACGGCTGGAAACATGCTAATACTGGCGCTAGCCGGCTGACCACTCAGTGTAGACGGCAGCTGACCGCGACTGGTAGCCTCGGCTCTTTTGTGTCACGTACGCTTCATCATGTACGCTATTTGAGGCCAGTGGTAGTTACACCAAGTGCTGACGGGAGTGTCCTTTTATTGTGGCCAACCTAAGCCACAACTGTGCAATAATCATGCTGTCTTGATATGCCACAGCGGTGAGGTGGCTGGATTGTGTGAACATTTAGACAATTTGGTCATCAGCGGGGCGGGGCCTGGTCAGTACCTGGATGGGAGACCTCAGAGGAACACCAGGTGCCACAGTGGGGGGAAATAAACTTTCCTTGTGTTCTTAGGCAAGGCACTTCGCCCACATTGCCTAGTATGAAAGTGGTGTGTGTGTGAGTGTCGGTGGTGGTCGAAGGGTTCGATGGCGCACACTGGCGGTCTGCCCCAGGGCAGCTGTGGCTCCAAAAAGTGGCTTACCATCACCAAGTGGGGAGTGAATGAATAATGACCTCAGTGTAAGCGCTTTGAGAGTCTTTGTAAAGCGCATAACAAGTGTAAGGCATTATTATTATTATTATAACAGTATTTGAGCGAGGCAGGCCTTTTGTGTACATGATGTACATAAAGTTTTACTACATGAGAAACAAGAACACACATTTATTTGCCTTTCCTGTAACAGGTGGGAGCTAACGTTGCATGTCGTGGGCCACGCCTATTTTGCCTAAAATGTTCTCCTTTTACATAACTGACCTGTATATTACCCAAGCCACAGCCATATTGTTATTGCAGCAGCTCGCACGTGTCAGAAGTTAGAAAAATGTTCTGTTTTTCATCCCCGTCGCCCAGATGAGAACCAATCAACGGGAGTTTCACTGATGGACCATTGAGTGCTGAGTTTCTAGTACTTTGACTTTGTTTTAAGTACTTGGATGTGTTTTGTACTGTAAAGATGCTAATCGAAATCTAATGTTTGATACTATAAATGAAGAAAAAATCCACACATTGTATTAGCTTTGTGCTTTCCAGGCAAATTACCAGAAGTGTAATGTTTTAGAGCTGCAACGATTATTCGATGAATCGATTATTAATCGATTTTCCCAATTTTGGTAATAGATTAATCGCTTCATTAAAAATGTACCATAAATATCCTGATTTTAGCCACTCTAATGTAACTATTTTTGAATTTCTTTAGTGATCCATGAAAGCAGACATATTATCTTTTGTGTTTCAGGCAAAACAAGATACTTCACATACATCACCTTTGACTTTGGAAAGGAGCTATCAACTTTTTATCCTCTTTTTGATATCTTGCAAAGCAAACCACTGCAGAGATGTGTGTGTAGAGCGTGTGTAAAAACATTCCCACGCAAAGTAAATCCCATACTTGTACTTGTGCTTAGCAAAACGTCTACATTTCTGCACTCTCTCCATGATCTCTTACCATGCATACACACAAACCCTACTGGTAGAACAGGGAAACTGCAGTAGAGTGTTTGGGACATTTCTCAACTGATGGTTTATACTTTTCTACTTTAATTCGGTGACTGAGATCTTCCTCTTTGCTCTCCATTCATGCATACTTAAGGGGTATACTGCAAATAAGGGAAAATTTTAAATGTCTTTTTAAGAATCCGATTAATTGATTAATTGAAAAAAGAATCGAGCGATAAATTAATTTGCATTTCCATGAAGGAAATAAGTATTTGATGAAAAACGTGCTTCAGTACTTGGTGGCAAAACCTTTGTTGGCAATCACAGGAGGTCAGCCGTTTCTTGTAGTTGGCCACAAGGTTTGCACACATCTCAGGGGGGATTTTGGCCCACTCCTCTTTGCAGATCCTCTCCAAGTCATTCATGTTTCGTGGCTGATGTTTGACAACTCAAACCTTCAGCTCCCTCCACAGATTTTCTATGGGATTAAGGTCTGGAGACTGACTAGGCCACTCCATGACCTTAAAATGCTTCTTCTTGAGCCAATCTTTTGTTTCCTTGGCCGTGTGTTTTGGATCATTGTCATGCTGGAATACCCAACCACGACCCATCTCACCCAACACTTGACGGTACATGGCCCCATCCATCCTCCCTTTGATGCGGTGCAATTGTCCTGTCCCCTTGGCAGAAAAACACCCCCAAAGCATAATGTTTCCACCTCCA